>JAOSBP010000007.1:16388037-16409522 GCA_027563825.1 Erythroxylum mucronatum | reverse complement strand
GAAATCATCCTCCAAAAAATCCACAACTCAGGACTCAACCTCAGTGAGCCCTCCATGATGTCACCATACATCACATAAAATGCTCACAATATCTAATAAACACTCATTTATTAGCTCTATGGCCTAACTTCCCTAATGGTGAATATAACCAGCAAATCCTCGTGGCCTTAGGCCTTCCAAATTAGGCTTATCTCCATTCCATAACTCATATGGAATAGTCGGGGCGGACTTAGTGGGCATTCGGTTAAGGATGTATGCCGCAGTCACAAAGGCATCCCCTCAAAACTTAATTGGGAGGTTGGCTTGAGCCAACATTATCCTAACCATGTCCAACAGAATTTGATTCCTTCTCCCTGTAACCCCATTTTGTTAAGGAGTTCGAGGAATTGTTAACTGTCGGCGTATTCCCTTATTCTCACATAATTCTCTAAATTGATTAGAGAGATACTCTCGGCCTCTATCGGTACAAAGAGCCTCAATGTTCCTCTCTTTCTGATTCTCAACCTCAGCAACAAAGCGTTTAAAACAATACGAAGCTTTGAGAAGTGAGGCAACATAAATACTAAGCCATATTGTGAGAAATCATCTATGGATGTGATAAATTAAGTTGGGCCATTACGCACGCTCACATTCATGGGCCTACAAATATTAAAGTGGATCAACTTTAAAGGATGAGAAGCCCTCTTAGCCTTACCAAAAGGTTTTCTACTAGCTTTCTCAACAAGACAAGGCTCATAAGTAGGAAGACTCACTTTGGAGAGAGAGCCCCATAGCCCTCCCCTAGCCAATCTGGACATTCTACTTTGTCCAATATGCTCTAATCAAGCATGCCATTTAATAGACTCAGATTCAATATCAACAGAATTAGAAGAAGCAACATGAGCAAAATATTTATGAGATTCAAATACATCTTTTAAGTCCATCATAAATAAGCTATTACAAAAGTGCCCATGTCCATGAAGGGTATGATCAAGATAAATGGACACACCATTCTTACAAACAAGAAAAGGAAAACCCAAGTCTACTAGTGTTGATACTGAAAGTAGATTAAATCGAATAGTGGGTACATGAAGCACATCATATAAGAGTAATTTGCATCCACTTCGCAAAGTAAGATGGTAGGTTTCTACACCAAGGACCCTCTCCTCTGCTCCATTTCCCATTGTTACAAAATGTTTACCTGTCGGTAATCGATGGTAATCTACAAATCCTGCATGCTATAGGTCATAGGTTTTATCGCTTTCATATTTACAATCCAATCACGAAAGAGAATGAGCAAAAAATGCATGTGTACAAACAAAGGCACGTATAAAAGAAGGTAAGTAAGGACAAAACTCACGGGGCTTAGTAAACTCCTGAGCAAAGTGTCCCTTCTTTTTACAGTTGAAGCACATGAGTTTGGACTTATCCTTCTTGCCCCCGCATTTGCCTCTACGGCATTTAGCGACTTGCCCTTCTCGAGGCCCTTAGTTCTTAACTTTTCCCTTCTCGCGTTTAAGGCCATCACCCTTGTGCCCATTTTGTGCAACTAATGCAATGACATTGCGGTTTGCATTTCTACGCTCTGCCTCAAGCTCCAAATAGCAGGAAATGTCATCAAAGGTCTTAATGGCCTCATTATGAGTAAGGACCAACTTCACTTGTCCCCATGAGGACTCCAGAATAAACCTAATGATAGCTAGAACCTACTGCTCATCTGTGAGATCATAACCTACTGCCTTCGTTTCTCTAATCATAGAGGAAATCACCCTAAGATGTTCAGTCATGCTATGCTTAGGGTCCATCATGTATTGGTTGAACCTAAGCGTTAAGGCACGAAGCCTTGTGATTGTTATCCTTCTATACTTTAGACGCAATTATTCACATATCTCCATGGTAGTTGGGTAGTTCTCAAACTCCCTAATAAGGTCGTCGTGCATGCAAACTAACAACGTAAAGCATGCACTTTTGTCCTTCTTTTGCCAAAGGAAATAAGTCTCACGGTCATGGCGATGCTGGGCCAAATTCCCAGTCTCGGGTCGACTCATTTTGGTGGTTAGATGGTTGAGCAACTCATATCCATTGAGAAGGTACTGAACCTTCCTATGCCAGATATCATAGTTTCTACCATCAAGTTTCTTTCCCTTGGTTATCTCAATAATCAAATTCTTGGTTGCCATTTCACTACATCATTGCACATGTAATTAAGGCATATATCTATTTATGCTAATGTCAATTAGTTAGCTTGACTTCCACTTACATTATCAATTCAAAAATATAACAAACTTGCTAGTAATCAGCACTAACAACATAAGCACCTAATTGTATTAGCCCAATGATTAATTAATTAAATTATGGGTAACACATCCACCAAATATAGCATCGACCAATCATGTATGCATTAGTGAGTCTCACTCTAAGACTCCATTGATATTTTGGTGCCTAATGTCTAAAATAAAGTTATATACTTAGAATTAGTGTGAAAATTCATCTCCTCACAAAGCCTCAATATTAATGATACAAACATTAATAATTACAATGCAAATCCTATTACATCACTCTAATAACAAATATTAAATGGAGATGTCACACCTTCTTCCTTGTATATAAAATTATTTTGGAAAACATACGTCACGTCACATTGGCATTAATTTAAAATATTAATGCATCTTCATTAAATTTATGTCTATTGGCATTAATTAACAATTAGTCACATAAACAAATAATTAACCAATTTATTCCTAACATAAATAATAATCATTTAACACATAAATGAAATAAATAATAAAATACAACTCATAACATATATGAAACGCATCATAAATTCATGAATATAACATACAATTATCAAGCATGAAAACCCAAGTTAATGACCAAAAAATTATTTCATTTATGTAATGAAGTAAATTTTCAAATTAGGCTAACAAATAACTCAACTTTGAAAAATTTTAATAAACAGCTTTCTGGGGTGGCCTAACGCTCCCCCAGGGTGCGTATGAGACAAGGCTGTGTGGCTGCAGAAAACCCAAATTTATCAGAAATTTCAATCTTTCATAGCTATGATGCCCACTCCGAGCTATTGTTTCTCACTCATTTTTAACTCTGATTCGAGCATATAACATACCGTTGGAAAGATAATGTGACAAGGGCATATCTATATACATATCTCATGTAAAATAGTATCGTAACAGTTCATAAAATGGCCTAACTTTCAAGAAACACTTGCCACGGATAAACACATTCATATTAAACCCATTGCTAGAGATGCTTTTCAAAAGCACATTAGGGATTTAGGTTTGTTGAGGATTTGATGTATTTGTACATGTACTTATGCATTAATGAAATATGTTTTTCATTTTAATCTTGTGTAAATTTGCATAGTAAATTAAGGTTTAATTGAAAATGACACATATCTAAAAAATTTCACCAGGCTTGATATTGCTCTCT
This sequence comes from Erythroxylum mucronatum, assembly GCA_027563825.1. Taxonomy (NCBI): domain Eukaryota; kingdom Viridiplantae; phylum Streptophyta; class Magnoliopsida; order Malpighiales; family Erythroxylaceae; genus Erythroxylum; species Erythroxylum mucronatum. Next base: position 16,406,096 of record JAOSBP010000007.1, on the reverse strand, counting down.
CACACGAGAATATCGCCCTAGTGCTATGATGGCGAGTAGGATGAGACAAAGTATTGCAAGGTACAAAATTATAGGCAATCTCTTTAATTACTGTGGCACGATTAAGGATTATGTATGTCACCTTAGTTGAGTGCTAAGATGAGACTTGTTTAGTCGAACATGGAAAGTGTATCCATATAGCCTATATGAAGCTGGACTTAAGTCTATGGTGGCTCAAGTTGGTCACTTTCTAGAGCGACTACGTTGTGTTTCGTATGGTTTTATTTAAAGTGTGACAAATTTTTAGTGGGAGCTCCACCATAGCATGCACTTCATACTGCATGTGCTTGAGACGACTGAATAAGGGAGTCATGAATAGGTCCCTTCTTCATCATTGTATGAGTCCTATATCCTTTGGAACTTTAACCTATGTCATGAAGTTGGGAATTGGTGTTGCTACTTTAGCATATTATCTAAAGGCCAAGAATGATGCAGTCTAGCGGGTATGACTAGGAAAGCAACCAAGACGTCATGGATTAACATGAGTGTCTAAGGAAAAATCATTTTGACATCACATAAGTTATTTGTGACTCATTATCCGAGTAGTTACAAAGACATTAGTTGTCGATAGGCATGAGTTGACTATATGGTAACCATGAGTACAAATACATTATGGGATTTTGCATAGCTCTTTGTGAAAAGAGGGATCAGAGATGCAAAATCCAGTGTGATTAGAAATGATTTGGGGTATAACGAAATCTTGAGTAACATTACGTTAGTTTGATGGTGACTTAACGTAACAATCCTCGCCGGTACCTTTCTCATATGGTCGCGCACTCCACTTCCTGTCTAATAGTGAGAATGAATATTTAAGGTTGAGAAATAAAGCATGAGTTGCTGTGAACAAAGCATTTATTGTTACAAATAGGTATGTGTTGTTCTTTCTCAAGCATATGTTGCCAATGGAACATATGTTGTTACCGACGTGTACAAGTGGGATATGTAACAAAGTAATATAATGTGTCCACATTGGTACAAGGAAACCAAAGTGGACAAGTAAACTTTTACAAGAAAGACAAAGCTAACAAGTAAATGGTTACTTGTGGAAATGTTTAACCCTTTTTCTATTTCTCTGCATAAGTTGCAAAAGAGGGAGAATGCATCCAGGAGCTTCTCCCTCCCACACTTAAGGCTCTCTCAAAAACATTGATCTCTCTCTCATGTTCTTATCTCTTTAAGCCACCATTCACAAGGTTTAGGATTTGGAGTATGAATTACAGTAACTCTAGTAGCTGCTCACAACATCCAGAAAGGGAGCTATTTGGAGTTATGAGGCCTTTTTTTTAATTGTTACAATACTGTCTTGCATGAGATATGTATATGGATATGTTCCTTGTCACATTATCTTTCCAACCGTACACTGTATTCCCGAATCGGAGTTAAGATGAGTAAGAAACAATAGCCCGAAGTGGGCATCATGGTCATGAAAGACCAAAATTTTTGGAAAATCTAGGTTTTTCACATCCACGCAACCGTGTCTCACACGAGCCCTGGGGGCACGTGGGGTGCATGGTGCCACACCAGAGGGTTTATTAAAATTTTTCAAATTTTGAGTTATTTATTAACCTAATTTGAATTTTTACTTAATTACATAAGTGAAATAATTTTTTGGCTATTAACTTGGGTTTTCATGCTTGAATTGTTTATTATATTCATGAATTTATGATGCATTATCAATTAGTTAGCTCAACTCCCGCTTACATTATCAATTTGAAAATTTCGCAAACTTGCTAGTAATCATCACTAACAATATAAGCAGTATTAAGAGTCAAATTGTATTTAGCCCAATGATTAGTTAATTGAATTATAGGTAACACATCCACTAAATATAGCATCAACCAATCATGCACGCATTAATGAGTCTCACTCTAAGACTTCAATGATATTTTGATTCCTAATGTTCAAAATAAAATTATATACTTAGAATTAGTGTGAAAATTCATCCCCCTACAAAGCCTCAATATTAATGATACAAAACATTAATAATTACAATGCAAATCCCATTACATCATTCTAATCACAAATATTAAATGGGGATGTCACACCTTCTTCCTTATATATAAAATTATTTTGAAAAACATACGTCACACAACATAGACACTAATTCAAAACATCAATGCATCTTCATTTAATTTATGCCCATTGGCATTAATTAACAATTAGTCACAAAGACAAATTTTTGAATTGATAATACGTCATAAATTCATGAATATAATACACAATTATCAAGCATGAAAACCTAAGTTAATAGCCAAACAATTATTTCACTTATGTAATTAAGTAAAATTTCAAATTAGGTTAACAAATAACTCAAAATTTGAAAATTTTAATAAACAGCTCTCTAGGGTGGCCCCACGCACCCACGTGCCCCCGAGGCCCGTGTAAGACGCGGTTGTGTGGCTGCAAAAAGCCTAGATTTTCTAAAAATTTCATTCTTTCATGGCCACAATGCCTAATTCAAGCTGTTACTTCTCGCTCATTTTAACTCCAATTCGAGCATATAATATACCGTTGGAAAGATAATGAGATAAGAAACATATCCATATACATATCTCATACAAAAAAATATTGTCACAATTCAGAAAATGGACCTAAACTTTCGGGAAATACATGTCGCAGATGAACATACCAATGTTGGAAGGTTTGGTAAGACCTTACCTCTCAAACTTAACAAGTTGCTTTCTCTTGTGCTTGCTTTACAAGTCCACCTTGTGCTCTAATGGTTCCAAGTAGCTCCAATTTGTCCTTTCTCGATATTGTGAGCAACTACCAAAGTTACTCATTCTAATTCACATCCTAAATTGCAAGCCTTGTTAATGGTAGCTCAAACAAATAAGAACATGGGGGAGAACTCAATGTTTTTGGAAGAGCCTTAACCGTGGGAGGGAGAAGCTCCCGCATGCATTTTCTCTTTTACAAGTTATGCAGAGAAATAGAAAAAAAATGATTAGCCATTCCCACAAGTAACCATGTACACATTGGATTATTTTGCTACAAAGATTTATACTTGTATGTATAAATACACAGAGTTTAAAGTGGCACCTAGCTCAACAATTTATTGCTGTTAACGATTTATAAATGCGGTGACAGTCAACTTGCTAAAAAAACAGTATATGGTGGCAATCAAACGCTTACCAGACTTTTCCTTTATGTTTCCTCAGTTCTTCTTCATCATCCACATTTTTATTTTAGGTCGATTGTCACTGGAAAAATAAATAAAATTTCTTTTTTTGGTACTTGTTAATTTTGTGTTATTAATTATTTCTCATTTTAAATGGGAACGAAATAAAAAATGGAAGTTGTTAGATTTATGGCGTTTGGCGCTTTTAATTTATACAGTTTCTGTTATTGGGAATCCAGAAGGCAAGTGCAATGTTGCTTCTGAAAAGAGTGAAGCACCAAAAGTTAAATTGCAATGAAACAAAGCACGTCTTGAAAGTCACAGTGAAGATACAATGCAAGTAATCTGTATCTACTCTTGCTTTTACTGATGTAACGAAACAACGTAGAGTTATGGTTTAGTTTAACTTCTTTTTCTATATATAAGATACTTTCGTTAGTTAACTTCAACAAGCTACGGCTACAACTACTGTGGCATCTAACAAAAAGTATCACTCTTTTCTTTACGAAATCCTTTTCTTCAAAAGTCTTTATGTTTTTTGTCTGTTCACTTGACTGATACCTCCAAATGGGTACTTCTCGGTCTCTTTCAATTAACTCGTCTTCCTAGCTAATGGAATCTCTGAAAGCTAGTTCATCAGAAACTTTGTTTTTTAAGTTTCTCTTTCGAACCCAGGTCAGTTAATTCTGTATCTTGCATGTTTTTCATGATAAGATCTTGCTTTGCTTGTTTTCTTGGTAAAATTTGGATCTTTTCTGGGTTTTATTCGTTATTTCTTGTGTGCTTTGAAATTGGTCCGGTCATGGCCAGCAAAGGAATTAGCTTTGTGTAGCTTCGTCGGAAGTGATCCCTGAGTATTCCTCTTCTTTTTCTTCACTTTGTTTGCAGATTGAGTTCTTCCCTTTATAATAAGCTGCAAGAAGAGATGATTGTGTTCCCCGTGAAAAGGTTTGCCAAATTCTTAAGGATACTTCTTTAATAAGCCTCAAAGAAGCGGGAAATTTTCCTTTTATTAGGTTGGTGGGAGAATTTATTTCGAGTCTTGAGCCTTTGTTGCGACTCCATTTTTTTGACAGGTTATAATTTTTATTGAAAAATCAGCCTGAACTTGTTAATGTTAATTTGTTAATGAATGTCATGTGGACAATCAATCCCGACATTGATGCGTTGAGAAGTTGATGTTCCTTTCACTTGTCTATAAAACGGAAATTCTGATGTACGCATATAACCATATTACATTAGGAAAGTCGCTTTAGGAGTGTTTCTTCTTTGATATTAGCATCTCCTTCAATTTGGTAAACTTTGCAAATTCAGAAGAGGGAATAAAAACCTAACCAAATTTGAGAAAGTGAATTTGTCCAAGTTCCATCAATGTCTGAAAAGAGCAAGCTGCCCTCCAGGCTTCCTTACTACTTAATTTCCATTTCTATGTTCATGTTGATCCTTTCTTCTTTCTTCCTTCTTCACTTGGGCAATACTTTCATACCCAGCTCAATCTTGAGACAAATTATTGTTAATAGCACCTCTATGTATTTGAAACCCAATGTAAAAAATGAATCTTTCAAACTTCCATTGCTCTCTTCCATGCCAAGTAGAGAGGCGGATTGTTCAAATTTGAAAGTGGGTGCTTCTGGACAGGAGAGAAAGAAGTTTTGTGACCCAAGTAAGGGTGTCTTACGGGTATACATGTATGATTTGCCTCCTGAATTTCATTTTGGATTGATGGGTTGGAAGGGAAAGGGTAACCAAACATGGCCGGAGGTTGATAACCCAAGTCATATCCCACCATATCCTGGTGGGTTAAATTTGCAGCATAGTGTTGAGTACTGGCTGACTCTTGATCTGCTAGCATCCAATGCAGAAAATGTCATTAGGCCTTGCAGTGTGGTTAGAGTTGAGAATTCCAGTCAAGCAGATGTTATGTTTGTGCCATTTTTCTCATCACTGAGCTACAATAGGTTTTCTAAGATTCGTGGGAGGGAAAAAATGAGTCTTAACAAGATGCTGCAGAATAAATTGGTGCAATATTTGACAAGTCAGAATGAATGGAAGCGGTTTAAAGGGAAGGATCATCTTATCATAGCTCACCATCCAAATAGCATGTTAGATATAAGAGAAAAGCTTGGTTCTGCTATATTTGTGCTTGCAGATTTCGGACGATACCCTACTGAAACTGCAAATCTCGAGAAGGACATAATTGCTCCTTACAAGCATGTTGTGAGAACCATTCCAATTAAAGAATCAGCTCAGTTTGACCAGCGTCCAACATTGATTTATTTCCAGGGAGCAATATATAGGAAAGATGTAAGTTTATCTTGGTCTGTTGTTCATCTATATTTTAGTTATTTAAGTGCATGCTAGGACTCTCAATGTGGAAATGTGGTATATCTTAGATTAGATAACAAGAAGTGTTTCTTATTATTGTTAATGTAATTCTCAAGCTGAATTTTGCTTTCTAACTGCTGTGTAATTCTACTGGCAGAAAGATATTAATTGAAATAGAAGACACTAAATTAACCGTTGTAAATCTTCTATGCCCTCTAACTCATTATGATGAAAAAGGATAAAAGGTAGTATATATGAATCGTCCATCTAAACACTTTTCTTCAGCCATATATAAACACTAATTACCTGCCCATGCTATGCCATGAAACTTTGTTCATATTTAAGCATGATCTTTCTCAGTGAAATTGTGGTTGTGAGATCAAAATCTTAATTATGACTATGCAAGCTATAGTTTTAGAATGGATACATACGATACATATCTTTGAGATGTTTTTTTAATAATATTTTTCTTATTCAAATGTCTGTCTTATAATGTTATTGATCATTTCTTGTTTTAGTACCAGTGCGAAGTATGGCAATTTTAATTGAAAAACTTTAGGATTTCATGCTTTTGAATAAATGATAGATATATTTTATTTAAAAAAATTGTTAAAAAAAATGATATTAGTTATTGTGTATTGTTTTATGTTATATTTCCTTAGTTTATTACTTAGTGACACTTTGGTATGATAGATTTAAATACAGTAATATAATTTTAAAGGTTTTAGAAAACAACTAAAAGATGCATGCTCTTAAGAGGATGATAAGTAGAATACTGCATTTCCAAGTTCAATTGACGATATTTCCATTAGTCCTCAGTTTTTTGTTTACCATCCCATTGTGATTAACAGAAAAAAGATGATACTCTTCAATGAAATTCTGTTATGCGTGTATTTTAGTTGGAGTTTATATTGGAATGATGGCCAAAACAGTCAACATTTCATTGCAAGCCTGCAATGCTCTCAATGTAGTATGTCCTAGCCTTTTTCTTAATGCATAGGCTATCTTTTTCAAGTTTTGATTCTTTGTGGTCATTACTTAAGGCATTTGTTTCTCAGATACCTTTTGTAACTTCATTGACAAGTTGCATTTTCCCCAGGGAGGAGTTATCCGACAAGAACTATATTACCTTCTAAAAGATGAGAAAGACGTGCACTTTACATTTGGAAGTGTTCAAGGCCATGGGATCAACAGCGCAGGCAAAGGGATGTCTTCATCCAAATTCTGCCTAAATATTGCTGGTGATACCCCTTCTTCAAATCGTCTATTCGACGCAATTGTTAGTCATTGTGTGCCTGTCATAATTAGTGACAACATTGAGCTACCTTTTGAAGATGTCTTAGACTACTCCAAATTCTGCATCTTTGTTCAGGCATCTGATGCTGGAAAGAAAGGATACCTTCTGAATCTTCTTCGTGGAATCAGTAGGGACAAGTGGACCAAGATGTGGGAAAGATTAAAAGAAATTGCCCCACATTTTGAATATCAGTATCCATCCCAAGCTGGTGATGCTGTGGATATGATATGGAGGGCATTATCTTTTAAGACATCTTCAGTACGATTAAACATTAACAGGAAAAACAGATACCGTATGGCAGAGGTTTTCCTAACTAGCAATTGAAACGAAAGTCACTTAAAAGGTGAAAGAATAGTTGGTCGCTCATCATGTGGTGAAGATAACATTCAGCTATGCTGCAAGCTTCGGAACAGTAAACAAGCTCAGACTTGTTGATATCTAAGGGGAATTTTTGTTCCCTTTTACATTTTGTTCTCCTTGTTTTATTTGCATATCATATCATAAGATAAGAGAACATTCCGTTAAAAGGTTCCCTTCACATGTCAATGCAATGAACTGGGTGCACAGCCTACATTTCTTCTCCTTTCTTCATTAAATTGCTTGACATTTATATACAACCTCAATCATTCATGCATAGAGGAGGAAGTCTTTAGAGAAGGAGACTTTAATAAGTACTTTTCTTCAAATGTATGCTTGTGACATGTAATAACTAGGCATACAAAATTACGTATACCTTATGTTTGTGGTGAAAAATTAGAAAAAGCACTATATCTACCTTGTATGGAGAGCCAGCATCATCTCTACAATGTGCTGGGCTATTGATTAACACCCAACAACTTAATATATATGGAGAAGAAGCTGGCTCCTAAATGGGTTTTTACTGAAGGTGATTTACCTTAACAAATACCATTGACAAAAACAGAATGAAAGTAATGGGAACGGCCAAATTGAGGATCTGTAGATGTAGCAAAACCTACCAACCACATCATGCCTCCACTTTGCCACAGTTACAACCTCAAGCCATCACTTCCTTTGCTCTGAAAACTCTCTTGACAACGGCTTCAAACTCATCAACTTCTGTTGTGAATGGGGTCTGACCCTTTTTTAACTGTTCGTTTGTTTGATTGAGTAGGATCATACATCATTGAAGGGGAGGGAGATAAGCTAACACTTGCATGCAAATCCTTCACAGCAGCAGCCTTTAACATACGTGAGTTTTGTGCTAATGGTAATATCCTCTGGTTCCCTCTCAGAGCAAGATCTTTGCTTGTGAGGCTAGAAACTGTATGTGGCTGAAGAATCAAAGTCCCAACACAAAGAACAAGGACAATCCCTCTATAGAATGAAAAGGCCATGTTTGTTAGTATTGTAGAATGAAGAGAGAAAGACCTCTTCTTTGAAATAATGATACGAGATTGAGAAGTTTCTCTGATACTGCAATCTTCTTTATCACCGATGGCCTTATATATGTAGGAATAAGGCTGGCAGTTTATCTTTTATGGGATTGGTAATACTAAAGCTTGTAAAGCATAAGGAGGACCCAGAACATGTAGGGAAGTTAACAGATTCATCTCAATCATTGGCCTTACATACAAGCAATATTTATAAGGCTGTTTTAGAAGACACTGACAGGTTTGAACAAAAAGTTGTAGCTGGAACAATATCCTTGGGAAGATAAGTATCTTTTCATTTTTAGTGCCCCCTTCCCTATCGTTCCCCTGCTCTTTTTTACCAGATCATGATCAAAGACACACACAATTCAGTTCCTGAACAAACTTCCCACATCGGCCTACCAAGTTGGCATGCGTATCTCCCGTCTTGTACTTTCTGTAGATCTTAAGCTTATGGCTTACCAGAATGAGCCCAGTTGGATTTGTCAGCTTAGATGATGCAGGGTGATAATCAAATATCCGATCAGCAATATCAATATTAAGATTCCATGAAAATCATCGCTGTGAGGTCTTTGCATGCTTAGATACTAGGAGGAGAAATGAAGCTTTAAAATAAATTGGACAGCCTATAAATCACTAACAGTTTCGTCGATTAATAACAAGATTAGAATATATCCTTATCTATCAGGCTAACAATTGCAGTTAGTACATGAATATAGAGAACTTGTATATCTTGCCCAAATGTCAGTGCGATTTTTGTTTCTAAATCAAGTGGCTTAGAAGCTGAAGGTAACATGTTATCGTTGGATAGCGGAAAGCCATGAAAAGTAGAGATGTTGGGAGCTACTCAGCAAAAACCAAAACACAAGCACTTGCTTTATTGTAATACCAACTTTAGAATTCCAAGCTCTTCTCTCCACACAACAGAAAACCAAGTCTTGTTTCCTGTTGCTAAATGGATGCCCTTTATGCTTTTCTTTGGATTGCCCGAGCCTAAGCCTCTCCATTAAAAGTGTCAAAAGAAACAATCCATCCTAGCTTAGCTTCCAATATTGTACTTGGTTCCTACTCTTCAGCCTTTTTTTTTTGCCCTTTGTATTTTCTCTTTTGTACCCATGAATGCATACCATCTACTAATATTAGAATTTTAGTTATTAATATTGGAAACCAGCCTTCTCATGCTGCTTTTATGCGGTTATTGAGTTTATTGATTCAAGTAGCTCAAGCTCCTGGTCCTTTTTTACGTCATAGATGATAAGTACTCTCACTAAAGTTTGCATCTTAGTAAAGGGCGTGGTTTTGTCCCAGAAGTTTCACTATTGCAATTGTTATATTTTATGTTCAGAAATGCTAGATGAACTTGAAATTTTCGCTATTTTTGAGAATATCTTTATTATTTAAAACTACTTAATATTAATTTTTTAATTTTTAATAAATATTTATTAAATTATTTGAGTGACTCATCACATAGGATAGAATTTGTATACTTTTTAAATTTATTATATTAAAATAACTTAGACAAAAATATTTAATAAAAGAATAATATTATAAGTAATATTTACTTCTTTTGCCCCCTTCATGAATCAAGGGGCTTATGCTGCTTAGTTTATTTCTTGAGCTACATGACAACTGGAGGAAGAGATGTTATGGAAAAATGGAGAAATGAGAAAAGAGAGAGAGAGAGAGGCATGACGTTTCAGACATTTTAGAAGGAAAGGCTTGGACTGGTCAACATACTCAGATGACAGGGCTCTCTCTTTTGAGCACGCTATAGTAAAGCAAAAGACGAAAAAAAAAAGAAATTCCAAGTATAGAGCGGTTGCTTTCAGAAACTATCGCATTTAACTCGGAAAACTCTCCTTGTTGGTTCTAATATACAAGGAAAAACTGACAGGTTGATCTGTTTTCAGCTGTAAGTTGTAACCCACTTAATCATTAGCAGGCAGAACGTGTATTAAAAACGAGACTGGTGTCCTGAAGCAATACCAGTATATATGTAAAGCATGGAATTGTGTCCTGGAACAGAACCTGCCAAACATACCCCCCAAGTGTTCAAGTTTTTTTTGTCCTATCAAGTTATAGGGTATATGTGTCCCCAGTTGATAATATTCCATGAAATAACTTAAGAGCTAAGGTTCCAAAAGAGAGAGCATTGATAGGGTATGTGCATTACATTGGCTATGTGCTTATAGCCATAATCCACGCATGCATGCATTACATTGGCTATGCGTTTATAGCCATAATCATGCATTACATTGGCTATGTGCTTATAGCCATAATCCACGCAACCACATGGTTTTAGTTGCTCCGGCGTCGTGTGTAAAATAATAATAAAAAAGGAAATTTTCTAGCATCCAAGTTTGATATTATAGTTGTGAGTATGCTGGTTAACATCGAATGTCTCAACATATCCAGAAGACCCTGCCAAGATTTGCATGTAGTACAATGGCAAATTTATGTACATACACAAGTATGAGGGGAAAATACCATGAAAAGTGAACAGGGCATGAGGGAACAAGAAAGCAAAATTTTCACTTGAGCCTTTTCAACAACAGCGCATGGTCCTAGTGTAAGTTTACCCACATCATTACTGCACTGTCGAATCATTGAAGAGGTTCTTGGTGGGGAATCGCTGCAGATCCAGTTGCCATTGTAAGTTGCAAGCCCCGGAGTTGGCCTCCCTGTAGCATGAATGCGACCTCAGTTGCAGTAAGTGCTGCAGCTTCCTGATTCAATAAGAATAGGGAAACAAAGATATGAACATGCATGTAATTTCCAACAATAAGAACGGAAAAACTATATTTTTAATGGGGTGTCCACCTCTATTTGTCTTCTTCCCTGCACTATATATGTAACATGGGAACAGAAATCTAGCAGCCCCCAGAGCAAGAAAATCTGTCAGGAAGGAAAACACTATGTTAGGAATGCAAACCATGCAATTCCATGGCAAAAAACAGCATCATCACTTCTCTTACAGAGAAAACTGTTGAAGCATCATCATTGCCATCCGCATTGTTAAGGGACATGGCATGCCTAAGGAGAAGTAGATCCATCGCAAGAGCATCAAGAGCTCAGAACCAGAAAACAAAACAAGAAAATTCCAAAATCTTATGACTGATAACAGCAAAAATATTTCTTGTGCATTATAAACATGGGAAACCATACAAAATTGTGGAATATATCTGAATGATATCAATCAAAATAGATGATGCCCCTGAGTAGCAAGGAAACAAAAACCAGAGAGAAAAATAATAAGTTCATTCTAATCCTTTGCATTTCTCTGATGAGTAAAAGAGAGGTGAATAGCAGGGAAGGAAAGATTGATACAGGAATGAGGACAAAGGCCAATATAGCATCAAAATATGAAGTTTGAGAGCATCATTCAGCTACTAGAGCTATGATATTTGACATTGAATTGTGCTTACAATTAGGGCCGCAGAGCGACAAAATGATGCTTCATTAGCATTCGTATCAGCATACTCATCATACTCTCCCTCCAGGAAACGGTGTTCAGCTGCTGCTATTGCCAAAATTTGATGATCATGCAAATCCAAGGGAGTTCCAGCAATGGTCCAACAATCACTGCAGAGAGGAAAGTGAGAAATTAGACAATCAGTAATTACAGATGGTCAAAAGACAAGTCAATGTTTGTTCTCTCACAATATCAAACTGTCAATCATTGCCATACAGAGACATAGTCACCAATCTAACAGCCACAGGTAAAATTTCAAGAATTGAATTATACATCCATAAGCACAAACTAGGAAGATTCTAATAGAAAGAATGCAAGGTGCGCAAGTCCAAATAGAATAAGGAGAAGATGTTGAATGGCTTATTCCATCAAATTACCAATTATCATGCATAGAGATTGATAAAAATTTGAGGAAACTAGCTTGATTTTTAGTAGTAAGATTGAACTTCCCCAATATCTATAGTGGTATCTTCTAACTTCCCCAATATCTATAGTGATCTCTTCTGGCTGTGGGGGAGGCAGTGGTGCAGTATAACCAGGTTGGTAAGGCTGTTGGTGACGCTTTTTTTTTTTTTGGGAGCAAGTCAATGCTTGGATTCAGTTAATAACCAACAATCAGGCTACTTTTTATCACCAAAAAGTCAACAAATATTGGGAGTCAACTTCTTGGAGAACAAATATGATACATCATCTTATTTATGTCTTCAGTACATTCCATTCCTGGCTTATCAAACCAAAGGCTATTGTTCATGAATTACAAAAGGTTCGAAGGGTATGCAGATAAATGCCACCAAATAGCACAAGCTTTTGATCATGTGCCACAGAACGTTTAAAAGAAAACTGGTTGCTCCTTAGTCAGCACACTAAATTTTCTAAAAGCATTCAGACATGAGCGGCATGAAAAGAAAAATAAAAGTAAAGTGTATGAAAAGAAAAATGACAGTAAAGTCCATTTTAGGTATAATGAACCTCATCAGCAAGCTGGGAACTCATTTTTAAGTTTGAGAAACATATTCCAACCTTCACTGAGCTCATGCTAGGTGGACACTCAAGGTTGAGAAGTCATGCAAACCAAAATGAAGTGTACAGGTACCACATGTTAATTGCAGGTAATGCAATAGTATTGAAAGAAGCAAAAAATGGGCTTATTTGATTCAGATAAAACTTCAGAAGATAATTTGAAAGAAATAGAATAATAGCTTTGACAAATTTTGACAAATTCAAGGGAAAATTTATCTTCCAACCAACATCCAATTGGTTTTTCAATATTGAGCTGAGTTCATTGAAATAGAGATAAATATTACACAGATAAATCCTGTTGCTTACAGGAAATCTTTACACAATTCCGCGTGAAAATAGAAAGAAAGATGAACATAATCTAGATAAAAAATTTCATAAACAGGTCTATTTTGATAGTATGTCTCTTTAAAGTGAAAATAGAATTCATCCTTTGTTTTTTCCTTTCCATTCATTCAGATCTGTTCTGTTTCGTCGATTTTGTCCGGATCGTCCTTTTCTTCCAAAAAAAAGGGAAGAAGCAGGATTTTCTTCAGTGGATGCCTCTTGTTCCTGTTTAGTTATAAATTGTTCAAAGAAATGGGATACATAGTTTAAGTAGAAAGAAAATTTCAGCATTTTTTACACCCAATTTTCAAATGGGTGTGAGTGGTATATTTATTTATTTATTTATATTAAAAATAAGAGGGAGAATATGTTAAAAAACCAAATGGATTGGAGTTCCAAACATTTTCAATGGTCATGTTAAGACGGTACAATAAGAAATTCACGAGTCATGCAAACAAACAAAAAATTCCAGTAGATCAAGGCACTCAATAGTTAAGGCTTCTTACTCCACTAACCACCTGATATACCCACATTCATTATACTACATGTAACCCTTGTTAGATTTCTCACTTCACAAAAGTGAAGACAGCAAAAATTTCACATACTACAAAATTTATTTATATCTGATGGCATATCTCACAAGTTATGTCTTCTTTTTCATCAAAGTAGCACTGAACACATTTCTTATGTGCAAACTGGAACAGAAACGGTCAGTCTTCGCAATCCATACATGAAAAGAGTTGAGAAAATGACATTAACAAAATACAAGAAATAAATAGAATCATCTGTTTCTAAAGGAGGTGAAGAATAAACCATCAACCATTAAGCTGCATGTCTTCTTAACACTTCTAATCAAGTGACACTGATAAATGATGCATCTAAAACAGCATCCTTATACGTGAATGACAGCAAGCTGGTGGACCATGTTGATACCATTTAACATCCTGTATGAACAATATTCTATCGAAATACCAGACTAGTGAAAAGCATTTAAAGACAACTAAAATGGTGAATGCTGCAAAATTCAATCCCAAAAGAAAGCAGGGATACAAAACAAATCGATAATAACTTTGAACCTTCAAGCACAAGGGGTCTCCAAATTCTTAATGCTATCCTCTTCCTGGCAAATGCCGCATTCAATTGTTTGAATAAGTGGCTCCTGTCATCCAAATTCACCATGCTCGCCCACTCCGTCAACATCAATTACACAAGTGGATTCACCAGCAGTGCAAGAGGATGAACAGTCCCCATAAGATCCAGCCACCTGAGTTGCTTGCATGGATTACAAAATCTTAAACCCTATGAAGTGGTCAGCATAGAAATCAGGATATAACCCGGTATATTTGCTAGCAGAACATCAGGTACTGCACAACATACTTCATCCAGAACCACAAACTAAAAAGCATAATACAGAAAATACCACATATCGGTAGCATATTAAGTTTTAATCCTTCAACTATGATTTATTTCATCACATTAAGAAGAGCGTTTTCACGATGCGCTGGCAAATTCCGTAATCCATTTCAGAACCCAATACTCTCTATATGTTAGAATTGTTTTGCATCAAGCTCAGCTAAATTGTACAATTCTGACCACATTGCAAATTCCAATTTGCTTCTTTTAACTCAATTAACAGTTAGCAAATGAAGTCCCTCCCATTCTCTACCCCGCAAAGCACAAACGTCATTTTGCATTACGATGCAAACATAGATAACAGATACCATAACTAGAGCAATACCCAAATGTAGGAAAACTTCCACTCGTCAAAATTTGAAAACTAAAAGTTTGAGTCAAAATTCTCAAATGCCATCTACAATAACCGGGCGAAACCAGCATAAAAATCAATAGGCGCAAACAACCATCGGTTAGAGAAAGTTTGCGTCTTTCTCACAAAACACAAAATCACGTGACACCATCGAAATACTTCACGCGAAAGGTCATTTCTTTATAAATTTTATACAGCCAAAACAACCCCCAGATAACGTCAAGTAAAGCAAACGAAAAGAATCCTTAAACAGCGATCGACTACCAAGTCAAAGAAACTAAAGGAAGAAGAGAAATGATAGACAATATCTACAGAACGAGAGAAGCGAAGCGAGAAGTCACCTTACAATGAGATTAGAAAACGAGCTTTGGACATTGTTGAATTTTGATTGAGATTGAAAAAAACAATGGTCTTCATAGTAGGGTAAAAAATAAAAATGATCCTTCACTTTCACTTGTCCATGTCCGCAATATGAAATAATATTATTTACTTATAAATATGTAACATGAAAATTTATTTTAAATTGATTATTACCAAGTAAAGAAAAATATTATCTGCATTTTTTAAATTATTTTATTTGGAAATATATATGAAGGAAAGGAAGACACTACAATTAGTTTATCCATTTGTTTACAAGCCCTTTTGTTTAAATCAACCTTTCTTTAATATTTAACTTGAAATTGACATAAAACTTCTCCTTCAATACATATGTACTTCTAAAATGCCAAAGTTTTTGGAATTTTTTCGATTTAGTGCCAAAGTCTTTTAACTTTTTCAATTCAGTATCTAACTTTTTATAACTTTAACAACTTAGTACAATGTTAATTATGTTAGTATTTTGTCGATTTGGTTAACGGAATCATTTTTATCTACGATACGTGGGCTTCCACATGAAAAATTAATAGGAAACTATGTTTGTTTCTCTTTTATTTTTCTGTTATTGTTGCGGTTTTAATAAAAAATGAAACATGATGTTAAAATACATTTAGTTGTTTCTATTGCGATCTGTTGTTTCTAAAAATTAAAAAACCACAACAAATTAACGAAAACATAAATTAGACGTTTTTCTAAGTTTTCACAACATGTTTTTGTTTTCGTTTGTACTTCCTTGTCTTATAAACTTCCTCCATTGTAGAAACTCTCATCTTTCTCTCTATATCTTATACTCATCTTTTCTTTCTCTCCTGCTTCATCGTTCTTCTCTTCTCTCTTAAATCCCTAACTCATCTCTTCTCTCTCCCGTGGTTTTCTGGTTTGTGTTTCTGCATTTCTGGTTTGCGTTTCTAGTTTTTTGGTTTGAGTTTCTATATTTCTGGTTTTCTGGTTTGTATTTTTGCATTTATGTTTTTCTAATTTACCTTTTTGCATTTTTGTTTTCTAGTTTGCGTTTCTAATTTTCTAGTTTGCTTTTATGCATTTCCAAGTGTTCCTTTGCATTTTTTTTGTTTGTTGTTTTTCGTAGACTAGATACAAAATTTAATGGCCAATAAATCCCATTTAAACACGTGATGAGAAATCCAGTCAGTTTCAAGGTCACAACTTGTACTACTGGTTTCAAGTTAATTTTTAAACATATTTGTGTTTCTAGGTTTTTATTGCAAATCTCAATTAAATATGTTTTTATTTTCAGTTTTTATATTACAAATCTCAACCAAACAGGTTTTTGTTTTCTCAATAAAAAATAAAAACTAAAAACCACAACAGAAAAACAAAAGTAGAACCAAACAACCCCTAAGCATTTATGTCGACTAATGTACCCAATCCATAACCCATTTTATTTTAAAATAACCTCATCATCTTCATCCTCCACCTCTCCTCTCCTCTCCTCTCCTTTGTGTTGTTGTTTGAGAAGCACGATTTTTTGTTTCTTCTCTACTTTAAGTCTATGATTGGAAGCCCCATTTTCTTTGTTCTTTCAATGCTAGGCGTTGTAGATTTAACATTATGGTATGAAACTTTACAAATTAAGTACATTTTCCCCTTTTTGTTGGTTGTTCATTTTTTTATTAAGTGTTTTGTGTTTTGTGGTGTTTTGTTGATTTTGTGTGCATCGGGTTTACATATGTACATTGAGTTAAAATTGTAAGCACACATCTCTCATGGGCATTTCATTAAACAACTTGTATGTGTCCATCTCCAGCCTTCTGTTTGATTACATTTGATGGCACTTGTTCACTTGCTTGTGTTTTTGGGCCCCTCTTACCATTGTCACATATCCTATTTTCTCCTTATTAAGGTTAGTCTCCTTATAATCTACAATGTCATAAGTGTTTTAAAATTGAATATGCTTATACTTTTATAATCTTAACTCTAATGATCTTATCCTTGGCATGTTTTTAGTGGTAAAGTGAAACCTCTTCATTAAGAATGGTATTAGGTTGGGGGTCAAAGTTGACCTAAAATCTTAGTTAGAGGCCTAAGCTCGAAGCTCATGGCATAATTTAAACCCTAACTAAACTTTGAGCAATCGGAAGCCTGATTGGGTACCAGGGCAGGGTTGAAGCTCGAGTGAGAAAATATAGAATAGAATCTAAGTTTTCAAATTGAAAAAAAAAGACTAAAAAAATCAATTAAAGAAGCTAGAGATTAGAGTTGAGCTAAACAGGTAGAGGCAATAATATGAACATTTCTTTACAATATGCATAAGACTACATAAGTAAAGATTTAAATCTTCATTTGCAAAAAAACAAATCAATCACACGAAAAAATAGTAAATCAAGAAGTAAAGACTAAGGAAAACAAATCAATAACAAAGAAAAAAGTTAGCTAATCATTATAATTAGGATAATCGATAGTTTGTATCATTTCATCGACATATAGAAAAATTATTATGTAAATTATACGTGATTATGTAATAATTTTATTAGATAAATATTAAATATGATGATTGATAAATAAATATACTTTCATCATCAACTATTTGTTTATAGAAAATTTTAATTGAAAGAATGGTCTTCGTACCTGTATCAACATAAAAAAAGATAATACGATATATGATACATGATACATGATTATTAAAATTATTAAGGAAAAAACATATAAAAAATAAAGCCTATCTTGAATCTTTTCATTAACTAACAAATTTTAGGTACACATCAAGGACTTCACAGTCTTAGGATAAATTCACTTAAAATAACCTTTTTGTCCGATTGTCGCCTTGGGGTTACTTTAAAAATTTAACCAATGATTGTATTTAGTGCAACCTCGGGTCATTCTCTTTGAGAAACCAAAAAATGAAATTAATTCCTAAGTAACTAAATGCAATGCAACCTAAACTATAAAATGGGGTTTGATTTGAAAAATTA
>JAOSBP010000007.1:16361232-16377888 GCA_027563825.1 Erythroxylum mucronatum | reverse complement strand
TCGACTCTCTATTTATAGTTGAGTCTTCAACTGCTTCTTGAATAACTGCTTCTTGATTCTTGAAAGAAACGGTTATGGCAGTTGCTCTTTGTAACTTCCATTGACTGATACTTCCGTCAATCTTTGTCTGCTTTTCGCTCTGCGTTGCTTTCGTCTGCTTTTTCTAAGCCTTGACTTCGTCTGCTTTTCGTTTTGTCTGCTTTTCGCTCCGCATTGCTTTCGTCTGCTTTTTATGAGCCTTGACTTCGTCTGATTTTCGCTTTGTCTGCTTTTCGCTCCGCGTTGCTTTCGTCTGCTTTTTCTAAACCTTGACTTCATCAGCTTTTCGCTTTGTCTGCTTTTCGCTTCGTGTTGCTTTCGTCTGCTTTTCCTAAGCCTTGACTTCGTCTGATTTTTGCTTTGTCTGCTTTTCGCTCCGTGTTGCTTTCGTCTGCTTTTTCTAAGCCTTGACTTCGTCTGATTTTGGCTTTGTCTGCTTTTCGTTAGACTAGGCTTGCGTCTGTTTTTCCTTGAAACTTGAACACCTTCTTTATCTAGCTTCTGTTCTGTCTGAATTTCTTTCGTCTGCTTTTTCTGCTTCATAGTATCGTCTGTTTTTCGTAAGTGTTAATTTCGTCTTCTTTTTCATTCTGTCTTCTTATTGTTTGTCATCAAAACTATTTAATATGTAAAGTCACAATTCTGACTTAACATTTTAAACCTTCAACTAGCAGAACATTATCAATAGATGCAAATGAATCTTTACCAACTTTGCCGATTCTAACTATTTTGCCCTGCTGGTTGTCTCCAAAGGTTACTGATCCTCCTTGCTTATTTTGGAGATCTAGGATCATAGACCTTCTTTCCGTCATGTGTCGCGAGCATCCACTGTCCAAGTATCATTGGTACTAGTTGCTTTTTCTAAGAAAGAAGATCTGCAATATATATTATGTCTTTCTTAGGTACCCATATTTTCTTGGGTCCTTTGGGGTTAGTCTTACAATTATTCCTCGAATAATAATAACAAAGTTGTTTCTTTTCCTTTCTGTTAGGAACAAAACTCTTATTATGATGAACATTGCTATTAGTGAACCCTAAACCACTCTTATCATTTGGGTGTCTATATTTTCCAATCATATCGTTCATGTTTTTTGTACTTTCAGTAAATGTTGATAAATCTGCTGAAAGACTATTAATCCTTTGTTTCAATTGACTAATTTCTTCAGATCTATCTACAGTTACTTTCTTTTTCATATCGTCTATTTTTTTCTTAAAGCAGACGTTCTCTTTTTCTAACACCAGTGTTCTTCAAGTTTTCAACAAATTTCCTTTTTAAAGCCCTATATTGCTTTAAAATAGCATGTAAATCTTCTAATAATTCTAAATATGCCTCTTGAAGTTCATTAAAATTAGAAGTTACCTTATCGTCGCATTCCTTTTCAACTACTAAGCATATATGTGCTTATACTGATGCTTCTGAATCATAATCAGATTCGAGCGAATCCAAATCTTCCCAAGTTGCCATCATGCTCTTTTTGTTTTCTTTACTTTTCTTTTGTTTACTTTTGAGCAACAGACATTCAGACTTGTAGTGTCCTGGTTTGTTGCACTCATAGCAGATGATAGAAGTTTTCTCATTCTTGACATCGTCTTTGCTATTTTTCTTAAAAGAAAATTTTTTATTTCCCTTTGCTTTCTTTTTCCACATCTACCTAATCTTTCTTGAAATGAAGGATAGTTCATCATCATCTTTACTTGAATCTTCATCAGATTCACTAGCATCATCATTCTTGATTTCTTCAATCTTTAATGCTTTTGAAGATGTAATTCTATTTCTCTGGTTTTTTTATTCTTCTGACCAGCTTTTAATGCTATAGATTTGTCTCTTCCAGGTTTATCTTATGCATTAAGCTCTACTTCATGTATCTTTAAAGAACCAAGCAATTCGTTTAGCTTCAACTCGCTTAAGTCTTTGACTTCTTGTATTGTTGTAACTTTGGGTCTCCATCTTTTAGGAAGACTCCTGAGAATCTTTCTGACATGGTCTTAATTATCGTAGATTCTCCCAAGAGCTTTAAGTCTATTAACGATATTTTGAAATCGTCCAAACATCTGATCAATAGACTTATCCTCTTTCATCTTGAACAGCTCATACTGGTGTACAAGAATACTGATCTTGGACTCCTTCACTTGATTTGTGCCTTCATGTGCAATGGATAATGTGTCCCACATTTTCTTTGCAGTTTCGCATCCATGAACCTTATTATATTTACTTCTACTTAGAGCATAACTCAGAAAGAACTTAGCCTTTGAGTTTAACTGAAATCGAGCTTTCTGATCGACTGACCATCCATTACGAGAAATGATATTGCCTTCATCGTCTATTGGTGTGTATGGTCCATTCTCGATGATATCCCAAAGATCAATATGTGTGGATTCTATAAAGAGCCGCATCCTGTCCTTTCAATAACGATAATCCTTACCATTGAACGCAGGAGGTCATGTGACCGAGGCACCTTCAGCTATAAAAACATGTGATTCAGCCATGAATTTTTGTCCTCACTTACTAAAAGTGGTTAATATAGGAATCACGTAAATCACTTGTTAATATAGGAATCACGTAAAGTATATAAAATGCACAAGAAGGGGGTTGAATTGTGTATTCTTTTCAAAATTATTAATCTTTTGAGATTTTTTGAATATCTTTACAACTATCAGATGAATACCAATGATACTTTACTAAAGTTGATAAGTATTAGAATCGCAAGTAATTTTATCTACTCGTCTAACAACAAGAAAACTAAAGTATAAGGGTTAGAGAATAGACGCCGCGATTTTATACTAGTTCACCCCAAACTATGGGCTATGTCTAGTCCTCAGAGTTTGTCTAAGATTTCACTATACTCTTCAACTTTACAAGTATTATTTCTGCCCTTCCAGAGTCTCTTCAGGTCTTTTTCACAACTTTCTGCTATCTTACCCTCTCCAGGTTCTAGCCTTTTCTTTCTCTCTCTAAGAAAGATATTTTGAGCTTTACGTTACAGTAGTATTCGCTCTCTTGTTTCGCACTTTGAATACATAATTTTTCTAAGTATTGTACAATCACAATTTTCTCTCTTGTAAAAACGTTATTTTAGTCTTCAACTAGGACTAGTATTTATAGCCGAAGTCTTCAACTATCTTTTTGAGAAACTGCTTCTTTAATCTTCTAGAAACCGTTATTTAGTTGAGTCCTGTAATTGACTCCAACTAACTAACTATCTGACGTTCTAGAGTATCTTCTTTTTTGTATCGTCTAATATTGTCGCTTCGTCATGTATTACGCTTCGTTTGTTGTTTACGCTTCATCTGTTCTTTACGCTTCGTCTTCGTCTGTTATTTGCGCTTCGTCTGTTGTTTACACTTCGTCTGTGATGACGTGTATCGTCTATTGCTAACGTATCATCTGGGATGACTAAGTGTTACATTTTTCTGGACGCTTAACAAACTTATCAAAACAATTCATACATTTCCAAGATTGTTATTATTTGATTGTCATCAAAATTAATAGAAGTGAAGTCTTCTTGACTTAACAATAACTAGTATCAAAACATAAACATAACAATTCCTAATATAAGATAACTTTGGAGATCTTAAGTCAAATTATTACTTATATAATCATCATAATGAGAATTTTCATAGACATACAAATAATGTTCTAAATAAATTTCTTTTATTGAGTTAGTTCGATGAACTTGTTATTTAACAAATACCTACATGCTTTTTTAAGAATCTTCAGACTTTAGTTTATAAGATCGACCACTTCCTTCGTAAGGAAATATATATAATATGTGTTATTTTTTACGTTCTACTACTATCCAATTTCAATTGAATAATAACAATAAATAATTTAGGGATAATATATAAATATAATATGAATATTATAATTATAATCTTATCGTAATTTCGTTTGCAATATATATTTACTATATGAACTTTATCATATCTAAATATTTACACAATAAATGATATTTTAAAATTATTTTGTCACTAAATTACAACCAATCGATTGAGCATAAATTGATGATAGAGAGGCATAACAATAGAAGACTTAGAGAGATACAAATTGGGAACAACCATCCTGTGCTCCTTTTCATCCATCTATCTATCAAGGTGTTACATAGAAACGGACACAAGTAAATTGATCGCCAGAATAACAGAGAGGGGGAGGAGGTTACTGGCGGTGAGGAGTGTTTAGGAAAGAGGAATAAGAAACTAATTATGTTACGATGCAGTGAAGGAGAGTAGCAGCGTAACAACGGTCATTGACTTTAGAAACAACAATGTTTTATTTATTAGCAAAATGAAGTTGTTCCAACAACAATAGTAGAGTTACAAGGTACAACGTTTATTGCGAGAAAATAACACCATTTTTTGGTAATTAAAAGAGCTAACAACTAGCTAGAGCGAATAACAGGATTAATGAGCCGAGTGCAACTAATAAATCATATAACATTCAAGTTTTGAGCTTAAAAAATTTCAAAATTGGGCTCAAAACTTAGAAGTTTAAATGTAATTTTGAATTAACTCATATTAAATCTATTAATATTGGATTGAATTTAAAATGTAATTTTATTTCTTATTCATAATTAAAATTTTTAAAAATTAACGTTTTAGCTCTTCCGTTTCTACCAACCGTAACTAATTAGCCATTAAAGACAAGACCTGCAATGACTTCACGAGAAGAAATCTAAGCTGTTGATTTATGAGAAGAAAGCGGAAAATAAGATGGTAGGATCATATGAGCTGAAGTCCGAAGATTCCATCCATGTTGTGCCAAATGCGAGGTGCATTCCAAGACAAGACACAATGGAACATTGTTGTCGATAAATAATGAAATTGTATACCTAAAATATACAGCTTAGACTTTGACTTTATTTGAAGCCAAAGATTGGAATTGATAGAAATATAATTCGGATGATTTGGTATATTTAATTCTATAAAGCGATAATTAAAAAGTCGTAAAAATTTTGAATCGTCTAATTTTAAATTTATTTTTTTAACTTTTTAGTTTGATTTATTGTAATAACTCTTGTGGTTAAGAACATATCAAATTATTTATTAATTAATCAATTTTTATAAATTAATAAGTTTTATAACTTAAAATAAATCAACCAATGTTCATTTAACATTAATCAACTTTCATTTAACACTTTCTTTTTTAATTAAACTTCAAATTCTTCGTAAAAACAGTTTCTTCAATCACATGTCAAATTATTTAATTTTATTTAATTTTTACTTGAATTTTTGACGATTTAATACTAATTGGACCTTTTAAAACTTAATTATATTATTTTACATCAGGTTCGGTTTTTAAAACATTGAAACTTCTTTTATGTTTGTTTTAATCAAATCAAATGCTAAAAATTTTACCTTTTTATAATTGGGTAATACTTCTAACCATATTATATATATATATATATATATATATATTTTAAAACTTTTATTTTAAAAATTATTCTTGAAATTATTATTGATTCTCACATAATCTATATAATTGTTCCGATAGAATTTTAATATCATAAATTATTTTAAAGTAAGTTGCTATAATAAATATAAAAATTATATATCATTGAAAAAAATAATTTGAATAAAGAAAAAAGAGCGAAAGGTTGAAGGACGGTAGGCGGAGACTTCCAAGGGGTTTTAGTTTACCCATATAAAATACAAGCAAGCCTCATGTCATGGACCAATCCGCTGCTTTCGGATTCACCTAATCACCTTACATATTTTGCAATCCTCTCCTTTCTTCTCTCTCGCCGCCTTCAATCGATCTTACGTTACTCGTAGCGAAGGCTTCAATCGATCTTAGATCTCTCTCTCACGTTTGTTCCGAATCTCCTCTCAAACATTTTTATTCTCTTCACTTCCCTTTTTGTTCGCAATTTTATCATTATTATCGTGGTTTAGATCTGGCATCCCTCCATTTCTTCCTACTTTGGAAGTGTAATTTTCATTTCTTGAATTAAGATCTCTTTCTCTCTGTTATGTTAATTTGTTTCGACTGTTATTGGTAAAAGAACATACCTTCATACGTTGTTGTCGTTACTAGGATTTCGATTATTTTGATGTATTCCATCGGTGCTGTTCGTAATATGTTTGGATTTTTGACAGTATACCAAAAGTCACCTGCTGTTTCTATTGTTTTGATTCAATCAGATTATTTGTCGGGTGTATTAGTTTTGTTAAATTAGCTTGTGTTTGCACTTACCTTGCTGAAAAATCATTTCCTTTTGTGCATTTTCTTGGGTATTGACAAGTATATATGGTCTTTAACTCTCAATAGTCCTGTATCTTGCAGCATATCTAATCTGTTTATATGTCAACGACGCTCACATCGAAGTTTTGTTTACAGCTTTACCAAAATGGCAGCCACATCAGCAGCAGCTACCTTTTCCATTGGCTCAGCTGCTTCATTTGGCCCCAAAGCTAGCCAACTTCCACAGTCGAAACCCTTGGCTGTAAGGTTCAACTCTCAGAGTTCGATCGTGTGCTTCAGTGGTCTCAAAGCTGCAACATTTCTGAATTGTGAGACAGATTCATCCTTCTTTGGCAAGGATAGCACTGCAGCCCGTGGGCGTTCTATTTCACCAAAATCCTCAAAATCAAGCCAAATGTCACAGAATCGACTAAAAATCCAAGCATCCTACAAAGTGGCTATTCTTGGAGCTGCTGGAGGGATTGGTCAGCCCCTTGCACTACTTGTCAAGATGTCTCCATTGGTTTCTGCACTTCATCTCTATGATATAGCGAATGTCAAGGGGGTTGCTGCTGACCTTAGTCACTGCAATACTCCCTCGCAGGTTTTGGACTTCACTGGCACTGCTGAATTAGCTAATTGTTTGAAGGGTGTAAATGTTGTTGTCATACCTGCTGGAGTGCCAAGAAAGCCTGGTATGACCCGGGACGATCTCTTCAACATTAATGCTAACATAGTGAAGACCTTGGTGGAAGCTGTTGCTGATAACTGTCCCGACGCTTTCGTCCATATTATAAGCAATCCAGTCAACTCTACGGTGCCAATTGCAGCTGAAGTCTTGAAGCAGAAGGGTGTCTATGATCCAAAGAAGCTCTTTGGTGTTACTACACTTGATGTTGTTAGGGCAAACACATTTGTTGCTCAGAAGAAGAATCTCAAGCTCATTGACGTGGATGTTCCTGTTGTGGGAGGGCATGCTGGAATTACCATTCTTCCCCTTCTGTCCAAGGCTAAACCTTCAGTTAGTTTCACAGATGAGGAAATTCAGGAACTCACTGTGAGGATTCAGAATGCTGGAACAGAAGTTGTGGAGGCAAAAGCAGGTGCTGGGTCTGCAACCTTGTCAATGGCATATGCGGCAGCTAGATTTGTTGAGTCTTCTTTGCGTGCACTGGACGGAGATGCAGATGTCTATGAGTGCTCATATGTGCAGTCAGATCTCACTGAACTTCCCTTCTTTGCATCAAGGGTAAAGCTTGGAAGGAAAGGCGTTGAATCTATCATCTCATCTGAGCTCCAGGGGTTGACTGAGTACGAGCAAAAGGCGCTTGAAGCTCTAAAACCTGAACTGAAGGCTAGCATCGAGAAGGGTATTGTATTTGGTCAGAAGGAACCGGTGGCTGCTTAAAATGAGTTTGTAGTCAACACCCTAACCAAATTCAATTGGTTGCCTTAACAAAGTTAGTCAAATCCAAATTTTGCAGTCAATCATGGTTGCATCAGTCAGAGCTTCAAGTTTCGCAGAAATTTTGTTTCCCTTTGTAATCTCTTGAAGAAACTCTTTCGAGGAAATGTTTGCAGCGGTTATGTTAGTATGCTAGATTTTTAAAACTTCAACCACAATCACTAAGAGCTTGTAATACTTGGTTTCTATGAAATAACGTGGCTGGTGCCCAAGAGCACACAAATTACTTCTGTTCTTCGGGGAACATCGCTCCCATGCCCTCTCTCTTTCCTCTGGTAGAAAGGTTGCTGCTCATTAGTTCTGGTTACCTTTTGTGTTGTTCGTTTCCTCATTTTCAAAGTTATTAGCCCTGAGTGATCTTGTTATGTCTATGCTTGCTTTACATCTATGTAGCAACAAACTGGTCGCAAATTATCACTACCTGAGGAGAAGTTTCTTCCTAAGCCAGCCCAAAAAACAGCGAACAATTGGTTAACACTTTGTTTAACCTCAGCATTCTTTCAATAATACGACCTGAAAAAGAGGAAGAAGATAGAAAATAGGAAACAGTCAAAGTTTCAAGGAAATCGGTGTCTTTGTTTCCTGCTGCAACAATTCTCAATAATTTACAATCTCATCATAGAAAATAGGAAACGTCAAAGCTTCAAGGAAATCGGTGTCTCTGTTTCCTGCTGCAACAATTCTCAATAACTTACAATCTCATCTCATAGTGTTCCTTGTTGCAATGCGGTTCAAACACTTGCGTTGAGTCACCACTTCCCTAAGCCTTGGGCCATTATCTCAAAATTATGATATCCTTCAATCAACCAATTCCGCAACATCTTCTCCTGTGTAAAAGCAGTCTGACGATTCTTTTTCTTTTATTTAGTTCCAGGTGGGTGGATCTATTCTCCCTTATTCCATCATCAGCCAAATGATTCATTCAGCATTTTAATCACAAACATCTGATATAACCCCATACCACGCCGCCTTAACACACAACCACTTGGTCTCTCGTTCTTCCTGCTATGTCTCATATGATACGAGCTTTCTCGTTTCAAGTTTCTAAGAGCAAAATATAAAACTTCAACCAAACGTTGCTGTTGAAGACTGGTTTTGGTTGAGGAATTACTCCCACATAACCCATAACTCATCACGGTGGCACCAACCCAGATCCTTCTCTGCCCGTAATTTAACCACGTCTGATCTGACAATGAAGCTGGCCCTTCATATGGAGTAGATACTCCCAGCTGCCGACAAATATTTCAAGAATGCTTACCAATAATCGTTGCAGGAGCAGTATCCTTCTCGGAAATGATGAAATCTGGTGCGATCTCGAATGATAACTTCACGGTTATAAACTCCAGAAAGCATCTTGGCAAAGTTGTGGCAATCAATACAAATACGAAGATTCTTGGCTACTCTGATTGTTGTGCCAGGAGGTGTTGTGAGAACTCCAAAAGCTATAGCCAACTTCTCGCTATGATAAGATAGCACATATTGCTTTTCTTCTGGACCCAAGTTATGCAATTCTGACGTTATATCAGCAACATAACCAGCAATCTTCAGCTGGTGATTAATCTCATCCAGCATTCTATATATCTCATCCTTCCGTGGATGAGAAACATCATCCACAGCAAATTCATGTACCTCACCTTTCAGCACAATTGAACTACTGCCAGGTGTGGTTTGGATCCCTTTCTCTTTCATAAACTTCCTCAACTCTGACACCTTCTCCCAATCACCAACAGAGGAATAAATATTTAACAACAAAATATAATCTCCAGCCTCCTGAGCCTTGAGTTCAATCAGATGCCCTATAACGCATTCTCCAAGAGTAACATGGCGATGAATTCTACAAGCTCCAAGTAAAGTCCTCCATATTTTTGAATCCTGCTTGACCTCCATTGACATTATAAGTTGATATGCCTGATCTAGTTGACCAGCACGACCCAAGAGATCAACCATACACCCATAATGATGAACATTAGGGGATACCCCAAAATCCTTTCTCATTCTTTCAAACAATATCATTCCCTGGTCAACCAAACCAGAATGACTACAAGCAGAAAGAACTGCAGTGAAAGTCTGATCATCAGGAAAAACATGCCTTCTTTGCATTTCCTCGAATAGCTCAATAGCTTCTCTTCCATATCCATTCATTGCAAAACCCGAAATCATAGCACTCCATGTGACCACATTTCTCCCATGCATATCTTCAAATACACCATAAGCCTTGTCCAAACACCCACATCTTGAATACATTGCTATAAGAGAATTACACAAGTTCACTGCACCACCATACCCACGTTCCTCGATATAAACATGAACCTTCTCACCAAATTCCAGCGCACCCAAGTTAGCGCAAGCTTGGAGCAGAAGCAGGCACGTAACATCATCCGGTTGACACCCAAATTGACTTCTGACCATACCATCAAATAACCCCAACACATCTCTGGTTCTATGATTGCGTATATAAGAAGAAATGAGCACATTCCAAGCAACAGTATCTCTACGAGGTATTTCATCGAACATCTTACACGCTT
This sequence comes from Erythroxylum mucronatum, assembly GCA_027563825.1. NCBI lineage: Eukaryota > Viridiplantae > Streptophyta > Magnoliopsida > Malpighiales > Erythroxylaceae > Erythroxylum > Erythroxylum mucronatum. The sequence goes on along the minus strand of JAOSBP010000007.1, from coordinate 16,367,681 downwards.
CATCACCTTGTTCACAAACCGAAAATAATTCCATTAATTCAGTTAGTAACAAACTATCCAATTGATGGCCATCCTCCAAAATCCTCGCATGAACCTGTAAACCGCCCATCAACGAAGAAACTCTGACAAAACACTTGAGAACAAACGATAAAGTTAACGAATTTGCGCGTAAACCTCGCCGTCTCAAATCTTGATACAAGTGAAAGCCATTAATGGGTGTGTTGCTGCGCGAGTACGCGTTTATCATGGTGTCGTAATGAAACGTAGTTGGGGTGGAGATTTCGGAGAAAATTTGGCGGGAATAAATAACGTCTCTGATAGGAGAGAGTGCAATGCGAGCCAAGAATGGGAGAGAGATGGTGGGGATTTGAAGAAGAGAGGTACGAAGGAGATGGGCATGGATTTGTAGAAAATGAGACCTTTGAATGGATGATTTAATGAGGGAAATCAAGTGTTGGGTTCGTAATTTGAAGCCCGAGATGGGTTCGTCTGCTATTTCTTGACAATCTGGTTTCTCGGTTAATAGGATTCTGGAAACAGAGAGTTGGCTACGGTGATCGACAAAAGTACGGCTTGATTTCAAGTGATGCGAGATTTGTATCATTTAGACGTTTGTTTCTGTCTTCTCCTCTGCACACACACAGTTCAAGTATAACACACAAATGTTAGAAAATTAAAACCAAGATTTTCTGAGTAGCCAAACAACTGCACTGAATTAGCATCTCAAAAACAGAAGGCTATGCATAATGTTGGGAGATTGAAGTAAAAAATTAAACTACATAAAAGAAAAATTAAAATGAAAAAAAGCCAAATAAAGAGTGATAAGTCAAACCTCTGCTTTTGTTTATTATTGCTATATTGTCCTCTACTGTATTTACCTCGAAAGAAATGGCCAAGGACTTCGGAGTTATTCGTGCATGCAAGCAATGAGAAGGTGGTTGAACTCACCCAACCGTTATAAAAAGCAAATCTGATCTCGCTCGCTTTTTAGGGGGATTTAAGAACCACCATCTTCTAGCTTAGGAAAACTCGAGTTCATAATTAGGTTAACAACCTCCCTTGGACTGCTTCTGTGGTTTACACGCTCCTTGTATGCATGTTTCCATTGACATTCTGTTTGCATGAATGAATAGGCTCCAAGCCGGAAATACCGTTGTAACAAATATACCAAGGTAGTTGCGGTAGGTTTGAATCAGCAAGAGTTGGTCATCAAACAATCTCCTCGTGTCTCAGACCAATGTCTTTCTGGTCCGAACTTTCTTGGTCCATAACGTTTCGTAAGTTACTTAAAGAACGTAATCTTCACATATATATGTTTATATCTTGACCCTGGTATAGAGTACGCACACAACTTGGAGGACCTGTAAAAGAATTATGTTTCATTGCTTTCCGTCAAACATGAAATCTGAGGTTGCTTTAACTGCATTGGTTGTGATCATCCTAGGAGTCGTAACTGGTGGATGTCAATGTAAGATAGTTCAGTTCATCTTCGGAGATTCGCTTTCCGATGTTGGTAATAACATGTACCTCACCAAGAGTCTTGCTCAAGCGAGCCTGCCTTGGTACGGTATTGATTATGGCAGTGGATTGCCAAATGGGAGATTCACTAATGGCAGAACAGTTGCTGATATAATAGGTAACCAGCAATTGATCAAAAGCAACTGGTACTTCATATGTCAATTATAGAGTATTGTTTGATCATGACAATGAACTCGGAGTAATTACTTGTGCAGGTGACAGTTCTGGTCTTCCAAGGCCCCCAGCTTTTATGGATCCATCTTTAACAGAGGACGTAATCCTGCAAAGTGGTGTGAATTTTGCTTCTGGAGGAGGAGGTATTCTGAACGAAAGTGGTGGCTACTTTGTAAGTCATAGCTTGCAACCATTTTAGTTTAGGAATTGTGTAACTTAAACTAAATACCATGACGTATTGCAGATTCAGAGATTTTCTCTCTACAAACAAATCGATCTGTTTATGGGAGTACAACAACTGATTCAGAACAAAATTGGCCATCAAGAAGCGCAGCAGTTCTTTCAGCAAGCTAAATATGTGGTTGCTCTTGGTAGTAACGACTTCATAAATAATTACTTGATGCCGGTTTACAGCGATTCATGGAAATTCACTGATGAGAGTTTCGTTAGCTATTTAATGGAAACAATGAGAGATCAACTTAAGGTTAGTTAAATGATTAAAATCGAAAAGATTCGTAATTCGAGCTGACAATTCTCATCACCAAATGTTTTCGAACAGCTACTGCATAAATTGGGAGCAAGACAGCTTATGGTGTTTGGGCTAGGTCCAATGGGGTGCATACCACTTCAAAGGGTCTTGAGTACCTCTGGGGCATGCCAAGAAAGGACGAATCAGTTAGCGCAAAGCTTCAACAAAGCTGCAGGCAACTTGCTAGATAATTTATCTGGCCAACTGCCCAATGCAACCTTCAGATTTGGAGACGCTTATGATGTTGTTAATGACGTGATCACCAACCCAAGAAAATACGGTGAGTTGAAAAGAAAAACGAAAAGCAAAGTCTGAATATAAATCCAGTAATTTTTGAATTCCATGTTTGCAGGATTCAATAACTCAGATTCTCCCTGTTGCTCTTTCGGAAGTATAAGGCCTGCTCTTACCTGCATTCCCGCATCTACACTGTGCCGGGACAGAAGCAAGTACGTGTTTTGGGATGAATACCATCCATCAGATAAAGCCAATGAGTTGGTTGCAAATGAACTCGTCAAGAAATTTGGTTTCCAAACTTCTAATAAAACTGATGCTCCCTCTCCAGCACCTGCTGTTGCTCCATCTCCTCAGGGATAACTACATCTGATTACCGTACTATTTGATCTCTCCCATGTCTGTAACCATACGTCGTTTTCTTTTTTTCTTGTGGCTTACTGCCGCTGCACCTAATGATCATCGTGTTACCTACGATGTAGACTAATTCCAGTTCGATGCCTCGATCATTGTAGTTATAGGAATTAAAAAACAATTACTTCATAAAAACTTCAACATTATGGATATGACTGGCGATAATCAGGCAGTAGCCAAAGCTAGAAGCTCCCCATGGAGTGTCCTTCTACGTTCTCGCAAAACATATAATGGTATTTAAACAAGCAGCCTCAAGGTTGACTTCATTAAAATGGCAAGTCCATGTTATTTAACTTCATTCAAGGCGGATACTTAATCGTTACGGGAGATTAGTCAAATGGCCTACGGTGATGAGTGAATATAACCGTATGGTATTTTCAGCCCGGTCTTGAGCAAGGAGAGGAAAGGCGTTCCCCTAAGGCCCAGGATCTTAGGGGGCCTACTAGTTACAAGCTACTTTGCAATATAGGAGCCTTCCACTCGAGCTCAACAATTATTCTTCTTTCAAGTTTTAAAAGAATTTATTCACGAGTAAACATTAATATCAATTTGGTAAAATAAATAGTATCTATCGCCGTATAAACGAAGACTTCTTTTAGGGAGGTGATCATAGTGGTGGAATTCGGAAGCAAACGCTTCGAAATAAAATTGCCCCTGCTAAATGTCGATATCTATAATTTTAAAAATTGAAATTCAGTAAGCAAAGGTCTTAAATTTAAGAATTTGGACTTGCCCTTACTTCTGTCAACACTATTTCCATGTAGGTAAGAAACGCATCTCATTTGCTCTTTCAAGCCTTAATTTTAAAAATTTTTGTTTGAATTTTTATTTTTAGTAGCTCTTTTAATTTAGAGATTGGTAAAAAAATATTAAAATTTTATTATGAGTATAATAACATTTTCAATCTATGTAAATTTCTCTACTTTTGAATTGAAATTTAGATTAAATTTTGGTTATAATTTTTCTCTCTTCCATTTCCTTCTTTAATTGTAATTTATCTGGGTAAACTGAAATATGTCAGTTTGATTATAGATAATATTTGTCAATTACAATTCTACGTATAATTTCAATTCAAATAGAAATTTATTCGAGTAAATTATCCCTCTTTCATTCAAATAACATAGTTAATAGTTTTTATTATTTATTTCCTTCTTCAATTGTAATTTGTCTTTCTTTCATTTATTAAGTAGTAATTAACATTTTCTGATTTATGGGTTCAACTGATTTTGTATATATAAAATTAATTTTATAGATTATTGATGAAATATGGTTTTAATGTTTCTATAATGTGGATATTGTTGTTAATTTTTGTTCTCTTTGGTGAAAAGTGGATCATTGTTAGTTTTTGATGTTTTAGAATTACTTGAAAAATAAAAAATGGATTCTAATTATGATAGCTTTTTTCATAAAAGTTTGGTCTTTGTTTTTATTTTTAATTTAAGATATCAAATTTTGCTTTGTATTTTTTCTCTATCGTAGATATATAATACTATCGATATATTTTTGTAATATATAGTAAAACTATTTTTGTTCAGTTATGTTTGTCTACTTCTTCTAGTTTTATATATGTGCTTTTGTTCTTTTTCTAGTCCAATTGCGTTACAATTATTTTATATGATGTTGCCTAAAAAACATTTGCCTAGAAGTGAAAAAAGGAAAAAAAAAAGAAAATAAGTAGAATATTTAATATAATCCCCAAAAAAAAAGCTATTAATAAATTTGTTGAAATAGTAGGCCCCTCTGGTAAGAATCAAGAAGAATTAGGTGAATATAAATTTGAATAATCTAATGAAAATTTAATGATGAGATTCATAATGAGGATATTAGTAATTTAAGTGAGTATAATCATAAAATAAATGCATCCGATTTAGAAAATTTTTGGGCTAGATGAGCAACTATTCCCTCCTTTGGATATTTATGATCCTAGAAATTGGGATAATCTTGACAATAAAGCATGGGACATTTTATTTAAAAAGGGTTTGCAAGAGAATTGAATCTTGTGTTTTCTTTAGAAATAATTCTAGGCAATTTTCATGTTCTAATTATTCTAGAAAGTTAAGTAATAGAGATATTATTCTAGTAGTTGATTTACTATAAACATGAGGATAAAGTATATTATTTTTATTGTAAGTTATTCAAATCTAATAGCAAGCATAAGCAATGGATTTAGAGAATGGAAGCATCTTAGTGAGGACTTAAAGGACATGAGAATGTTATTGACCATATGACTAACATGAGAATCGAAATGAACTAAGAGTAAGATTGAGCAAATATCAAACAACTGATAAAGATTTACAATAAGAAATTGTAAAGGAGAAAGAACATTGGAGGCAAATTTTGATAATAATAGTTTCTGTTGTGAAATGTCTAGATAAATATATTTTGTCTTTTCAAAGATCTAATGAGAAACTTTACCAAGATATTAACGGTAATTTTTTTGAGATTGATTGAGATGAATGCCGAATTTCATGTGATAATGTAAGAACATGTTAGACATGTTCAAAATCATGAAATTCATCATCCTTATCTTGGTAAGAAAGTTCAAAATAAGTTGATTTCTCTTTTGGCCTATGATTTTAAAAGTTCTATCACAAGGATCATTAATGTGCATAAATATTTTTCTATAATTCTGGATTGTACTCCAGATGTAAGCTATCAAGAACAAATGAGTATAATAGTATGATGTGTGAATATGTCAAGTAACAAACTAAAAATAGAGGAGCACTTTTTAAAGTTCTTGAATGTAGATGACATATTTGGATTGAGAATTTTTAATGAATTATTGAATGCATTTAAGTCTCTTGATCTTGTTAATGATGTAAGGGTCAACAATATAACAATGGTTTTAATATGAAGGGAAAGGACCAAAGGGTCAAAAGCAAGTACTTAAAATAAATCTAAAGGCATTATATATGCCATGTGTGAAGTGAATCACACGTTAATACAAAACTTATTATACGATATACAAATGCACAAGAAGGGGGGGAGGGGTTGAATTGTGTATTCTTTTTCGTTAATCTCCTTTGTAAACAGGTTCGTTAAAATAACCCTGTTCTTTTCACAAAAACTACTGAAAATCAAAGTTGTAAAGTGTTTTCGAAAACTTGTGTAAAACTAGTAAGATCAAAAATTAAGAGTTAAGAGAGAGATTGAGAGTTGAGAGATGTTGACACAATGATTTTTATACTGGTTCACCCCAAATAGTGGGCTACGTCCAGTCCTCAGATATCTTTCTAAGATTCCATTATCTCTCAAAACGTTACAAGTATTCTTTGTTTCCGAGCCTCTTCAGGTCTCTTACAATCAGTACTCTTTCATGCTTAGCCTCTTCAGGCTATCTGCACTTCTTTCAACTAAAAGATAATTTAAGCTTTGTTACAGAAAAAGATAGCTCTAGACTTTTTGCACAATAATTTCTCTCAAGAATTGCTAAGCTTTTTAATTTCGCTAACTTCTGCAGTCTTCGACTCTGACTCATATTTATAGCCTTCGTCTTCAAGTATTTCTTGATAACTGCTTCTTTCTTCTTGTTTCTTGATCTTTCAAGAATCAGTTATTCAGTTGAGTTCTGTAACTAACT
>JAOSBP010000007.1:16341808-16353897 GCA_027563825.1 Erythroxylum mucronatum | reverse complement strand
TTTCATATAGACACATGGATCCTGGCTTTCGGGAACGTCCCGGCAACAAAAATTTTTGTTTTCCGCACCGCGAGTATATGATACTTGCACCGGGATTTTCCTACAGAACCAACACCCCGTAAACACATAAATGGCTAGATTAGCATTAATGATAGGTAAAATCCCCTCTCTTATAACTTGATTAACTCTCTTGACAGATTTTCACTGTGATCTATGTGAGTACTCAGTTTAATTATGTTTTGTTGAAATTTCAGTGTTACAATTCTTGAACCAATTTCTCGTATTTAGTTTCCGTATTCATTTACGTAATTTTTATTTCTTTTTATTATTTTCTTTGAGCCTCAGATGACTTAGGATTAGGCTAGTGCCCTCCTCGTGGGATCAACTCTTCAATACTATAAAGTACAACCCATGCCCTTGTGGTTATTGAGGGTTTTATAAAATGTAAAACTTGCTCAAAAAGTTTTTGGCACTATTGCCAGAAAGGCGATTAGTTTAGTTCTTTAGTCTAAGACTTTTTCACTATCTTTTGTTTTTAAAAAAATAGAGAAAGAAGTTTGGGGGGTAAAGTAGAGACACAACAAGGCATCTTAGAGTGAGAATGAGACATCTGAAGAGCTAGATGCCAAGAAGAAATGGAAAGAACCATAATGGAAGATAGATATTATAGGGAGCAAGGAACTTTTGTGAACTACAATGAGGCACAATATGGTTGGGGAAGTAACGATCCTTATTGGAACATGTACACTCCGTGGTGGCAGAACCACCTAGATTTCTATTAGTCCAACAATGCAAGTACTCACATGGGACATCAAGACCTATTTGAATTTCAGTAAGACAAATCCAGTTTATGGGATTCCAAATAGAACAAAATCATAGATAAGCTAATAGACATGGAAGAGAACCAAAAGAGACTATAAGAGCAATTTGATCAAGTAACGGAAAATCATGTCGCTTCTATTCACAACCTGGAGATTCAAGTAAGACAGCTTTCTTGTGAATTTGTTAGGAGAAGAGTGGAAGCCTCTCTAAGTAATATGGAAATACATCAAAGAGAGCAATATAGACTATCGTACCTAAGAATGAGGGAGAGCTAGAAGGTCATTAGAAAACCAAATTGAACCCCACCTTATTGAAGACCAAGAGACAAAGAAAGAGGATGAAGAAAAGAATGCCAACCCTCCCTATTATTCACTAGTTATTGATATACTATGTGTGAACATTGAAAAATCTTGGGTAGATGTCCATGAAAAGAACCTTATCCTTCCGATTAATGATGACCAAGTGACATTCAACATGAATGATGTGTTAAAGAATCCGAAGGATAGTAGCTCATTCAGGATAATTAATTTGTTCGAATCTTCTAAAGAATAAAAGGGAAAAGAATATATGACAACAGACATCGATTTTGAAGAAGCTAGGAAAGTCTCTATTCGTGAAGCAGAAGAAGCAAAGGTGACGAAGGTGATTAAAGAAGAAAGAGAGCAACTCACCTTCATATAAGACAAACTGCTGGATTCAATGCAAGATTCAGGTAGTTTTGTTATTCCTTGTTATGTTTACAGTTCACTCGAAAAAAGGACATTGTTGAGCTTAATTGGATTTTATATTATTATCAATATTGTCCTTTTGATTATTTTGCAATTTGTAGTTTACTTACAGGCTACAAAACTTATGTTAAATTAAAAAGGTGGAAGTAAGCCACTCATAGTTGATCCCGATTTAGTTTCCAAGGATAGAGCGTCGAGCTATCGACATTAAAAGAAGCGTTACATGGGAGGCAACCTATAGATTGTTAAATTGATGTTATCCCCTTTGATTTTTATATAGTTTGAATTCCGTAGTTAGGTTGTTTCATTTCCAAATAAAATCGGGAAGGCATAGAACTTCGCCATGAATTTGATGATCGATGAAGTAAGCAAAGAGAGGTGAAAGGGCCATTAAGAGTTGGGAAGTGATTTGGGAAAGTGGAGAAGAACAAGAGAAGTAGAAATATTAAAAAATTTGGTGGAAAAATTGTAGGCCATGATCGTGGCTTATGGCCGGGCAAAAAGGGATACGTAACTGTCATTATCAAATTTTACCATTTTACCCTCCAATCACCTATATATTTATTTCTAACATCACTTTTTCACTCACTGTCATTTTTACTTTATCTCTCTAAGCTTTAAACCTCCAAACACTCTCACTTCTCTCTACCCAAATTTCAAACTTCTATTTTTTTCCCAACATCTACTGACTCGCAAGCCAGTATGCCACACATCAAGAAAACAGTAAAGCACGATCAATTAGTAAGGTGAAACCAAGTCTTGGGATGAGTGAAAAGGAATAGGGCAGCTAATTATAAAGCACCTTCCCGATCTTCTTGGAAGAGGAAGGTACCTATTTCATTCTCTTCGTAATAAACAAATTATGGTTCCAAAGTATTTTCATTTTGAAACTTTAGAGAGATTAGAATTGCGAGACAAATTCAAAAGTTTAGCAAAGAAAATTCAATGGGGTCAGTTCATTCAATTTCAATTCCCAATTTACAAAGAACTTACCTTAGAATTCTTTACATCCCTTCAGCACGAATCCAACAAACCTAGGGAATTATGGTTTAGGTTGTGAGGGCAACCTTATGGGATTGATTATGAAACTTTGTATGAAATTTGTGGTTTCCCTGAGTTGTCCGTAGCGGATCAGCATGATGATTTCCGTGTCAACCCCTACTGGACTGAAGTAATTGGGTTAGAGTGTTTTGGCGCTAAGAATGCACACAATAACATCATTACAAGCCACGAATACTTGTTGATACACAAATTCATATGTCAAACCATTTTTGACAAAACAAAAACCAACAAGTGTTCGATGAAAGAACATTTCATGTTGTGGTGCATGGATCATAGCATCCCAGTTTGCACAACCACCCATATCTTTAACACAATTATTGTTGTTCCAAAGAAGATAAACAATAACTTAGGAATGGGTTACTTGGTTTCATCCATAGCTAATTACTATGGAGTTTATTACAACGGACTCACAGTCTACCGTCCTGAAGTCATGAACCATCATAGTCTATAGCTAGCTGAAATCTTGAAATTCCATAACATGGAACTTCGGGATATTAGTGTCAAGACACAAGTCTAGGGCAGGATTAGTCAAGCGAGTTCAAGTGCTTAACAACGACAAGAAGAGGATTCGACCAATGAGGAATTTGAGGAGGAAGAAGAAGAAACAGAAGAACCAAAGCTGGAAGAAAGTACTAGATATAATTTCCGCAAACACCAAGGTAATTACATATACACTTACAGAGAACTCCAAAAGGATGAAAGAGATAGCTTGAACTTAATGACGTCAGAGCCGGGACATACGTCATATCCATTGTTATTTCGAGGCTCAAGGTGTTCAACTACCACCTCCAACACCATCCCCACCTCCATCGCCATGAGGCTTTGTTCTAACCACTTTCTTTTTAAATTTAGTCTTTATTTTTTTGTTTTTTTACTTTAATTTATGTTACGTCTTTCCTTATGTTTTTGTTTGTCCCCTTCTCACATTGAGGACAATGTGTTGTTTAAATAGGGAGGGTTATGTGTTTTGCTTTGAATTTGATTTTGCATATTGTATAATAGTTGTTAGGTTGCATGTTATGAATTGTGTCAATGTGTCAATGGCTTAGATGAATTGGAATTAAGTTAATTTTGAAAGTCTATTAGGTTGTGAAGAATCATTAGCTCGCAAAATTAGTGAATTGAGGTCTTTGGTCACATTCATTCATAATTTGAGGCCTTTCGACTTAAGTAGCTTTGCTAGTTTATTTTTTCATAGAAATAAGTAGTTAAAGCAATAAGGTAGGTAATAAAAATGTTTGTTAATTTTAAATAAATAACTATTCCGCTGGTCTTTCGGTTACGAATAGAGCTAGTAGCCAGTTGAGAACATGATATAGTTGAGTAACCGGATCGACACACATCACAAATATGTGCCTTCACATAAAAAGGCTATAATGACATTCCAACCAAGCAGCTTAATAAAAAACATGACTTAGTTAAGTAACCAAGTCGTCATTCATTACCAATGTTTGCATCCACATAAAAGGACTAAGTCCATGTTCATAAAAAAGTAAATAAAAAAAAATTCGAATAAAAACCTACCAAACTTGTAATAGCTTGAGTTTTCATGAAAACGTACTTAGGAGTAGTTACAGAGTCTGAATGACCAAAGAATTATTAATATATGTGTGCAATTGAAAAGGGTAAACAATTCAACACTTGAGTCTATATTAATATTTATATTTGGTTCAAAGCCCCAAGATGTGGATTTTGCATGTTAATGATTTCAAATGACTCAAATGACTATTTTTAAAATTAAATTTATTTCATGAAGTTGAAGTCATTATCTCATTACTACATTATGTGCTGTGTGAAGTTTTGGTTGGTTGTTGCTTTTTTTTCTTAAGAATAAGCAAACGTTTAAGTATGGGGATGTTGATAAGTGCAAATTGCATCATATTTTAAGGTTTAATTTAATATGTATTTAATTGTTAACTTAATCGTTTAGTATGTGTTTAGGTTAGAATTGTGTTAGTTTGTTAATAAAATGTGTTTAAGTGTTTTTATGGGTTAGTATAAGTCTTTGAACTTAATTATTATGTCTTTAAGGTATCTTGATGTGTTTGTTAGTATTTCAGGGTCAACATTAAAGAACGGAGAAGTTTCAAAGACACTAGAGCTGAAACAACGGCCCATAATCGTGGCACAATAAGCCACGATCATGACAGAAGCACTGGAGTCAGCCCACAATCGTGGCCCATACGCAACGATCTTGACAGAAGCCTAAGACACAGCCCACAATCGTGGCCTGCTTATCATAATCGTGACAGAAGGCTTAGATGTGGCCCAGAATCGTGGCCTTCATCGGGCAGACGCTCAGACACTCAAAAATATCAAGTTTTGAGGGAGTTTTTAAACCTTTTTGGGTCCCGAAAAAACCCTAGAGCTGCCTAGAATACAAAAGGTGTATAAGGAATAAGACAAAGAACATGAGGAGCTTTACAATCAACCACTCTTGGAAACCCTAAAGGAAGAGAAAAAGAAGAGAGACAGAGAAGAAGAAGAAGAAGAAGGAGGAGGACGAAGAAGTAGATCTCGATGCTGCTGCCTTCCTGATTTGTCCAACCTAAGTTCCAATTTCTTTTCATTTCCTTTTTCATTGAAATGTATAAAGTTGAGATGGATTGTATGGAAATAGATTTTGGATTATTGATAATGTTCTAAACTCTCCTTCAAGATTTTACTTTGAGTTATGTTGATTTAGATATTTTTTTGTTTATTGGTTTAAGTGTTGTGATTCATTAATGTATTTGCATGTATCGGTAACAAACTAAGAGGATGAACTAGATAAAAATGATTATATCAGATTAATAAGAGTTAGGTGAACTAATAGACCACTTAATCAATCTAGTCGATAATTTCATGGAGAGATTCCCTACGAGACCTGATTGTTTATTAGAGAGCTTTAGAACTAATTAGAATTACGGGTAATTTGTGAATTGAGAGATTAAAAGTTTCATAATTCAATTAGGGTTTACAATTTAGGGTTTAATGGTTATAACTTGAGAGAGAGTAATCAACCTTACGACCGTTTAGAACCGATACCTCATAAACACATAAATAGCTAAATTACCATTAATGATAGGTAAAATTCTCTCTCAAAACTTTATTAACTCTCTTAACAGATTTCCATTGTGACCTGTGTGACTTCTCAGTTTAATTATGTTTTGTTGAAATTTCCATGTTACAATTCTTGAATCAATTTCTCGTAGTTTCTTTCCATATTCACTTGTGTAATTTTTATTTCTTTTTATTCTTTTCTCTGAGCCTTAGACGACTCAGGATTAGGCCAGTAACTCCTCGTGGGATCAACCATTAAGTACTACAAAGTATGACCCGTGCACTTACAATTATTAAGGGTTTTATAAATTGTAAAACTTGCTCAATAGTGTTTCCTCTGATTAGTTTTATAGGTTGCACAACAATGTTAAACTACTAACTCCTACTTCTTAGCTTCTTTATACACTTATTTGAAGTTCCTTAGGATTATGTGTTTTGCTTTTAATGTGATTTTACATATTGCATGATAGTTGTTAGGTTGCATGTTGTGAATTGTGTGAATATGTCAATGGCTTAAATGGATTGGAATTTTTTTACTTTTGAATAGAGTCTATTAGGTTGTGAAGAATCCTTAGCTCACAAAATTAGTGAATTGGGGTCTTTTTTTAAATATGCAGCTTAATTAGGATTTGGTGTTAGTTTGTTACCCTCTAAATTTTCACATTCATTTATAATTTGAGGCCTTCTAACTTACCTAGCTTTGCTAGTATTTTTTTAATGGAAACTAGTAGCTAAAGCAATAAGGTAGGCAAAAAAAGAAATGTTTGTTAATTTTAAATAAATAACTATTCCACTGGCCTTTGGATTATGAATAGAGTTAGAAGCCAATCGAGAACGTGATGTAGCTAAGTAACTGGATCGACACGCATCACAAATGTGTGCCTTCATGTAAAAAGGCTATAATGACGTTCCAACCAGGCTGCTTAATAAAAACATAACTTAGTTGAATAACCGGATTGAAATTCATTACCAATGTTTGCCTCCACGTAAAAAGACTAAATCCAAGTTCACAAAAAAAGTAAATAAAAAAGGTGTTTTCGAATAAAAACCTACCGAACTTGTAATAGCTTGACTTTTCATGAAAATGCATTTAGGAGTAGTTACAGAGTCTGAATGGCCAAAGAATTATTAATGTATGTGTGCAATTGGAAAGGGTAAATAATTTAACACTTGAGTCTGGATTAATATGTATATTTAGTTTAAAGCCCCAAAATGTGGATTTTGCATGTTAATGATTTGAAATGACTCGAATGATTGTGTTTAAAATTAAATTTATTTCATGAAGTTAAAGCCATTGTCTCATTACTGCATTATGTGCTGTGTGAATTTTTGTGTGGTTGTTGTTTTGTTTACTTGAGGAAAAGAAAATGTTTAAGTGTGGGGATGTTGATAAGTGTGAATTGCATCATATTTTAGGGCTTAGTTTAATATGTATTTAATTGTTAACTTAATCGTTTAGTATATGTTTAGGTTAGAATAGTGTTAGTTTGTCAATGAATTGTGTTTAAGTGTTTTTATGGGTTAGTACAAGTCTTTGAGCTTAATTATTACGTCTTTGAGGTACCTTGATGTGTTTGTTAGTGTTTCAGGGTCAACAACGAAGAACGAAGAAGTTTCAAAGATACTCGGGCTGAAACAACTGCCCATGATCATGGCATAATGAAGTCAGCCCACAACCGTGGCCCATATGCCACGATCGTGATAGAAGCGTAAGACACGACACACTATCATGGCCTGCTTGCCACGATCGTGACAGAAGGCTCGGACATTGCCCACGATCGTGGCCTGTAGGGCCACGGTTGTGGCCTATGTCGGGCAGACGCATAGACACTTAAAAACATCAAATTTTGAGGAAGTTTTTAGACCTCAAAAAAATCCTAGGGCTGCCCAGAACACAAAAGTTATATAAAGAATAAGACAAAGAAGATGAGGAGCTTTACATTCAGCCACTCTTGGAAACCCTAAAGGGAGAGAAAAAGGAGAGAGAGAGAGAGAGATAAGAAGAAGAAAAGGAAGAAGGAGGAAGAAGAAGTGGATCCTGACGTCGCTGCTCCCCGGATCAGGTAGTACCCCGACGCTGCTGCGTTCTCGATTTGTCCAACCTAAGTTGCAATTTCTCTTTATTTCCTTTTTCATAGGTTTATATTAACAACAATTACAACAACATCCTAGTATAAATTTTGCTAAGATGCAAGGTTTAAGGAGGTCTAGAAGTATACAACCTTATCCCTAAATAGTAGAGATATTGTTTTCAATAGTTCCACATGAAAAAAAGTTTTGGAAACAGTTGGAAGAAAACAATAGTCAAATATATAAACAAATAACTACATAACTAAAAATCAAAATCAAAATAAAAATTAAAAAATGAAAGGTCAAGTCTATTGATTTACCCCTATATAGGGTCATCTCCTAGTACATGTAGATCAAATATTTTAGTTGAAACATTATAAATTAGTTATGCCACTTTATCCGTTCTCTCTTTCACTAATCATATTGGCAAATTATCTTTGTATATGTTTGCTTGCAATTGAGCAATTTACTGTTTTTAATAGCATAAATTCATATTTTTAAGTCATTCCTTAATCACTTTTAAAAAGTTTAAAAATTTGCATATACCTAATTTACTTCCCCGAGCAATATATTTGAAAAACTCCAACATTAAAATATATTGTAATATATTACATAGAAGAATGTGCAATCTTAGATAAAGAACTAAAACAAAGGTGCAATCTTATGTATGATAGCATAAATCTTAGACAATGAAATGTGTTCAAATTAAGAATAATACAAACAACTAAATTTAAATAAGGTTTTAAATATCGACATAAGAGTTGGTAACTACGTTTCATTTTCTTTTTAAAAAAGAATGAGATAAACAGACTTATTGTTATATTTTTAGGATTAATTATCTAATGCCTCTTGAGAATGATATATTTTGATAAGAATTAAACAAGTAAAATTGAATAATAAGTATGCGATAAGTTTTAATAAATAATTAAAGTAAACTTTAAAATTGTGAAAAATGAATAATTACATATACGTATCAATGATGGAGATAAGGTTTTCAATTTATAGATGGTTATTATTTATTTATTCTTAACTTATAAAAAGTTGTCTCTCACTATAATTTTTTCAGAAAGCCAAACGA
Organism: Erythroxylum mucronatum; assembly: GCA_027563825.1. Taxonomy (NCBI): domain Eukaryota; kingdom Viridiplantae; phylum Streptophyta; class Magnoliopsida; order Malpighiales; family Erythroxylaceae; genus Erythroxylum; species Erythroxylum mucronatum. The sequence goes on along the minus strand of JAOSBP010000007.1, from coordinate 16,345,095 downwards.
AAGATAGGATATAATTATTTTGATTTAGAAATTTGATATTATCTTACACTATGAATAAATCTCGTGTATTTAAGAATATACTTTTTGTCTTTGTTATCAAACTTTCAATCTCACTTTATTGACTTACTCTTAAATTATCAAACTTTTCTTGCTAATATTTGATATGTCTCATACTTAACTTCAGATTCACTTGTTTCAATATTAATGGGATGTTATGCCATATTTTGATATTTTTTATTTTAAGTTCTATGGTTATATTGAACCAAGTGGTTTCATATCATGATATTTATAATAAAAAAAACATTATATCACTAACGAAGTTGCTTAAGTATTGATATGTAATATTGGGAAACAATTGTGAAAGGGAAATTTTGTTGAGCTTTTAGAGATGACGTTTGAAACTTTGGAGCTAACACCTAAAATTTTAATGAATGGAAAAGAGTTAAAGATGATTCAAGACTTAATGTGTTATGAATAGGGCCAGTATACATCAGCCCAATCGCGAGGAACTAACCAATGACCCAGCCTTGAGGAGAAGCACACGTGAAAGGAAGATATCAAAGAAATTGGTTGGCTACGCACTGGATTCTACACATGCTGTTGGCAGGGAATAACCGAATTGCTCACGCGAATTGTACTGCATATATTCCTAGTTGTGCCTAAGAATGGGGGGATACCTGTTTTTGTACTGAATTGTGATGTCTCACCCTCTCATCCTTTTCTCTGATGTTTTCTCATCCTTCTTCTTGTTTTTTTTTCGTTGATTTAAGCAAAATACGCTGTAACTTTCCCGACTATCAATATCAATCACCACTGTTTCTCTGGTTTGGGTTTCATTCTCATTACTGTTCATTAAGCACTCATAACATTGGTGCTTTCATTGAACCTCTGTGTAGATGGCAGAGCATCAACACCTACTTCATTTCGACACCCTCGATGCTACCATTCAAGCCATACACCATAACAGTCAGGCCATCCACCATGGTTTCACCAAGCTTATTTCGTCTTGTGCCGAGAACACTCTTCTTCTTCGAAGGATCTTGGATCTACTCCCAGACTCCACAAGTCCGAACCAACCACATGATGAACCTAACGTGTTCAACGAAATGCTCAAGACAACCTCTGATGCAACGTGTGTGTTTGGGATTGGCGAGAACGATGGCTCTGAGCTTGTCGATGCTGTTTCAGACTCACACGCTGAGGTGTTCGATCAAATGCCGGAGCGAATGGGAGCCGTCACACTAGCAACCCTTACACGTAGGTTAGATATTCCTGGTGTTATTTACACAGCCATGAACTGCTTCGTCTCTGTGCTACCTTATGATTTATTTGATTTTGGGTCTATATCTCTGGTTGTTGACGTTGACGACCCTTATGGATTTCGGCTCTTGGTGATGGGAAGGAGCTCTCATGATGTTTATGTCGTGAGTGCAAAAGTTGGGTTGTTGTTGGATATGTATGAACAGCTTGTGGATTTTCCTTTCATGTTGCAAGTGTTTGATAAAAATCTTGAGTGTTGGCAGACTAATGATTTTTTCCAGTCGAAATTTTTTGATCCGGGAATTTCCAAACATTTATTGGATGCTAATAGGTTGATTGACAGTAGATTAAGTGTTTATTTTGTTCACAATGATGCTGATATTGTCATGAAAAATGCCTTTGAATTTAATTTATATAAGGCTAAAAAGGACAAAAAAAATAAAAAAATAAAAAAGAAAAAAAAGAAAAAAAATAAGGCTAAAAAGGACACAATTTATGGCATTATAGTTAATCAAGTGGACGTTTCTGGCATTATGGGATATATGCAGCAACAAGTTTGCTCTTTCACCAAGTTTTTGAAGTTTTTTAGTGAACCCCTTGTTGATTTCCTAGCCTTTAAGGTCAACGTTATAGCAATTCTGGTTGTTGAGAACTCTCCCTTCCTTGAGATACTTTATATGGTTGAATCTGTCGATGAGTATGCTATTGGGCAGCTCCACGAATTTGCTGGAAAGAAACTTATTTCTGCTACTAAAGAAGGTTCAAAACTCGGGGCTGCCGAGGACGAGAAAAACAAGCTGGATACATTGAACGAGAAGTTTGAGGGTGTTTGCAAGGTTTTGGCAATGTTAACGAAGCCGTTTGTCGGGATTGTTTGCGATGAATTCCTTCGTACACCTCTATTTTCTTGCTTGGTTAGGATATGGCATATCCCTTGGGATAGTTTTGATGTCAAATACTCTAGTGGCTATGCTTTGGTTGAAACATTAATGTTGGAAGGGGACAAGGTCAAAACAACTCAAATGTGTCATCAACATGCGGTGGACTGGCTTTGTGTGAAGCTGCAACTTATTGGAGAGATGGCTTACAAGTTCAACTTACCGGATTCCACTCGGACTCGTCCGATGTTTCTTGTTCTTACACACTCTGAACAACAGCGAATTACTCTTTTAAACTTTGTTGATTCCGAAGCATTTTTCATGCTACAATCGATGTCGATACTTATGAAACTTATGCTGCAGCATGCTGATTTTGTGATTAGAGAGTGGTTGATTCCATGGGACTGGTGCTGCGCTCCCAACCTCAACCTTGAGGACAAGGTTGTTTTGATGAGGACGGTATTGTTATGTACCAAGTAGGGCCGAGCGTGAATTACAACAAAAGCCCAATAGTAAAGATGAGCAAGTTGGCTCTAAGCACTTGGTGGATGGTCGCATATATGGAGAAATGGGGTTAAGGGAATGGTTAAGCTAATTGTTATGAAAAAAATGTATTTCTTCCTCTCATCCCCATCTCTCTGTATTCTCCTGTTTTCTCTATTTCTCATCTCCCTTCTGAATCGTTAACTATACAATTCTTATACTGGTATTTCCCTTATCAAGCAATACACATTTCCATAATTCCTCTGTTAACTTCTTATCTACTGTTGCTGTTACATTATTTCCTTTTCTGCAATAATTGTTCACAACAGAGCAGTATTTATTATCGACTACAAATAAGATTCAATTAGTCAAGAAGTGAGAAGGCGCTAGTTATTGTAATTATTTCCTTTTGTAACTGTTCCTAAATTTTTTGTAGATGGTTAATAGGAGTCATTGTAATAATGTGAAGTAACTTTTGCTAGATTAATATAATTTCATTCATTTTTATTAAAAAAAATGTCTTACATATAAATGGTCATGAAATGATTAATTCTCTAATTCATTGAAATGACTAATATAAATTTAAAAGAAACGTGGCAATGATTGTTACAAATGATGACTTTATTATTTCTTACTCTCGGTTTACTAACTTAAATTATGTTGAAA
>JAOSBP010000007.1:16305237-16317746 GCA_027563825.1 Erythroxylum mucronatum | reverse complement strand
TAAGCACATCACAATGGCTTGGGTAGATCCATAAACATGACGAACTACACAATTCCACATAATGGTCTTGTGTAGTCGTAGACTTGAGAGAGTCCATAAAGGAGCTCCGTGCCCCTAGCGGGCAGGCAGGAGAAGCCTTAACTTGGTCAACGTGCACGTGATAATTCTTGGATGGACTACACCAAACCCACATAACATGAAATTCATGAACGGAAAATATTTTGCCCATATGGCATATTTTTAAAAACTTGTCTTTCATAAACATAACATATTTCACATGCATTTTCATCATCATTTCATAATTCAACAATCACGTTCCTACACCAAGTCTCAAAGCCATTTCTCAACTCATTCAAAAGCAACAATTACAACAATTTCAAAGCAATAGAATTTCATTCCAAAATTCACACACAACAACATATGACAAATTCTCAGTCATTTAAAGAACAATAAATGCTCATTTATGAGGTAGTTGAAAAATCATTAAATTAGGACATTTATGGCTCATTAACTCAACTATAAAAATGAAACCCACCTTAAAATCCTTGCTTAGGAATTTGCTTACGGATGTCTTTCCTCTTGCTCCTCTTGCCTCTCTTGAACTCTTCCTTGAATTCCTTCATAAACGAATAAAATTCCCATTCAATAGGAATCTAAAATTAAGAACCCATAAAGCACATTCACTGAAATTGACTCTAGCTTTCTAAAACCCATGCATTTCCTAAACTTCATGAACCAAAACCCCTTCCATATACCTAAGTATAAAAATCGAACTTACCTTGAATCTTCACCAATTTATGAGATTATTGGCTCTAAAGAAAGCTCTTCCCTTCCTCTTTCTTTTTCCCTTCTTGAGTCACCTTAAACTCTCTCTTTAAGACTAAGAAAAGATGAAACCTAGCCCAAAACTCTATTCCTTTCTCAACTTCACCGAAACCTCTCTTTCTCACTTTTGATTTTCGTATATCTCTTCTTCTTTCACCTAATCACGTTTTTCTTCTTCTCCAGCCCAAGACAACACCTTTGTTTTCCCATTTTACCCTTAATGAATGAGAAAAGTCAACCTTGCCCTTCCTTTAGTGCCTTAGTGTTTTTAACCTTAAGTAAACTACCCAAAATACCCCTTTATGCATGTATTTACCACCTTTACTTCAAATAACCCATGAAATAAATTTTACTAACATAGACATAAATAAATAAAAAAATTTACTCCCAAAAAAAATATTTTATCTCTCCAAACCTCATAATTATCTAAATCATGCTTAACTAAAAAAACATTTGGGGGCTAACACCTCGTCATAAACAAACCTTTGCTTCTGATTCCTCACCTTTGTCTCCCATAGTAGGTCCTCTGGACACTACTACTGAACCTGTCTTTGTCTCCTTAAAGCCCCAAGCTTCATAAATATCCAGTCAGGAGACCCCAAAAGATATGAAAAGGAAGATTGTTGCTATGTTGTCTCTAGATTATCCTGATTCCTCTTCAGATGACAAAGAAGAAACAATTGAAAAAACAATATGCTTCTGACTCAAAAGAAGAAGAAGAAGAAAGAAAAGAAAAGGGAGAAGAAAAGAAAGAAGAAAGTGAAGAAGAAGAAGAAGAAGAGATTTTTAGTAAGGGGAGTTACTAAAAAATGTGAGATTCCATTTACCTATTCTCTCCCTACCCATTCCTACTCCAAAAACTTCTAAAATTCCTAAACCTGATCCTAAAGAGAAGAAAATGCCTAAAGTGCACTGGCCAATTAATGATGATAGTTCAGATGAAGAACATTCTTGGTTGGAAAGAATATCACAGACTAGAGGAAATGTTACAAAACAAGCTCCACAAAAAGAAACTACTGAGGCAGGAGATAACGAAAAAGAATCAAAGAAAAGAAAAAGGGAAGAAATAAGAAAAGTCAAAGAGCCTTTGGCTGAAGAAAATATTAAACATTTCATTACAAGGAATGAGTTATTCCTCGAAGAGGCATTATTCGAATAAATACAAATCCTTAAGGCCAAGAAAACAAAATCGAAGAAACTAACAATTCTTCAGAAGGGAGAAGCTTCAGCACTAATGAAGTTATTCCGGTCAATAGAGGCTAAAGCAAGATACAAGATGCGCTACAAGAAGAGAAAGGTGATAGCTAGACGCTTCTTGCCTTACCATCTATTCGATGATATACGTATTCACATCATTCCCTATTTTTTTGTTGTTGGTTAGGAGAATTTCTTAAACCTGGGTGAAACTGTGTGTGATGAATTGGTCAAATGTTTTTACATATATACGAGAAAGGAAGAAATTGATAAGAAGCTGGCAGTCATCTATTAGGTACGCGATTATGAGATTCTAGTTACAGAAGAAATCTAAAGAAACATTCTGACTGTAGTTCCTAAAGGTAGGACCGACCTTCCTTGTCATAAGTGGGACGTTGCTGACATTGACCTGGGAGAAGTAGTGAACTTCATTTGTATGAATACTAAAAATGCTCATGAAGAGAGACCCTGGTGCAAACATTTGGACCTTCTACTAAGATTCCTTGCATCTATTTTGGCTTCCTCCATTTTTCCAAAGAGTAGTTCAGTAGAGAGGTGTAGTCTTCTAGACTCGTATATAGTTTACAATTTGTTAAAGGCAATAAGATGAATCTCCTGACAATGATCCTGAAGTTCATAGTAGACAAGAGAAAACACAAGAACACAACTGGTGGTCTAGCTTATGGAATGTTGTTGACTAAGATTTTTGCATATTTTTTAGTTTCGTTTGATAACCTAAATTGGTATAAACCAGTAAAATTTCATTATTCCACTCCTTACCAGTTTTGTTAGAAGATGAAGGACAACATGTGGGTTGAAAAGAAGTCAGAAAGAGTTGCAAGTATCTTGAATCCAACCACACAAAAGTCAGCTCATATTCTTCTGCAAAGCACAAATTACCTGATCTTGCAACAACTGAGGGACATTCGCTCTAATCAGGATCAAATACGCGAACAAATTGATAGCATCCAAAACTAAGTCATGGATTTACAAATTCTCTTTAGGAAAACTCCTCACTGACTATGTTAATTGATTTTTTAATCATATTTCATTCTTTTTATTTCACTTCCTCCTTGTACTCCTCTATTATTTTTTATAATGACAAAGGGGGAGAGTTTATGTTGATATATTTTTTGCTACATATATGATGATATAATGCATATTTCTTAATACTGCTCAATGAATATTTCTCAATGCTACCTCGATTATATATATGATTGATTATGCTATTGAACTTTTGAAAATATGTGATATATAAATGATAGATTCCTTTCTTACGAGACAGGCTCCTTCTAATTATGTCTGAACATAAAAAAAGTTACAGGTATCTTTCGAAATTATCTATTATCTCTTTGAATTTTGAAAAATATATCTATTATTGCTTATAATCATCGAAAAGGGGGAGAATGTTAGCTTCAAGTTTATTATTAATGATTTTAATGATAACTACATAATATTTCAAATTTCAAATTGGACGTATTTCCTTCTATTGCTAATGGGTTTATTCTCAAAAGGAAATAAAAATCATAAGAAATATACTTCCTTTCTTGTAGGAACCTTCTTTATGAACTTACCTTATTAGAAATGGTTTATTCGAAAGGATCCTACTAATTACGAAGGTCGTATATTAGCCACGTGATCACTGGAAGATTTTTGGCAAAGATAACATCGAAGTTGTTCAAATTTAAATCCATCCAGTTAACTAAGGATGCAAGTGAAGTAATAGCTAGTTGAAGAAATTGACTATTTAAGAAAGAGCAAAAGCACTTGTGAAGCAACGAGCATACACAAACTTTCGAAAAATTTGACCAGCATCTATATTCTTAAGAGTCATATCATTCTTATTGTGCCTTAGAAAATGAAATCACTCTATCAAGAGAGAAATTGTTTATGATTCTACATTTTATTTTGTTTGTGAGCTTTTAGAAGCTTGTTTTATACTTCGAGTGTATAAGATTGGAGAACCTGCAAAAATATGTACTCGTGAGCTTGAAGAGGCTCGTCAAATTACTACTTGATTTTATAGTGAAACACCCAAGTTGGATACTTGGGGACTGGACGTAGGCTTGGGTTGTAAGCCGAATCAGTATAAATCAAATGCATCCTTCTTCTCTCTCTCTCTCCTTTTCTTTTATATTTTCACATTATATTGTGTGTGTGTTCATTTCAATAAGAGGCTCCTTCACTTTTATAATAGTTCCCTTATTTTTTCAACCTGCTAACGGTTCCTTTCATTTTAACAGGCACCTTCCTTTTTTTATTGTTTTCAACAGGACTTATATTTTAGTAGGCTCTTGTCGTTTAACAAGCTATTATTGTTTGACAGGCTCATATTGTTTTAATTTTAACCGACCTTTGTCTTTATACTAATTGAAAGTAACTTGCAAAAAAAAATTTAAGTCACACACAATTCACCCCCTCTTGCATATGTTTGCTTTATTAGTAAGCATCCGACATTTGTCTAAACTCGGATATCACCCATGCCGGCTATTTTCGCAGAGCTTTGATTTCCCATCTTGACACTCCCAAAATCTTCACTCTTGTAGCTTGAGAAGTACTCTTTCTTTGGAACATAAAGGTAAGGTGCTCCCATGTTGATCAACCATTCTAAACCAACATTGTTGACACGAAAGCATTGACAAGTTACACAAACTAGTGTCACCTCATCATCCGTACTTGAAGTAATTGCAGTTGTACTCTTATCATCAAAATCATCCTCATCCTGATGAGCTTCCTTTTTCTAATCCCTCTTCCACTTATAGCAGAAATTTTTAATGTGTCCTAACTTATCACAATAGTATCTTGTCTTTACGTCTTTGTCACCTTTAAACTTGGAACAGTTTTAGACTTGCCACGACCATTGAGACCCTTACTCTTGTTCTTCCCCCTGCTTTCTGTCACGAAAGCCCGCACGTTGTCAACTTCAATCTCATTTCTTCTAATTTCTTCATTAAGCATACTCTTTTAGATAACATCCAAAAAGAGCACACCTTCAGAAGCTGAGTTGCTAATCGTTACCATCAGTGTTCCCCAACTATCTAGTAATGAACTCAATAGGAACAGAGCTTGGAGGTCATCATCAAAAATGGTCTTCATTGTAGTCAGTTTGTTGATTATGTCCTAGAAATCACTTAGATACTTCGACACTTAGATGCTTCGACGCTGATTTTCCAGCCTTTAACTTCAAGTCACAAGCTTCTTAATCAGAGAGGACTTGTTGTGAGCAATCTTCCTTTCATACAGATCTTCTAGCTTCTTCTATAGCTCAAAAGGATCTGTTTCTTGAGACACATGATTGAATATGCTAATATCAATCCAATGTCTTATAGTACCCAATGTTCTCCACTTCATCTTTTCTTATTCTTTGTTCGACATCTTTTTAGGTTTTCAAGGAACATATATTTCACACCTCGGTGCACGTCATTAGAATCAAAGAGATCCCTGCAATACAAAAGGTCCTCCATCATGGGCCTCCATATCGAGTAATTTAATGACGTTAACTTGACCATAGAGTTGTTTTCACCTTCTATTATGATGGCTTTGATCTTATTGGGAGAAAAATAACACAACTTTCTAAAAAGTCAATCGAATATTAACAACAAGTAATAACTCTTGAAATTGCAGTAGTAGAACAATACAAAAATAAGAAACTAAACGAGGGAACAAACACCAAGATTTAACGTGGAAAACTCTTCAATGTACAGGGAAAAAATTACAGGGCAAATTGACAAATAAATCCACTAAACTTAATAAGGATTTATAGAAAAAGTTGATCCCTCACCCCCTTTTCCCCACAACAATAAGTTGTCTCACAAAGTTTCATTATTGAAACCAAAGTTGATATCACAATCAACAAACCCTCAAACTAGTTCCAAAAACAATCAAACAAGGATGAGAATCTAACCTTCTTTGCCCTCTATCTATTTTTTTCTTATTTTTGAACATTGTGACAACACTCACTATCTCTTCTTAGCTATCATAAGCTATTTATAAGCTTCTCTTGCTTACAATTGATAATCCTAATTGAACTGAACAAATTAGATCACATCTTATCTTAATCAGATTACATCACATTATCTAATAAGATAATATCCCTATCTAAATAGGACTCTATCTGATAGAATTTATCTACATCATAACTAACAAGATAAGAGATTATATTTAACTTAAGAATGATACATTCCTATCTATGAAAATCTTCACTATCTTCAGATGATCCTCTCACATAATCTTCATTTGTTAGAATTGATGTCTATCTACTATAATCTTATCCGCCACATCATCCAAAATCTCTTAATAGCGTTAGATAATCATCAAATTGGACATTAATTAGTTATCTTATAAGACCACAGGTGATTGGCTATTTTTGAACGCGGTTCACAGCTAGCCAATTTGTCGCTTGGACAATAGGGCTTGGCTTTGGCGTAATATAGCAAGCAATCACGAGCTTTGTTGAAGTTTTAACGACCGGACATCGATTCAACCCTCCTTTTTAGGTTTCTTTTAGTATGAAAAGCAATCTGAACCTCGATATCCTCAAGACAATTTGGACTTGCTTATGTTACCTTTAATGTTGATCAAGTGGTAAGACTTTTGTATATTCTCGCATTTTCCAATAAAAAATTATCGTAAGAAAAGTAGAAGTGTCCAAGAATGCAAAGAGGAGCCAACTCTGAGTTAACTGTATGCTGTCTTAAGGTTTAGTGTCAGTAGTAATCAAAGCGGGGCATACTTGGTATGACTTCGACTCTTAAAATTATAGGAGTAATCCAACACAAGAAGCTATAGCGGTTATATGCACTCTATTTATGCTAAAAATAATTCGGTACACCGTTTCTTTAGTCCAAATATTTTATATTTTATTCTAATTAATATAATTAATTAAATGATATGTAATTATCATTTTATTTTCTATAATTCTATAAAAATTTTGTTTAATATACCTTCATTTATATATAATTTTACTAATTCACTATCAATGATTACAAATAATTTATATTTAATTTTTATAGGATAAATTTTTAATTTTCTAAGTTTTATAAAATTTTTAGTATTTTTTATACTCTCACGATGAGTAAAAAAATGATATTAATTTATATTTTAAATAATTATATTTTGAATTGAAAATAAAAATTGAATATAATTAAGTTTTAAATAGTTGTCATATTATGAAAAAATATTTTATAATAGTTACTATTTTATTATAAAAATTATAATCAAATTAGTTATTTATATATTCATATTTAAATCTAAATTTGAAATTTAAGTAAAACTAATAAGTTTTTATCTTCTTTATTTACATTTAACAATATACATATTTGATTAGCTGTAATTATCTTGTTTTAAATATTTTATGCAGCATGCTTTTAAAAACATTTAAAAATTGAATTATTAATTAGTGTTTTAGGATTATATATAATTAATAAAAAATAAAATTATGAGGAAGTATTTGAAAAAATATGATATAAAATATTATTATAAAATTAGTTTAAATTTTTTACTTTTTAAATAAAACACATTTAAAAAGTTTTACATTTTTTGGTTGTACAATTATGCAATTTTGACCAGAAAAGTCCTGTTTTGTAAATTTTAAAGACTTATTTAATAAAATCTAATATACTTATTGTAATAAAAATAATTATAAGAACATTTATAGTACGTAAAAAATATTTGAACTCAATTATATTTCTTATAAATAGATATTACATATTTTTATTTATATATTATATTTTAATTCGTGTCATAATATTTAACAACTTTAAAAATAAAATTTACTTTGTTAGTAGAAATTGATTTCACTATACTATAAAAAATCTTAAAACTAATAATTTTCACATACTTGGAAGAAGAAATAATGTTTGATCCTGATAATAAGTACCTTTCTCTATTTAGAAAATTTGGTTTCTTAACTCTTCTCTCTTTTTTGAATTATATGTTTTGTTTTTGATGGCTACATAAATTCTATCTTAAATGTATATATTAGAGCAAAGAGAGCGTCAATTGTATGTATATCTTTTTTTAATCTAATACGTATACCAATTATCAATATGTAATTGTTGAACGAATGAAAATTTATTATATTAACAATTTATCTGATAATATCATATTTAAGTAATTGTATCTGAACAGGAAGTTACAAATTGTAGCTCCTGTTTTCCATTTAATAGAGGTGCATGTACATCAATAACAATAAATAACGATAGAGGCAGGGCAGGGTATAAGAAAATTAAGTAATACGTAATTTTATTTTTAACTAATGTATATATAATATACAGAGGCAGGGCAGGGTATAAGAAAATTAAGTAATACGCAGTTTTATTTTTAACTAATGTATATATATATGTGTGTATATTAATTTTTTCAATGCTTTATTTAAATACTTAGATGTAAAAACTAATGCAGATTTTTATTAGCACATGATCTAAGAATAATAATTATTTTTAAAAAATGAAACAATTATACTTGTCAAAATCAGATTTGACGAGTACAATTAAGGAGGATTTAGTTAATCAAATTTACTTGTCAAAATCAGATTTGGACTTAACCTTTATTTATCTTTATAGAATAATTAATCGCATGTGAACCGCCCTCAAGTAAGCCAAATCTTTTATTTTTTTAACTCTTTAAAGTTGAAATATGCATTAGGCGTCTTGACCTTTAAACACCGAAAGACAAAAAAAAAGGTATCCATGTTGGCTACTTTGATATCTTTTTGATTACGCTGGAGAGGTTCTCAGCACAGGAAAACGGAGTGATTTTACGGGGGCGAAAATGACAACGATGTGGGAGCACGGGTCTCCCAATTAAGTCTTAGCACCTCAAATGCCTCCTAATAAACTACGAGAAATGTAACTCTCTCAAACTATACAAATTATATACCATATTTTCAAGATAGGCTAACTTGAATAGCTACATTCCATGTAAACCCGGTACTTAAAGAGAAAAAAGTTAGCCTACTCCAACTTCTCTTTGTAGAATTGCCGACGGTGGATTTGATTTTTTGTGATTGCTTGTTTAGATCAAGGTTTAATTATAAAAAAACATCAAATTTACATAATTTTGTAATTATAATTTAACCGTTAAAAAGTGATAATAACATAATCAAATTTTTATTTTTTTACAAATAGTCCGACATTAATCTATTTATTAATGTTATTGATATAGCTTATCACGTCAGTTGTGTTATGATACATATAAGATGTTATATGTCATGTGAAATTCAAATCAAATTTTAATAAAATAATACTAGAGAAAATTAAATAATAAAAATTCCTAACAAATCCTTCTCTCCTCCTTTGCCGTACTCATAACACGCCCCTTTCTACCTCCGAAACCCTAAACTATTCGATATGTATTTTGTTAAGGGTGATTTTTATAGTACAATTAAAGTTTTCAAGGATATGCCTAACAAATGTATGCTTATTTGGAATAAGATATTATCTGGTTTGTTGCCAAAGAAAATGGAAATTAAATTGTTGAAACTATTTCTGAAAATATTGAACGAAAATCCAAATTCCAATGAATTCATAGTAGCCAGTGTTTTAAGGGCTTAGTGATGTCTTGTCCTTCCTTTGTTGAACAAATTAATGACAACATCATTCGTCATTTTTTTTCATTAATCTGATTTTCTATAACCCATTGATTAACTTGTATGCCAAAAAACGTTTCATCAATTCGCTTGAAAGGTTTTCAATGAGTTACGTTTGAAAGATAGTGTTTCTTGGGTGGCCACGATCACTAGTTTTTCACGTAACAAATTTAAAGAAAAACCTTTTCAACTTTTCTACCAAATGCATGCATCAAGAATTCTCCCTACTCCCTACGTGTTTTCAAGCGTCTTAAGTGCTTGCACCAATGGCTTGTTTATAGTCCTTCAGCACTAGTGTCAAATTCTCCTTTTACACCATGGTTAAATCATTGGCAATGATTATTGGTAAGGTCTCACCTTTTCCCAAATACATATAATTGAGATGTGTAGGTAATGGCTTCAACTCGAGCTTAAGAGCCTGTTCAACAGAAGAAAGAATTCTTTCATAAATAGTGGGTAACTAAATATAACTATTCACTGACCTGTATTCTATCTCTAGTATGGATGAAAGTGTCATAACAACATCTTTAAGCTCAATCTCACTTTCCAATTCAGCATCCCTATCTGTCAGGTTATTCCTTAAAACGACTTCCAACTTATCCTGCACCAAATCACTTTTAAAATGCTCTTGTACAATAGCATCAATCATGCTCGCATAATAACATCAATCATGCTAACATGAAAAAAAATAATCATGGTCATCTAGGTGTTTTATGGCATCTGGTATATTAAAAGTGACAACATTACCATTAAATTCAAAAGTTAAAAGTACCCAATTCAACATCAATCTTAATTTTTTCTCTTTTCATGAATGACCTTCCTAGAAGAATAATAGAAGCATTAGGAGATACATCATTACCCATATCCATAATATAGAAATCAGCAGGAAATATAAGTTCATCAGCTTTAACTAAAATATCTTCAATCATGCCTTCAGGATAAATTATGGATCTATCAGCTAATTGAATTACTACATTGGTTGCTTTCATTGGTCCTAAATTCAATAAGCTATAAATTAACAATGGCATGATATTAATTGAAGATCCTAGATCAAGCATAGCTTTTTTGATTATATTTGTGGCAGTAATATATGATATGGCAAACATACCTAGATCTCCACACTTTGGTGGTACTTTCCTTTCCACGACAGTCGACACGTTTTAACCAACTACAAATTTTCCCTTAATCTCATGCTTTTTCTTTTTAGAACACATGTCCTTAAGAAATTTTGCATACCTTGATAATTGATCAATAGCATCCAGTAGAGGGATGTTGATTTCAACTTTGCAAAAGGTCTCCAAAATTCCTTTTTCCTTCTCTTCTTTCTTTGGTTTTACCAACCTGCCAAGAAAAGGTGGGGGAATCATAATTTTACATGTTGTGTTAACCGACTCATTACTTACCTCCTTTGTTGATTCATTTGAAGGGGTATTGTTCTCTTTAGCTTGAGGCTCTTTAATTGCTTGCTTCTTAGGTATATGGCTTTGTACCTCTTTTCCGCTTTGAAGTGTCATGACACTAATGTTTTCTCTTAAATTAATTTCTACCTAGGTAGGGAGCTTGCCCTTTCTAACTTCCATTTTGCTTATGACTGTGACCAATTGGGAGACTTGCTTTTCTAGATTTTGGATACTGGCCCGCGTTTCCTGTTGAAAAGTTTGAGTGTTAGTAGCCAGGCTTTTCACAATATCTTCCAAAGACATACCTAGCTTAAAAGATGATGATGCTTGAGGTGGTGGAATTAATGGTCTCATTTGAGGTGGATGTGACTAAAATCCTAACAGCTTATTGCCATAACTAAAGTTAAGGTGATCTTGCCAGCCTAGATTGTAGTGGTTTGAGTAGGGATCATATCTCCTTTTGCGGTGGTCTGGAAATCCTCCTATAACATTTACTTGCTCATTGGGGTCTTCTTGAAGAGTTGGACACGTATCTGTTGCACGACCCATTATAGACCAAATACAACATGTTTTGACCTATTGAATTTGTCGTCTAACCAATTTTTCCACCAAAAAAGTCTGAGCATCTAATCTTTGATCAATGGAAGAAACATTAACCTCATTAACCCTTCGTGGTGTGCTATCTTATCGAGTCCTGAGCTGTTGTGCATTAGCAACCATGCTAGAGATCAAACTCCTTGCTTCATCTATGGTTTTGTTCACCAATACTCCTCCACTTGCGACATCAATCATATTCCAATCCATTGGTAGCAAACCTCCATAAAACTACTAGATAACTAGTTGGTCCGGAATCTGATGTTGAGGATAGCTTGCACATAGTTGTTTGAATCTCTCCCAATACTTGTACAGTGTCTCTCCATTGAATTGTCAGATTCCACAAATATTTTTTTGACGTTTTCAGCATGGGAAGTAGGGAAGAATTTCTCTAAGAATTGCTTCTTCAGATCATTCCACGTGGTTATGGACCCAGACGGTAAATAATAGAGCCAATCCTTGGCCTTCTCGGCCAATGAAAATGGAAAAGCTCTAAGCTTGATATGCTCTTTAGTAACTCCCTGTGGCTTCATTGATGAGCAAACAACATGGAATTCCTTCAAATGCTTGTGGGGATTTGATTGAACCAAATTTGTACTATAAATTGGCCCTACTTTCTTAAGTATTTATGCACTTGTTGACTCCTAATTTATGATTTTTGTGCTTAAGTTGGTTCCATGTATTGAGTTTTTATAATTTGCAATTTGCCAGTATTTTGTTGTCATCTGATATCAATTTCTGTATAACTTTTATGAGGACAATTGATACTGCAAATGTGTTATATTTTTATAGGAACAAGGAGTCAACAGAAAGTCAACAGGTCGTGAGAAGCCTTCCATTCGTCGGGACGAACCAACACTCCCATTCGTCGCGACGAATTTATTAGGTAACAATTAATTCGTCGCGAC
>JAOSBP010000007.1:16262942-16278790 GCA_027563825.1 Erythroxylum mucronatum | reverse complement strand
GATTTACCATTCCTTATTTTCCACTACATGGTCAACACGAAGAAGGAATTGAATATTCAACCATATGGGATGTTGTTGACAAGGATATTAAGAGATTCTGGAGTTCTTCTAGACAGAGGAATCAGAGCGAAGATGACTGTCAAAAGCTCTATCAATTTCGCGACCATTGGAAAAATGGGTCTGAAGAATCTTGACAAAGAAGTACCAGATTCTAAGAAAATAGCAAGAACTGACACGAGAACATTAAAATCTCAACTCAGTGAGAAAATGCCCATTATTGAAGGAGTGAAATCATCAGAGGAATCGATAAATCAAAATATGATTTCTCACATAGAAGGAAGCCAGGTGCGGTATATAAAGAAGGGATCCTTAAAGAGAAAAGGGGAAACACTTCTAGCACATATACCAAAGCAAGCAAAAAGGTTACGTCAGCAAAAGCAAAAGAAATCCAAAGAGCTGAACCATGGAGAAGACTCTAAGACTAAAGCACCTCAGACTACCAAATCTTTACTCTCAATCATCAAAGAAGATTCAGCTAAAACAGCTAAAGAGACTGATATCAGAGAGAAAAAGCAGAAAATCAGTCAGACGAAGAGCACTCGCACTACTGTTAAGAAGAAGAAGACAATAGAGCGTAGCCCAGTACAAGTCAATACCTCTCAACCTTTGAGAAAAGAGGATTTGAGAATCAACGTTATTGAAGAAGTTCAACCTCTAAGGAGTAGCAGTTCGATAATAATCAAAGATTTCCCAAAAAGGTCAGTAAAGGCGCAATTACAACCAATTTTGGCAAATAGTAGTACAATGCATCTGTTGAATGATGATGAGAAGAGTATGTATGCGTTTCTGAAAGATGAAGCAATGAAACCTTACCCTATACAGATGTCAAGACAAAAATATACTATTCTACCAATCACAAAGAAAACTGTGATTAAGGTTGTGCCTGACTTTCAACCAAGACCTTACATTGTACGCAATGATGATAAGGGAAGAAGAAATTGTACCCAGAGGGGTTATCAAATGATCTTACACAGGATCAGATTGAACAAGAAGTACAGCGCACAGATGAAGTATACTATGCAACACAGTCGAAGGGAACCTTTATTTCCCACTACATTTCAGATGAACCAGGAAGTAGTGGTAGTCGAACTACCACAAATGAAGCTTGTTTGGTAGTTGGAAAACTTACCAAAGGGAAGCGCAGACGTGTTAAGATTGGACATATTTCGTACTTAACCGAGACCCTTGTGCAACTGATTATGTGCATTACCCGCTATGTCCTATATCTACAATTGGAAGTATACTACACTTGCTTGGAAGACAAATCTCGCGACTGCCTACCCCTGATGATCTAAATCTCCCTGAACCGAGCCTACTTGTTCAGCCTCTTACCCTTGTTATAAGTGAAGCACTGGCTCTATCTTCTGATGCATACACCACTACTATTGCCTATGAAGAAGAACAACAGAAGGATGATAGTCGACCTCCTTCATTAAGTGACTAAACAAAGGAAATTGTTCATATACGGCAAGAACTAAAAGAAATTAAGGAAACGATGTTAGAAATCTTGACGCATCTTCGCTCGTAAGTCATTTTTAATCAATAACAAATAAGGGGAGAACAAAAAGAAAAAAAAGAAGCAATTCTTTGATAGGGGGAGAAAGAAGAGAGAAGAGAAAGGAAAAAGAAGAAGAGTTCGACAAGAAGAAGAGTAGTAAAAGCAATTCTGTTTCCAGTGTATATTTTGTTTTTTCAATGTACAAAATTCTATAATACTTTCTTACTAATATTTGTTATCATCAAAAAGAGGAAGATTGTTAAGTCAAATTGACTTTACGTAAATGATTTTGATGAACAACAAATAATAATAAAAGAAGAAAGTAAAGAGGAAGCAAAACCATATGAAATGCAAGGAACAAATAAATCAGACGAAAATACAAAGCAATTTTCAGACGATAAAAAGACAGACAGAAGCACAAACGGAAATCAGACGTCGAAAAGTGAGATGATAGGAATTAAGACGAAGCAAAGTCAAACAAAGACAAAGCAAAAGTCACACTAAAACGATAGAAACTAAGACGAAGCAAAGTCAAAATGAGACGGCAGAAACCTCAAACTTAAGACGAAGCGGTTGAATGTAGAAAAACGTTTCTTTTATTAAGATAATTATTAAAAGTAGGACACGGTATACAACATGTAAATTTTAGACATCGGAGCTAAAGGTTATGATCTTTATAAATGGAGACGTTTTGGGAGCAAAAGTAAGACGGAAAAATAAGACCAAGTTTTGAGACAAAAAATTAAGACGAAGTTTTGCTACGATGGAACTAAGACAAAATTTTGAGACGAAAAACTATGATGAAGTTTTGAGACGATAGATGTAAGACGATACAAAAGTAAGACAAAGCGGCCACACCGAGACGATATGAATTAAGACGAAGCGGAGTCAAACTAAGACGAAGCAAAAGTCACTCTAAAACGAGAGAAACTAAGACGATAGATAGTAAGACGAAGCATAGTCAAACTAAGACGATAGAAACGTCAAACTAAGACGATAAAAACTAAGATAAAGCAGAGTTAAACTAAAATGATAGAAACTAAGACGAAGCAGTAGTCGAATTAAGACGATAGAAATTAAGACGAAGCAGAGCCAAACTAATACGAAGCAAAAGTCAAAGTAAGACGATAGAAACAAAGACGAAATGGTTGAACGAATTTAATCATAGCAATAATAATAATTAGAAATTATCATAATAATATAAATTATAATTTCAATATATAAATTTAAATGGAAAATATAAAAATATATAAAGCAAGATTAAAAACTTTGTAATTAAATTATAAAAATTTGACTAATGAAATTATCAGTAAATATTTAAATTGTATAATAAGCGGAGGAAAAGCCATAAATAGAAAGGAAGACGGAGGAAAAGCAGACGGAAGCGCAAAAGTAAAAAGCAGACGGAAGCGTAAAACCAAAAGCAGACGGAAGGTGCAAACCAGTTTTCTTTTCAGCTTAAGTTACTTACAGAATGAATCAGAGTCGAAGATTGCTAAAGTTAGTGATTTTAAGAAATCTCATTGTAACATTACCTAAAAAATTCTTTTAGTAGACACAAAGGTAGATAGCCTGAACAGGCTAAGAGTAAAATAATACTTGAGCTTAATACAAGATAGGCTTTCGCAAATTCAAGTTCCGACAAGGTTTCCAATTCATAATAACGATTTTAATTAAAAATTGATCTAGCTGTTATGCACCATTTTGGTAACGTTGAAGAAAGAAAAATAAGACGAAGCGGTGAAACCCAAAGTGAGACACAAGCAGAAGTCAAGCTAAGAAGACAAAAGTAAGACGAAATGTAAAGACAAAATATAGACAAACTGGAGAAGCAAAAATAGTGCACAAACAAAAGTAAGACGAAGCAAAACCTAAGAAAAACAAAAGTAAGACAAAGCGGAATCTAAGACGAAGCAGCAGCAGCCAAAATGAGACGAAGCAGCCAAAGGCAAGTTCAAGCAAGGTCTACAATTAATAATAATCAGAAATTGATTTAGCTGTTATGCAACTTAATTAATTAATTGATATGATAATTAGCTTAATATAAGATAGGCCTTTCCAAATTCAACCTGCCCCAAGGTTTTCATTTAATAACGATTTAAATGATTATAATATACCGAATTAATTAACCAATTAATTGAAATGATAATTAGCTTAATATAACATAGGCTTTTGCAAATTCAAGTTCCGGCACGATTTCCAATTAATCAAAAATTGATGCAGCTATTATGCACCATTTTGGTAAGGTTGAAGAAAACAAAATGAGACGAAGTGGTGAAACCCAAAGTGATACGCAAGCACAAGTCAAACTAAGAAGAGAAAAGTAAGATGAAATGCAAAGACAAAGGACAGACGAATCGGAGCAGTAAAAATAGTGCGCAGACAACAGTAAGACAAAGCAAAAGCTAAGAAGGACAAAAGTAAGACGAAGGGAAAGACAAGGAGGTTGAATGTAGAAAAGCGTTTCTTATATTAAGATAATTATTAAAAGTAAGACGAAGTACATAAACAAACGTAAAGATGATGCGGAAACTAAGACGAACCAGAAACTAAGACGATAATCAGAAACTGATTTAACTGTTGTGCAACTTAATTAATTAATTGATATGATAATTAGCTTAATATAAGATAGGCCTTTCCAAATTCAACATCCAACAAGGTTTGCATTTAATAAGGATTTTAATGGTTATAATATGCTAAATTAATTCATCATTTAATTGACATGTAAAAATAGTGCACAGACAAAAGTAAGACAAAGCAAAAGCTAAGAAAGAGAAAAGTAAGACGAAGGGAAAGCTAAGAAGTGGAAACTAAGACGAAGCGGTTGAACGTAGAAAAACGTTTCTTTTGTTAAGATAATTATTAAAACTAGGATGAAGTACATAGACAAACGTAAGACAATGCGAAAACTAAGACGAACGGGAAATTAAGACGAAGCGGTTGAATGTAGAAAAGCGTTTCTTCTATTAAGCTTATTATGACAAATCTTCAACATAACCCTTATACTAGGTTCTTTCAAAGTCTTAAACATATTCCATCGCTTGAAAACCATGAAATTGTTCTTAGATGTTTTCCTGGTCTTGATCAAGGCGTTTATATACTTATATCCAACTCAACAAAAACTCAGGTCCGAGTTATAGAATTCAACCGCTTCAATATCGTCTTTTATTTCCGCGGGGTGAACCAGAACGGCATCATGGCATCGTTCGAAAATAGAGGAATTGTTCCCAGATGTTATCGTGGTCTTGATCAATGCGTTTGTCCAAATGCTGAATAAAACCGTAGGGCATCTGTACACATAATAAAACTTGCACGAAAGGAGAAGTTAACAAAGCCGGACAAAAACTCCAAATGTTGAACAAAACCATAGGCCATCGACGCTGAAGGAAAAAAAAACTTACAACACCTGCAGAGAAACAAACAACACAAAGACAAAAAGGAAAAAAGATAAAGGAAAACTTATCACGGCTACAGAGAAACATAAGAAAAAACGAAAACTTACCAAAGTCGAAAGAGAAACTCAAAATTTTGAATAAAACAAAGCCGAAGAGAAACTCCAAATATTGAACAAAACCGCAGGCCATGTGTGTTGAAAAAAATCGCAAGCCATCTGTACATAAAATAAAACCTAGATGAAAGTCGAAGGAAAAAGGGCAAAGCCAAAAAGGAAAACAAAATCAAGAAAAAATGAAAAAAAAACTTACCACACCTGCCGAAGATAAATTACAACACCTACAGAGAAATAAAAGAAAAAACGAGAACTTAACAACACAAAGACAAAAAAGAACAAAAAATAAAGGAAAAAGCAAAAAGCAAAACTTATCACAACTGCAGAGAAACAAAAGAAAAAATGCAAACTTAAAAAACGAGAACCTAACAACACAAAGACAAAAAGGACAAAAAATAAAGGAAAAAGGAAAAAGCAAAACTTATCACAGCTGTAGGGAAACAAAAGAAAAAACGCAAACTTACCAAAGCCGAAAGAGAAACTTGATACCACACCTGCCGGAGAGAAACTGCAACACCTGAAAAGAAACAAAAGAAAAAACAGAGAACTTAACAACACAAAGACGAAAAGGACAAAAAATAAAGGAAAAATCAAAAAGAAAAACTTATCACAGCTACAGAGAAACAAAAGAAAAAACGAAAACTTACCAAAGCCGAATGAGAAACACCTGCTGGGGAGAAACCAAAGCCGAAAGAGAAACACCTGTTGGAGAGAAACTGCAACACCTGCAGAGAAACAAAAGAAATAACCGAGAACTTAACAACACAAAGAAAAAAGGCAAAAAAATAAAGGGAAAAGGAAAACTTATCACAACTGCAGAGAAAAAAAAGAAAAAATAAAAACATACCAAAGTCGAAAGAGAAACACCTGCCGGAGAGAAACTATAACACTTGCAGAGAAACAAAAGAAAAAACGAGAACTTAACAAGACAAAGACAAAAAGGACAAAAAATAAAGGAAAAAGAAAAAAAGAAAACTTATCACAGCTGCAGAGAAACAAAAGAAAAAAAGGAAACTTAGCAAAGCCGAAAGAGAAATTCCAACCATCTTCGTTGAACAAAACTGTAGGCCATCTGTACACACAATAAAACCTAGATGAAAGTCGAAGGAAAAAATGCAAAGCCAAAAAGGAAAACAAAATCAAGCAAAAACGAAAACTTACCAGACCTGCAGAGAAACAAACGACGACGACAAGAAAAAAAACTGAAAGAGAAGCAGAGCACGTCCAGCGCCGAGAGAGAAAACTTTGCAGTGGAAGGCAAGGGCGGAGAGCTAAGAAAAGAGAGAGAAAACTTTCCATAACTGTTCGAGGCAGAGTAATTGCGAAACTCTAGGGAGAGTACTAGAGAAAGCTTTGAGGCACAACATTCAATGACCAGATAAAATGGACGAACGAAATAGATTAACAAAGGCACAACATTCAATGACCAGATAAAATGGACGAACGGGATGGAATGCGTGGCACAACATTCTATGAACAAATATAAGCCGTCAGATTAAATGGACGAGTTGGGATGGACAAATGGACAAACAAGATGAATTACGTGGTCACAACATTCTAACCGTCAGATTAAATGGACGAGCGGGATGGATTGCATGGTCGTCCATCCCAACTCATCCTTAGTATATGTACTTAATAAAACAGTAAAATGATTGGAAATTAATTGCAAATCTTGGAATGAAACAAATTTTTACCATTGGTGAAACTCGTTCTCTTCAAATTCAGAAGACATACACGATTATAAATGAATTTAGTCACTTTTCTTGCATTTTGCATGATTTTATCAATGATAGAAAAGTATTTAGTATCTCATATATTTTCTAACATTAGATCAATACAATGTGCAAAACAAGAAGTCTAATAAAAAGAATTATGTATGTTTTACAACCTTTTTCAGCTATCTGATAAGCTAAATTATTATCAGTGATGAACTGTATACCATTTTTAGGTCCAGCTTCATTCACAACTTCATCAAATATCTTAAAGAGAGTATCAATATTTCTTACAAGCCAAATGTATCAATAGACTTAAAAAAATATAATCCCTTTAGCATAATAAGTCAAAAATTGATAATAAACTCATATATTCTATTTGTTCAACCATTACACATAATCAAGCACCTATAAATCGTCCAAGTCATTCTTTTTTATCCAAATAACTTTTATTTCACAAACAAAGCTACTCAAAAGATTACCTCTGTAGTCATCAATTGAAGAAGCCTTATATCTTAGATGGTTAGATGCAATAACATCCATTATAGGCTGGTAATAATAAAATTGAACAACATTGAATGATATACATGCAGTATAACACTATCTAGCCATTATCATGTTCACATTATGAGCTACTTCTTTAAATTTTAAGGCATTATGAATTGAAAGTAGAGTTTCATGAGTTGTTTATGGAGCAAAATATTAGACACGTGTCCTCTTCTCTTTCACACATTAGTTGCAGCAATACCTTTTTATTAGGTAAGAATACTAGATTCAATATTGCCAGTATCATCCTACCTACTGCAAAAAGAACTTCCATTACCAATTTCGTAGTTTAGTCTTTGCCTTATTTCTTTTTCATTCTAATACTTTTCAAGCAAAGTTTTCATCAGTCATTTCATATCATATCTAACTTTCTTATAAGGCTCCTTATCACATTTGATTTCAGCTAAATATTTCCTTAATTTGGTAATTCTCCACCTTTAAAATGTTTGTTATTACAAAAAATAGTATGACTTTTAATATCAGGATCTAATTTAGCATAAGCCTAAGCTGGATCATCAAATCTTCCTGAAGATATTAAATTATTAGGTGTACATGAATTTTCCTTCATTTATCTGTGATAGTAAATAAAGACATATGTCAAAATTAAGTTAATAACTTTATATCAAAAGTCAATTGCAATACGTAAAAGTTTATTGAAAACAAATGAACTTTCAACTCTTTTTACTAAGTTAGCATTTTTCTCTAAATAACACTTCTATCATTATATGTTTAACCTCGCGAAAAAAAAGTTTATATAAGAACTTAAATAAGTAATTCTAATCCTTTTGGATCATTTACAAAAACAAATAACAATTGATTAAATTTTATAATGAAGACATTATTATGTCATGTCACCTCCTAATTAGTGATGGTCGCCCAAAATTAAAAATCTAGATGAATTTACTTTTTTTATATGAACTTAGAGGTGAAACTCCTAAATAAGTCATAAACTCTAAATTATCTTTATCGACGTAATTAAAGAGAAGATTTATAAATTTAACTAACACGGCTATTGAAATAAAACAAAGGAGTATTAATGAACATTCCTCGGATACAATGTATAATATTATTACTTTTACTTAGTTTAAAGAAGCAATTTTCTAATTTAATAACAAATGCATAATTGAAGTTCAAGTCTCAATATAAGCAATTTTCCATGTTAAATTGATAATAAAAATACAATAATTGTCTAATTCTCAAACTAGGAGCTATATCAGTAGAGAGCAATTTTTCAATAAAAATATAACAACTATTATACTCAATTCGCAAACATGAAATAAGTCAAATAACATATCTAGAACCCATGTTATTCTCTCTAGCAACACGGGTTTCATGTTACACTCAACTAATCACCAATTATTCACTATATTTTCAGTACACAAGTAGTGCATGAGGATTAAGGGTGAAGATGATGAGCTGGAGAATTATGGAGGGCTACCAATTACAAGTTAGAGTTTGAACTCTGGATAGTGCCTGGCAATGAGTGACGAGTTGGAGAGCGCCAGCCTAGTGAGAAAGGAGTGAGAAATGAGGGTCACAGAGGGAGGAGGACAATGAGAGAGGAAGGAGAAACAACAACAATAGCTAGTAAGGGAGTAGGTGGGTAGAAAAACTAAGGCCATTTATGTAATACGTAGTACAGACCTTATTACGTACCCAGGATCAATATGAAAGGATTAAAAATGAAGGTAATGCGGAATACTTGATTTTTGTTCCATCTCTGATTTTGATGTCGATTCTAAGCTCCAAACGATCACGAATCTCCCAGGACCTTTACGGAAAATGTTCTTCGACATGTCGTTTAGGACTTTCTACAATTTTCTCAATACATAAGCTCTTTTAACGGGTCAAAGATTTCTTATGCTTACGATTGATATGAGCAACTGTATGAGACCTTAACCTTTATATAACTTCCCTATCGTGCTTTCCCATCGCAAGGCCGATATGGGTCTAGTCCATACTAATTAAGATCCATTTTTTACTCGAACTTCAACCTATTGATTTAGATCATTTATTGGGCCACTTTATTATCTTTATTTGGAACAAATTATGTACTTAATCGATAATTTATTGAAAACCAAAAAATGCAATTAATAGTTGTCCAACTTTATGGGAAAGGATAAAATTGTACAACATTCTCCCTTTTGGACAAGCATTAATTGTAGTTTTAACTCTAGTTTAAAACAATTTTAAAACCTCGGTTAAACCATGTTACTGAATTAGTCAACTAAGACTTAAAAAAAAAACATTTGATCCAAAGATAATGAAAGTCCATCATTATGTCCTGTAAGGCTTTTGATACCGAAAAGTATCAAATGCATGTCATATGCGATGCAGATCTAATACAATCACGTATATCTAATACCTCATTAAAATGAATAGGAAAATGGAGTGTGGCAAACTAGCATGATACCTTTATGATCTAAATTATATCATCTTCGTTTGTAAGTCTCGATTCCTCCAGCTTTATGCTAAATCGCATATGCTAAACTACATAAGAGAAATCATGTTTTCTCTCACCGAATGCTAAACAGCATTAGATAAAAACCTTTATATTCTCCAACTGAATGCTAAACTACATTAGAGAACCTTTATGGGATTAAAAACTTATATCCCCCTATGTCATGTCAAATTCATGGATATCCATACTAAAACTGTATGCGTCTAAATGATATAGGCACAAGGTCAATCTGTATATATACCCATTGACCTTTAAATGCTTAAGATCGACACAAACCTTAAGACTTTTATACGTATTATGACAATGTATGATAACATGTATTACTGAGGATAAACGATGAACATCTCTATTGATGAATCATCATACTATCATAATACATTAAAATGTACATATATACATAGAGTAAACATAACGATCCCCTAACTAATAGTATCTAAAGACGTCAAAATACCTATACTGTATGCTTGTGTAACAAACACAAGTTGGCGAAGTCCTTCAGTTAAAGGATCGACTTATAGTTCCTCAGTCCTTAAATGCTCCAAACCTTAATGTCACCTTTCCGTATCAACACCTTTATGAACAAATAATTGACCTTTAAATGCTAAGATCCTGTGATATTCTTTGTTGTTATTAAACAACACGACAAGAAGATTACCACAATATAGCCAAATGGGTCTAGCCACTGAATCAACCACAGACAACTCAGAAATTAAGTTTCTGAGCTAAACTGTCTGTAAAGTAGCCCCATAGCATGCACTCTGTATGTATAGTTGAGGAATTTACCCGTGTCTTCTTAACACACTTTCACGACATTGTACCATCTACAAACTTAAAAATGTAACCTTAAGAGAACTTTCGATCATCCAGAAACATAGCTAAAATCTGAATCTGAATTTCTTACGAGGTTTAATCTATTGACTTTTCTATATGTCAACATATAATCCTTAATTCCCTTAAGTATCTCAACACTCGCTAGACTGCATTCCAATGGTCTACAACTATATTAACCAGATATTGACCAAACAGTCAAACAGTGAATGCAATGTGTTATCTAGTACATAGCCGAGCATACATCAGGTTATCAACCATATTAGAATACGAAATATTTCTCATAACCTCTCTCTTTACTTTATTCTTTGGATACTGTACCAAAGATTATCTCTCACTATGTGAAATAGGTGCTACGATAGGTTTACGGATAACCGTATTAAATCTCTATAACACATACTTAATGTATGCATTCAATGAGAGGTTTCATGAGTGTTGAGATCTGTCCTGGTGAATCTAAATACCTACGACAGAAGATGCTACATCAAGGTCCTTCATGTCAAAGTTCTTGACCAAAAGTTGCTTAACCTCATACAACATGGTCAAGTAATTTGGCGTGAGCAATATATCATCCACATGCAATAATTGGAAGATAACTTTGCTCCCCTTGACCTCATAGTACAAGCATCTTTTAAATTTTATTTTCCACGACGCTGAAAGAGTTCAAAGCTTATCAAATGTAAGGTATCACTTTTAGGGTATTTGATATAAACTATATATTGATCTACATAACTTGCAAACCATGCCAGTTCCTTCTAGATCCTGAAATCCTTCAGGTTATAACATATAGACCACTACATAAAGGTCTTCACTCAGGAAAGAGATTTTGACAGCCATCTGATGTAACTCTATATCATCATGAGCTACAATTGCCTTAATCACTCAAAATGTATCTTACGAGGATACGAGAGAAAAGGTAGCATAAAGTCAACCTTTCTCTTTGAGTGAACCATTAGGCAACTGAGCGAGCCCATAAACCTCTGAACTTTATCCTCAAATCCTTTAGGCCCCAAAAAACTTCATTTACAACTGAGGGGTTTGCAGTTTCACTACAAATCAATTAGCTCCCAAACTTTACTATACTTCATGGCTTGCATTTCTTCATTCATTGCATCCCACCACATATCCGCAATGGGTCTAAAAACAACTTATGTAAAAGTAACCAGATCTGTAACATATCTAATAACATAGTCCTGTACACCTGATAGACTATGTAATGAGATGGGATAGCAGGTTGTCTCACTCTAGTGGATTCATTTAACTGTATTAGATCTTGTACCTCAGGAACCTCTATGTCCACATATATGAGTTCCTATTCCTATACAGGTACGGTACAAAGACCTAGATCCACCGGATCTAATTGTATGAGTAGCAGGTACATAATAATTGTAGTATCTGCCCTGCTATCATCCGAAGGGTCAATGTGCCTACCATCATCATAGACATGATATTCCAGAAACTCAGCTGTTTGTGAGTCCACTATTCTGGTCCCTCCTTCTCTACAGTAAAATCTGTAGCCTTAAAATGGTCGAGATATCTTACTAAATAGAAATGAGCAGAATGAGCATGCAATCTTTCTTTATAAGGATTATACTGCTTCAGTAGGCCAGCCCCATACACGAATGTGTGCAAGGTTGGGTTTCCAAACTTTTAAATAATCAGGTAGATTAGTCTTGTTCTGCATTGACTTTTTCAAGTCCCTTAGGGTGCAGTTATGCCTTTCAGCAACACACCATTTTGCTCTAAACTACTCGGCATAATGAATTAAGTCACTATTCCAATTGATTCCAAATAAGGTTGAGAACCAATTGGGAAAATTCATCAAGATAGTCAGATTTGACCGTGGAGGAGAATATCATAGCAAACATGGTGTTTCAAGACTTTAAAAGGTTCATTTATCAGAGTCTTTAAGCAAGAACTCATAACTGTGATGGGAATAATCATCAACAAATGTTAGAATACATTTAGAATTGTATAATGCAACTGTATAAGGTCTACCGATATCTTTATGTATCATACTTAACAAGTTAGAAGCATGAGTTGTCCTCAACAGCCTTATTAGTCAACTTACCCCTACAACAGTCAGCACATGCTCCCCGACCATAAAAAATATAGGATTAAGAAATATTTTCCTTGATTAATCTCTTAACCTTAATTCTGGAAATATGGCTTAAACTTTTATGTCAGACCATCATTTCATAACTTGTTTAGCAAGATACGAGGAAACATTTATCTAATTCGAGGTAAGACACATTCTATACAAACCATATGACAAGCAAGCTATACCATTATGTTTTGCATTAAAAAACAACTATACAACAGAAGTATTAAATGCAAAACGTCGACCTTCTTTGTCCTAAATTGATCAAAAGATCACATATGACCTTACAACAATTTTCAGTACATACATCCCCTATAGATATTACTTCCACTTTTTTATATTGCTGTGAACCATCAGTTTCTCCTTCCCTTGATTTGACTTTATCCTGGATATGAACCTTTGCACTGTGGAAACACCTTGATCAAATGCTCCACTAAATAGCCACCATGTACTTAATGTGACTATCGGAAATTAGATTCATAATTAACAAGCCAAAGAGTAACCTGATGGTTTTAGTCTTTCCTTTTAAATCTCATACTACTGATTTCTTTATGTCCCTAGGACCTTTATCAGCACTGATTTGACCAACATCAGCATGTGGAGAAGATTTGAACTTTCTACCATTGAACTTAGCGGGCTTCGTCTTTATCTTCCTTTAAGCTGCTTCGAGGGCTGTAGCAGTAGCAAGCTTGAGTTTCTCCTCCTCAGCAATACAATGAGCTATCAAAGCATTAAGGTCCCAACATCTTCAGTCTACTGTGATGATGAATCATTCTCGATATATACTCCATTACTCCCCTTTTCTCCCATATACCTTATGGAGAATAATTCTTTCATCAAGGCACTAGATGAGACTAGATGAGACTATATACCTCTGGGAGACATTATAAAGAAACTCCTTCGCTATGTCTATGTTCGGAAGTCCACTTAGCAGATGGTTAGGAATGGATCTCTTAATGGTCATCATATATAATCTGTTAGACCAATCCCAGGTTTCATAGGTTGCTTTATGAGTTTTTAAGGTCATAGATGTAAATAGAGATGGCCTATCCGTCCTTATGGTCATATCAGCCACAACTATCTCCATAGCATTCAATACATCATCTGTCCACTTCTTTGTATTGAAACTAGACAAGGTTTCAATGGTGACACCGATTTTGTTGACTGAAAAGATGAGTTCAATATGATAATCTTTTAAATCAGCACAAATGTAGGATAACAACGATACTCAAAGCTATTAAATAGTATCTT
Organism: Erythroxylum mucronatum; assembly: GCA_027563825.1. Lineage (NCBI taxonomy): Eukaryota > Viridiplantae > Streptophyta > Magnoliopsida > Malpighiales > Erythroxylaceae > Erythroxylum > Erythroxylum mucronatum. The sequence goes on along the minus strand of JAOSBP010000007.1, from coordinate 16,264,825 downwards.
TACTGAAAATCTGATCACACATATTATGAAACACCTTTGAGCTAAATAATATATGCAATTAGATCTCCACATAAAAGCGATCAGAGTACAAACTATCAGCTCTTATAAAGCAATAGCTTTCCTCCATCTATTGCCCTTATGAACATCTCAAAATGTTATGTAAGGCCAACACCTTTGGGAGAATAACCAAACATAAAATCAGAGACATCCCCCAACATGCAAGCAGAACAATTCAAAATACTAACTTGAAAGGCCACTTTGGTGACTACATCCTCATCAGCACTCAAAAACTCCACAAACACAAGAGTTACATCTTTATGTTATCCTCACATTCTTTATAGGCATATAGTATATGATAATAAAACATAAAAAATTTGCAAAAAAACTAAATGCACAGTCTCATTGTCACACACTTGTGTTGAAGACATTCTCTGAAAACTTAATTTGAGACTTTGGTAAAAAAAATGTCAGTAGAGTGACTATCGTGCGTCACCAGACACTGAACTAACCACCCAAGACACAGAAATCTCATGTATCTCCCTTATGATAAGTTCGTTGCACGAAAATTCACTCAAAAATGGCTTCAGAATGTCTTAATTCCTTTTTCAATCGATTATCATGCAATCCCGAACACTAAACATGAGCCCTGAGATATAAGAACTTGAAGTATCTCTCTCACGTGATGTCCAAAGCATGAAAATTCACTCGAAATCAGATTCAAAATACTTTATTACTAATGTAATAAATCCAGAAAAATAGAAAAAACTTACTTTATAAATTTTGTAGACCCAAAAATTGACTCAAAACACCTCGGGATACCCTTACGGGAAATTTGAAAATTTTGTGTTTTTTTTGAAAAAATACTGTAGCGTCAGTATGGCCGATTCGTTATGCTTACAATTGATATGAGCAACTATAGGAGACCTTAACCTTTATATAGCTTCTATATCGGGCTTCTCCATCATAAGGTCGATATGGGTCCGATCCACACTAATTAAAATCCATTTTCTACCCGAACTTCAACTCATTGATTTAGGTTATTTATTGGGTTGCTTTATTATCATTATCTGTATCAAATTATGTAACTTAACCGATAATTTATTAAAAACCAAAAATTGCAATTAATAATTGTCCAACTTTATAGGAAAGGACAAAATTGTCCAACCATTCAAACCTCGGCTCCTTTTTTATTTTCAATTTAATCGCCTTATTTTTATGAAATTACAATCATTATCTAATAAATGCCTAAATTTTGTGTACCAATCCCTATTTATTTCTAGTACGGTACTAATATCTTTATTTGTATGGAACGATTTTCCAAACTTTAGCAGATATTAATATAAAAGGAGAGAGGAGCAAAGAGGTTTAATAGTGATATTAGAAGATTTCTACTTATATTATGATTGTCTATCTCTTAGACAGATTATTTAAAATTATTACTTTTAAACTGTTAGAAAGACTTTTGAGATTTTTTATTTTTAAGGTAGAAGAAATCATAGGATTTTAGCCATGTGATGAAGGATGAAAATAAAGAAATGTATTGTGATTTTATTTATTTTAATCTATTTAATATATCCTATTTTGTAATTGATTATTAAAAATCGAATAGTATTTATATAAATATCACTAAATCTGAAATAGTTAATTATATGATAATTTATATTAGGTATTGAATGAAATTTAAAATAATTAAAATGATTTTTATATTAAAAAACTGCAAATAACATGAGAGATTCAGCGTTGCTTGGTAAAAATTATAAATCAACAACTGTTTACAAAAGCTTATACAAAAACTAGCAGTTCACAAAAAACTTAAGCTAGAAAACTCCTGGTGACAGCTGACAGACCTCTGAGCCATAACTCTATCCAAAAAGGTTCCTTAA
>JAOSBP010000007.1:16182806-16198551 GCA_027563825.1 Erythroxylum mucronatum | reverse complement strand
TGTCTTCCTAGCTTGTCATTCATCTTTCTTGTACTCTCAGTGAATGTTGATAGATCAGCTGAAAGAATATTGTTCCCTTGTTTTAGCTGATTGCTCACGTCAGATCTATCTATTGCTACCTTTTTCTTCATATCGTCTACTTGTTTCTTCAGGAAGACATTTTCTCTCTCTAACACTTGCGTGTTCTTCAAGTTTTCTACGAACTTTTTCTTTAACAACTTATACTACTTAATTATTGCATGAGAATCTTCTAATAATTCTGAATATGGATCTTGTAATTCATTGAAATTAGAGGTTACCTCCTCATCACTTTCTCTTTCGGTTACCAAGCAAATGTTTGCTTGAATTGATGCTTCTAAATCAGTATCAAATTCGGACAAATCCAAATCTTCCCATGTTGCCATCATGCTCTTCTTGTTTTCTCTATTCTTCTTTGGTTTTCTTTTCAGCAATGGACATTTAGACTTATAATGTCTAGGTTTATTGCATTCATAGCAGATGACAGATGTTTTCTCATTCTTTCCTTCATCTTTGCTATTCTTCTTGAAAGAAAACTCTTTATTTCCTCTTGCTTCCTTTTTCCACATGTGTTTGATCTTTCTCGAGATAAAAGATAATTCATCATCTTCTTCGCTTGAATTTTGTTCAGATTCACTAGAGTGGTCGTTCTTGACTTCTTTGATCTTTAACGCTTTTGATGATGAACTTCTCTTTCTCTGAATCTTGTGATTCTTTTGTCCAGCCTTCAATGCTATAGATTTATCCCGTTTGGGTTTATCTTCTACATCGAGTTCCACTTCATGTATCTTCAAGGATCCAAGAAATTCATCAAGCTTTAACACGCTCAACTCCTTGGCTTCTTGTACTGTGGTGACTTTAGGTCTCCATCTTTTTGGTAGGCTTCTGAGAATCTTTCGAACATGATCTTGATTATCATAGACTCTCCCAAGAGCTTTAAGTCCACTGACGATAGTTTGAAATCATCCAAACATCTGATCGATAGACTCATCTTCCTTTATTTTGAACAACTCATACAAGAATGCTTATCTTGAATTCCTTTACTTGGTTGGTGCCTTCGTGCGCAATAGATAGTGTATCCCACATCTCCTTCACAGTGTCACATCTGTGAACTTTATCGTATTCACTTCTGCTTAGGGCACAACTTAGAAAAAACTTGGCCTTTGAATTTAGATGGAATATCGCTTTTTGATCAGCTGACCATCTGGTTTGTGGAATGACATTTCCTTCATCATCTACCGGTGTATACGGTCCATTCTTCATAATCTCCCAGAGGTCAATATACGTAGATTCAATGAAGAGCCACACCTTATCTTTTCAGTAATGGTAATCTTCACCATTGAATGCAGGAGGTCTAGTGATGAAGGTGCCTTCAGCTATATAAACGTGTGATTCTGCCATGGATCTTTATCCACACTTTGTAACGGAGATTCTTGGATACTGAGCTCTGATACCAATTGAAGTAAATCATGCGTTAGTATAGACACTATATAAGCTACACAAGAAGGGGGAGGTTTAAATTGTGTATCCTTTTTCGAGAATACAATCCCCTTACGTTTCTTTGAAAACTTGCTTTTTCAAAGCTATTAAGTAAAAATCTTAACGTATTGCAATTAGCTTCTATATACTTGTATAAAACAATAGAAATTAAAAGTTGAGAGTTAGAAAGTAGACACAACGATTTTATCCTAGTTCACCCCAAACTGTAGGCTACGTCCAGTTCTCAGAATCCTTTCTGAGATTTCACTATTTTTCTCAAATGTACAAGTATTCTTTCCACAGAGCCTCTTCAGGTCTCTTACATCAAGTATTATTTTTCTCGCTTAGCCTCTTCAGGCTCTCAGCTTTTCCTCTCTCTTATAAGAAAGATATTGCGAGCTTTGTTACAGAAATGATAGCTCTAGTGTTTCGCACAAATACAGTGTTTAAGAACTTTAAGATCAGTATCTCAAATTGCTAACTCAAAATCACTAACTTTAAAACCTCTAACTTTTTCAGTATTCGACTCCGACTTGTATTTATAGCTTTTGTCTTCAACTACTCCTTGATAACCGCTTCTTTCTTATTGTTTCTTGATCTTTGAAGAAACAGTTATTCAGTTGAGTTCTATAACTAACTCAAACTAATTAACCGTTTGACGTAGTATCGGGTCATCGTCTTAGTTTTTCTTCCGTCTTAGTTTCTTTCGTCTCACTTTTGCTTCAGCTTCATCTTATTTTTGCTTTCGCTTCGTCTTACTTTTTCTTCCACTTCATCTTAGTTTTGCTTCGACTTCGTCTTAGTTTTGCTTCCGCTTCGACTTAGTTTTGCTTCCGCTTCATCTTACTTTTGCTTCCGCTTTCGTCTCACTTTGTTTCGTCTTACTTTCGCTTCAGCTTCCGCTTCGCCTTAGTTTTTGCTTCCGTCTCACTTTCCTTCACACTTAACGTACATATTATTTCTAATATTAATATTATTTGAATGTCATCAAAATTATTAGACGTGAAGTCATTTTGACTTAACATTTATAGCAACTCTTAACTGCCATCTAACAACTAACTCATCTAACTCTTCTTGAATCCTTTAAGACAATTCTTTATGTCATTGTATGGCTTGCATGTACGTTCCCTACGTCTAGATTTCTGAAACACCTTCTACGTAATAGGAGAAAGGGCCATAATTAAGCAATTATGATGCACTATACATCAGCAAAATGCCTAGATAATCATCCACCGTTACCTCATACCAAATTTATGTTATGAACTGAATTCGATAAAAGTACTAAGAGAAACTACAAACCTCCTTAGCAACAGCTTGAGCAGTCCTCCAATTATCGCCGGTCACCATAACTGGTTTGACACCCATTTTGCAAGGGCCTTCTATGACTACAGCAGCTTCTCTTTTTAGTGGAGTCTGCAACTCTTTAAACGCCAACTAGGTTGTCATTAAATGAAACAAGAATGCCTGTTTCTGCTACTTTCTTCAAGTTTAATTACAAAATCTTCCACTTTCGATTGCCAACCTATCAGGACACAGTATATAGCTATGAGTACCCCAGGGGTCAAAAAATATCTTTTTTAATTGATGCACCCAAAAACACCTATATTGTACACCGAAAAACTCACCAGAATTTGTCTTCCATCTATCAAGCATTTAACACCTCTTCCAGGAAGAGCCAAAAACTCTGAGACATCAAGAAGCCATTTACATATTGTGGAATCTTTACTGTTGCTGTGACCACCATAAATTGGAGAAGATTCATCCAAGAAATGGAAATGGCGTGCTACTCCACTATTGCTTTTGCCAATGGATGCTCACTGCTTGCCTGAACCATGTTGAGAAATGGATGGGGAAGTGATTAGTCATGCTGCCACTGTTAACGAAGACCATTATCAATGGAAGAGAGAAGAACTAGAACACCATCCTCCCACCCCCCAGTTCCCAATTTCTGAAGGATGTCATGTCAAAAAACATCAAGGTGCTCAGTCGAACGATGGTCTCTTATCTCTCTAACATTTTATTCGCTCCTAACTTTTTTCCAATACCTTCAAGAAATACTTGAATGACTTCAAAAATTCTTCAGAGTTTAGAACATCTAATTAATCTCCTTAATCATAAATCATTTCTTCTTGAATGGTCATGGTCAAGTTATCCTCAATCATCTAAAGCATTGAACAACTCCAAAGCTTGAAATGTTAGTTTTCTAATTTTATCTCTCGTCTTGTAATACTAATTTCAATGTTACGAGCTATACTTAAGAATTAGCAGCTGAAAGAAGGCCCTGGTAAAGTAAAAAACCTTTGAATCCACTATTTAAAGGACTCTCCCAAGATAAAAAGTTTGCATACGTAAAGTTCAATTCAATATTTGTGAAACTTTACTAATCATTAGTAAGATGATAAAAGTTAACTCACATTGAACCAAATTTTAAATTTTATGCTCTTAAAATATATTTTGTTGGCTTTGTTTTAAGACTAAAAAATAAATGTTTTCCTAAATAAGTCTCACTTTTTATAACCCTTTAAGAGTAGTTAATTTGCTAGTATTTTCAATCACATTATTTAAACTGTGGATCATTTAATAATATCATATCAAAGAACACAAGACATGAGTCCTGGATTTCAAATTTGGGAAAATCACTCTAGGAAAACCAAAAAGGAGTGTAACTTCTCACAAATTTATCAATTCTTTTGATATGGAAAAGCTAAATCATAGTTGATTAGTTTCTATGTTTTTTCTTTTTTTATTTGTAATTGTAGATAACAAAATTTTCAACATACTACTGTTCTTACTTTAAATTTAATTAAATAGCAACTCATCTAAATAAAAAAATAGTTGTAAACAAAATTTTAATTAATTTTTGTTAAAGTTCACAAAATTAGTCTTATACAGCCAAAAGAAAAGCATTATAAACAAAATAAAGGTCTTTGAAAATAAATAGATAATGTAAATATGGTTGATAGGTAAAGAATATGACCTTAAACGATTAATTATTTCACTCTAATAGCATACTGTGTCGTGACAGCAGAACCCTAAAGATTTATGTTGTCATTTGATAATCATCATTCATCATCATCATCGGGTGGTGAAAGCTTCCTGTAACAGTATGATAACTAGATGGTGGTAACTCACTTAGCTTGCCAAAACTTTCTTCATAATTTTTTAGTAGTTCGAACCTGCAATCAGTTGAATAATATTCAGAAGATCCTGGAATCAAGAAATCAACACACTAAGTATGTATCCACAGATAAAAATATTGACAGTTCTCTAAATTAATGAATGAAACTGTATTTGAGCGAACACCAAGTGTTTGTTTGTTGCAACTTTCTCTACCATGTACCTGGCCATGCATATACAAAATCTGAAGTTACATATTTACGTCCTTTTCGACCCTATCGGATATCCTTAGCATGCGTGCCATTTAAGCCTGCAGCCAACCTCAATATTATATGTATTTATATACTTAAAAATGCAATCAGAAATATTCAGAAATTTCCAGCACCAGTACTATAGCATACAGAGAGGTGGAGATGATCATCAAAACCATGAACGTTGATGAGCAGAGAAGTGGTATTGGGAGGGTGACACAGAGTTAGCGAGTCGTAAGGGCGTTTTAAGTTTTTCGTACATGGAAACCAAATGTTTGTAAAGCCTTAAAACGCCCTTTACGACTCGCTAACTCTGTGTCGCTGCCTTTTGAAAGTTGAACGTCTCGCAGTGTTCTTATCCCTGAAAAATAAATGAAAACACCAAGGAGGAAAGCATTTAGATGCATGTCAAAGCACCATTTTCAAAAATTATTAGCAACAACGGGTTACAACATGTGTGCCTCAACATGTACTTAAATTGTAGTTAAACTGATAAATCAATCCCAGCGCAAACATAATTCAATTCACCAAACATCACCAATGCTGCCGACACTTAGGTCTATTTGCTTTTATTTATATTTTTAGTTTTTATTTTTAATTTAAAATTTAATAAAAATCTGTTTGTTTGTATTTGTAGTTTATGTTTTTTATTTTAGTCTCTTCCAAAACCATAAAATGTAATTTTTGTTTTTTATTTATGTTTTTTCATAATCTCATTTACTATCAACTAAATATATATTATTTAATTATTTAATATATTAATTATTAAAAAGATTATGAATAATTTAATTTAATATTAAAATTAATTAACTATAATTATGAATAATTTAATTTAATCTAATGAATTATTTAATAACTATTAATAAATATAGTTAAATTTATAATATCTTCAATATATATATATTTAAAATAAAATTTTGATTTAATAATTAATATATGTTTAAAACATATATTAATTTATAAATAAAATTAAATTATTAATAATATAAAATAATTTTAATTGATAATTTATTAATAAACATTATATAAGAGATTAAAATAAACAAATAAATTCAAAATAGAGGATTAGAGAAAATTCTCATTAATGAAGATGGCTTTTTATTATTCAAGTTCACAAGTGAAAGAATGGCTCTAAAAATACTTGAACAAGGCTCCTATAACAGAAATCTTATTATATTTACCCAACAAAAACTAGGTATGGTCCTTAACAAAACCAAGTTAAAAGTGATCCCTATTTGTGATCATTTCTATAACATACCTCTATAATACTAATGCATTTTAGGATTAAGTTACCTTGTAAGTTTAATTAAAATACCATTATGCATAGATGAAAAAACAACTATATTAAGTAGAATAAGACATGCAAGAATTTGCATTAAAGTGGAAACAACTAGGGAACTACCTAAACCACTAAGGTCAAAGAGATTGGGTGTTAAGGACACTAATTGAAATTGAAATTTTAGTTTCATACCAGTAGAACCCCCTAAACTAAAGGAAAAGTCAATTTAGAGAGCAATTCAAAAAAAAATTCTAAAGAGGGGATTTTAAGAAACTGATTAGAATACATACTCAAATAAAGATGATTAGGAGGATATATAAGAAACTAGTAAATTAGCTAATTATTAACCTAAGGAGATAGGCAATATGGTCGTTGAAGATTGAATGTGAGCAATGAATAATTACTTGTTCTATTATGAGGACTTTCTGATAGAACACAATGAGCAACTACATGAAGTAAAGAGGAGGACCAGTATAAGAATAAAAAATAGGAAAGGAGATGTAGGAGATCCATTAGGAGGGGAACCCTATTTCAAAAGAACATCTACTTCTAACTGATACAAGTGACAACAAGACAAATAAAGAAGAATTCCCACCATATAGTATAAGAAGATTAGGAAGGAAAGCCAAGGGAAAGGACTAAAGTGGTCTAAATAATTAATATTTATGTCTATAATAACTTAGATTGAAAGGGGTATTAATTCCATTAAAAGGCAACCAATAATAAAAAAAACCTATGTTTGTAGGATTACTAGAAACAAAAATAAAGAAGAGTGGCTTTACAAATAGCTTATGGCTTTTTTAGAAGTCCTAAAGCACTTTGACCAATCATCCATGTCTAATAAAGGTGATTGAGGTCAAGAATTCTCCTCATCTCATTTATTTATTAATTGAAGTCCTAACAAATCAAGAACTATAAGTATCACTTTTGTCTATGATATAAATTTTGCTTATCAAACAGTTGATCTTTGGATGGTTTGATAAATATTCTTTCTAAGGTTACCACTTTTTGTTGATTATAAAAGACTTCAATATAAATCTTTATTCATATGATTTAAAATAGGAAACTATAGGGATGAATCTCTTTAATGATGGATTTAGAGACTTATATTAGTAAATTTAGAGCAACAAATTTGAAATATATTGAAGATCACTTTACATGGACCAAAAAGTCAATAGGGAAAATGGATACTTAGGAAGCAGTAAGATGAATCATATGTGAATGTACTTTAGCTTAGCCAAACCATAGTAAGCAAAACTCAATTTAGTAACTATTTATCTTCAGATCACTCACCAATGGAGATTCAATATGAAATATTCTTTGGTATAAAGATTCACCCTTTTAGATTTAAAAACCTTTTAACTAAGGTAGAGGAATTTGAAGTAGTAGTCTTTGGAGGGATGCAAGTAAGCACATAAGGATTTAAAGTATATAAATGCATGAGGAAGCTACACGCTATTATTTAGAAACTAAAAATCTTAAATAAGAGGAGAATAAATTGCAAAATGGGATATATATCATAAAAGAGGAAAGGCTTGAACCATACTTAATGAAAAACTTATATAGACCATAATAATGCTTCTTTTAAGAATCTGAAAAAGGAAACATTACATAGTTATACTCAGGCTCTGAATATTCACTCCTCTTTTTAAAGATACTGATCAAGGTTACTTTGGTTGAAGAATGGAGATAGGAAAACTAGTTATTTCCATAATGTTATTCTAATTTAAAAAATACTAATAGGATTACTTCTTTACCTGCTATAGGCAAGACAATCCTCTCCATATTATAACAAAAAACAAAACAAAAAGCTATTTTCAACCACTTCAAAGACTCAATTAATGAATAAAAAATGTAGTTTGAAAATAAGAACCTTTATCCCAAAGTTGATTAATAAGGAGCCTATCAAATCAGTTCAATGAGGAGGACATTAAAGAACTCTTTTTAACTTAAATCCTAGAAAAGAAATAAGACCAAATGGTCTAAATGCTTTATTTTTCCAAAGATCATGGCAACTAATCTAAGATTAGGTATCAAACACTATTCAAAAACTTCTTTCAAATTGTAAAATGCTTAAGGAATTAATTAGAACTCATAGATACCTTATTCCTACAAAGCCTAACTTAGCTAGCGAGTATAAACATGTTTTTTATTGTAATGTGATTACAAGATAATTGCTAAGATACTAGCCAATAGACTAAAAAGCATATTCAATTTTATCTTCAATCTAAGCTAGGGGCCCATCATTCAAGGAATAAGTATAGGGGACAATAAACTCCTTTTATAAGTATTGATTAATGACTACTATAAAAGCAAAACTGCTAAGAGTTGCATAATAAAAATTGATATCTATAAAGCTTTCGACTCATCAACTTAGAGTTTTATTTTAGAGGCAGTAAAAGTTAATGATTATCCTCTACTATTCATCAAATGGATAAAAATGTTCATTGCATCCACTTCTAAGCATTTTTGTCAATGATGAAACCACCCAAACACTCAAGCGAGGAAAAGGATTAAAGAAACGGGATTATCTTTCCCTTTATCTTTTCATAACTTGCATAAACATACTTTCAAAGCTAATAGAGAAGAACATAAGAGAAAGAAGTAGATTCATATACCATGACAAATGCCAAAAGATAAAGATCAATCTTTTATCATTTGTTAATGACCTTTTTTATTGTGCAGAGCTAACAGAAGTTTTATAAGATTGCATATGGAAACTATATAAAAATTAATTGACATGTTAGGCCTTAAAATCAACTTACAGAAAAAAGTTGCAGCTTTCTATCAGGAAACAATCCTAACCAATTTGAGTATCTAACAAAAATAATAGGCCTAAAGTTAGAGATAGCTCCTTTTAAATATTTTTAGATCCCAATTATTGCTACAAGACTCATAAATAGAGTATGCCAAACTTTATTTTATTATATACAAATAAGAATAAGGAGTTGAAATAATAGAATCCTTTCATATTATGGAAAATAATAACAAATATAATCTATTTCAACAATGTCTATATGGATTGGAGCTTCAATCTTTGTCTACTCCGAATCATAATCAAGGAAACAGAGAATTTAGTGTAAAACTTCTTATGGATAAATGATTTTTCCAAATAATCACATGAATCAATAACATGCTCTTAACTAAGAGGATATCAAAAATTCTTATAGACGAGGAATTCTTATAGGTTTATATTGGATAAAAACCCACTTCTTATAATGTTTTAGAGCTGTAAACTTTAAGTAAGTACCTCTTGGATACTTATGCAATTGTTAAAGTTGAGAGGCATCATAAAGTAGAACATTAAATGCATTATTTACAATGGAAGCAATACTTCTTTATAGTTTGATAATTGGCAAAACCAAGGCCCTTTATACAAACTCCCAAGCTTCCACAAGTTAAGCATTTGACGCCTGTCAATGCTAAAGCTAAGGGGAGTTATAAACGGAAGAGACTAGGGTTATTAGTTAAGGGGATTCTCCTCTATTATGTCTATTGTACCATCTTACTACCCCCAATATTATAAGAGAAGGTAAAACTACTTAGATTGATTATATATTAGGTAGGTTTACGAACAAAACATGCCTAAAACTATTCAAACCCCCCTTTTTAAGGGTGGCCTGGCATAAACTAGTTTGGGATCAAAGTTGCATAGCAAAAGTAGCTTTTGTTCTATAAATGACAGCAAAGTAAAAAATTTAGAAATAACACAAGATTAGAGGCATTCAAATCAACAATATTTATTACCTCTGTCAATAGTAATACGAAACTATACAATTTTAATTGCAACTACTCAATAGCAATATAAAGGCAACCAATGTAGTGGTGCAATCAAGTATATGCAAAAAATGTATGGAAAATTATCATGACATTGGTATGTAAGATCATGTATAACTTTAAATAAGGCTTTAAGTTATTCATGATAACTCTAAGCTACTATATCTTATGAGACTTAGAGGAAAATAAAATTGAGAATTTTTTGAAAAACTCATTGAAACATAAAGAGCTAGATAAGGGAAATTATTTCAGTGCAATATAGTGGAATGTGTAGTAAATGATGATGAGTAATACTTCTATAATTGAAGTGAAATAGGTGAAGAGTTATGGGATACTTCAAGTTGCTTTAATGTAACAGACTTCAAGCTATAATAAGAAGTTGAATATTAAGGTCCAAAAATCCAACATATCTCATTAGGAGAAGAAAAACTTCAAATTGCTTTAATGTGACATACTTCAAGCTATACTAAGGAGCTAAATATCAAGGTTCCAAGATCCAATATATCTTATTAAGAGATGCAAAACTATCCTTTTCAATGTCTATCCTTTTCAATGTCCTTAAAGCATTAGCAACTACCTTTTTTAGATGTTTCCAGTTTTTGAAGGACAGTTTGGCTAAGCTTATATGCTTATACTTTGTTATTTGAATTTTGCTTTTCAAAACCCTTTGTGGTAACACAATTGTTCTATTATTCTTTTAAAAATCATTAATATTCGTTTTTCTATAAATTATTCTTCTAAGGAACTTCAATCTATAATGATGCACTTATAAATGAATTATAAAAAGAAAAATAAATTTATCAAAATCTTATAACTTTATAACAACTTCAAAAAGTTGAAAAATATAAGATTTATCATAATCTTATAAACTTGAAATCATTTCTAGAGTTGAAATTGTAAAGATTTTATATGTGTAATTGAAATGTACTTGTATATTATGAGAAAGATGTGAGGAAACGGCAAGAATGAGAAAGTTTAGCTTCTCTCTTGTTCCTCCTTCTGGCATCCATTTTTTGGGATCTTTGGCCTACTTTATGTCCTTTTTTGACTTACCATCCTTTTGGTCCATAATCTCTTAAGCACTTCCTTAATCCTTTCATACTAAGATGGGGTTTCCTATTCCCTGGTTTTATTTATGGTTTCCCTTACAGTTTTCTGCACTCATTTTCTCTTTTAAACTCCTTATTTAGGTTTTTAGTGTCCACTCCATTCTTTCCTTCTTGTTAAGATAGACTGGCATTCTCCATTCTTCTTTTTATTTTCCCTCCCAATGTTTTATTCTTGCCTTCCTTGAGTTACCATAAGGTGGCAAAATGGTCCAGGTCTTTATTAGGCTTCTTTTTGGTTAGATAGTCAACATTTCCCTAACTAAATGCCTAGGCAATAGAAACCTAGAAATCGTAAGGATTGGTTGAATTACTTATTTTTATTTTAATAAATATATCTTTATGATCAATACATACCAAAGGGCTCAAAGGGTGTTAAATAATGGCCCTTGACATTTCAATAATAGACCAATTTTCTTATATAAGTGGTAAACTTGAGCACACTCCTAGTATGCGAAGCATAGAACGATTACTGTTTAGATCAATTTGTAACATTCCATTGGAGTAATGAACCACTAATAAGTTAAGTTAGATAGCAAGATTTCTTAGAAAGTCAATCAAGAGAGTGAGAGATGCTTTAATGTATATAGTTTTGGGTTCAAAAAGCAGTCTAGTAGGGAGAATTCTATAGATCTTCTAAATAATGGAAAAGAAAAAGAAATTATAGACATGTAATAATAACAATTTGGGGGTAACAAATGAATGAAAATTATTGAATGAAGTAATCAATTCTTCATTGCTAGTCTTAGATATTCCATAAGTTGAACATTTGATCATTTCCCATAAAATTGAAAAGGTCTAGCTAGGAACTATAACTTGCATCAGGAAGCCATAGGTAATGTTACCCCTATAGCAAAGAGGAAAACTAGTATAAATTTAAAGGGCCCAGTTTCCAAGTAACTTATAAAATTATTTTCCTATACTATAATGAGATAGGTCTCAATAGCCCCAACAAATAGCTTTTGTTAAAATATTACATTTCCTCATCAAACCTTTCCTTAATGGCTTTTGTTTTGGAGACCATGATTAGTGAAGAGGAAACATCTTAACTTTTTGAAAGATAAATGGCCTATCTTTCTAATCATAATGTTCACTGTTATAAAATAATTGTGATTATTTATGATCAAGGGAAACTAAGATCTAAAAATTTTCATGATTGATCACTGATCCATTTAGAGTTGCTTCTTTTGCACACAAATATCAACATACAAGTCTCATTTATCTACGCTTCCAATTTTGATCCTTTCAAAGATATATCCTATAAAGGAACTTTTAAGACATACATTCCATGATTCAGTCCCCATGGTTAGTAATAGGTGATTTCAATAAAATTCTCAATCCTTGTGAAGTAGAGGATAATACTTGCATCAAGAACTTTCAAGATGATCAAGAAAAATGCACCTCAAACATTAAATTAAATAATATCAAATATTAAGGTAATCTTTTCATTTATAATAACAAGCAGCAATATGTGTAGTTCTTAAAAAAGAAACTAGATAGAGTAATGGTTAACTTCCTAGTGGCTCTTTAGTTATTTGGATAGTAAGTCATTTATTAATAACCTCAATTCTCAGACCATTCACTAATTATTATTAGTGACTTAAATCTTGGAGTGAAATTGAGCTTCTTGTTTAGATTTAACAATTACTTAACTTATAATTCAGGTTTCCATAATGCTATTAGAAACGGAATTAATACGATTTTATTAGTCCAGACATGTAAACATCAATGATGTTTTGATAGATTCTAGAGATAGACTCAAGAACATTTAACACTTTATTTACTTGGATCAACAAACCCACTAATTCATTAAGAAGGGAAGGAAAAGTGCAAGCTCATGTAAGGGCTATAGAGGTTCAATTTTCAATATTAAAGCAAAGATCAAAAGTGTAATGGATCTATGACGGGGACAATAGTACCTCTTATTTACATAAATATTTGCTTACAAGGAGGAATCTTAACTGAATCACTTCCTTATAAGTAGAAGATGGTTAATTGATTTCTTCCTAAGAGAAGCTCCTTTCCACTACTTTGAAACTATTTCTCCAGAGCTCTAGTAATTGCTGACTAGATAAGTTCTTTGAGTTCCCTATTAAATTCCTCTATCACTAACAAAATTTCAGGAGAAAGTGTAGTTGATCTTGAGGATCCAATCTCTCTAGATGATATTTAGAAAGTAATCTTCAGTCTAAAACCCAATAAATCATGATGGCAGATGGACTCAGTGGAATTCTCTTTCAAAAATCATTGAATATGATCAAAGATATAGTGATAGATACAATGTTAAGATTCTTCAATATGGGTTACTTTTTAAGGGAATTCATCATATGACTTATTCTCAAAATCTCAAATCATGTTACCTTATGGGACTTCAGGACAATCTCCTATTGTAACTTCATTTACAGGGTAATATAAAAAAAACTTGCAATAAGAATGAAAAAGGTCATATACCCCTTATAAATGATACATAGGTTGTATATATCAAAAGAAGAGATATAGGGGATAACGTACTTCTAGTGTAGGAATTACTAAAAAATTATAGAAAGAAAAGCTCCCCTAAGTGTTATGTAATTAAGGTGGACTTCAAGAAAGATTTTGACTCCATAAACTTAATCTTTGTCATCCATTCTCTATAAGCATTTGGCTTTCCTGTAAGATATATAAGTTGGATACATATTTTCCTATACCATTTTGGTAAATGGTTCTCAAACCAATTTGTTCAAGAGGGTAAGAGGCATTAGGAAAGGGGTTCCTTTATTTCCTTACCTATTTGCTAGGTACTCTCAAAGCTGATTAATCATTGTGTTAGCTTGGAAAAAAAGTTCAAGTATCACAAGAAATATGAGATGTTGGAGATTCATAGCTTAGCATTTATAAATGAGTTCTTGTTTTTCTTTAGTGTAGATTAACATTTTGTAAGGGCCTAATAAAGGTGTTAGAAACATTTAGAACTATCTCTTGTTTATCTATGAACAAGAAGAAAAGTTGATTTTTTGTTTCCTCTTCTGTAGCTTATCTTACTAATTGGTTTACATCTATTATGAGCCTCGAAGAGAAGGATAATCCATTCACTTGTTTACGAATTCCAATATCTCATAAAAAACTAACTTATGCTGAGTTCTTGTCTTTAATCATTATAGTTAAGTAGAGACTTGATAATTATTGTAACAAATCTTTGTCCTTTGTAGGGAGAGTTCAATTGATCAATGTTGTCTTAAACTCATTATATATTCACTAGGCAACTTATATTGCTCTCCCTACATATCTAATTAAGACTATAGAGAATTTGTTTAGAAATTTCATATAGGCAAGCACCTTTAACTCTTCTTATGTTCCAAAAGTATTATGGAGAGTTGTATGTCAATAAAAGGTAGAAGGAGGCCTTAGGGTAATTTCTTTTAAGCTTAATAACAAAACACTTATGATAAATGGGACAAAAAGGTTGTTAGGTGAAAAAAAATCTTTATAGGTATGGTGGATTCATTCTTTTCACTTGAATTAACATGATTTATTGACATGTTCACCAAGATATGATTTCTAATGGAAAATGTTACATTTACTGAAGTTAAAAGGAAAGGAGAGAGAACGGATTAGAATCAAGCTAGGGGGTTTGGTTCCAAAGCTAAATTCTAGAATGATAATTAGAGTCCTTTGAAATATTTTATTTGCCTAAATTAGAATAAACATACCATTAGATGTTACTTTTAAACAAGTGATCTTTGATAATGAATTTAAACTTTAATTAGGAAAATAAAGATAGTTTATTAGTGTTGTTATAAAGGAGGCTAGGTACTTCAAGCTTATAGGACTTTATTCAATAGGCAAAGTAATTCCATAAGTGCCTTTACCAATAGGTCATATAAAGAAACTTAAAGGAACAAGAACCTGAAAGTCCTATAGTCTAAACTCATATATTTTCCTTAGGCAGTTACAAAATATGCTTCTTATTTTGGTTTGTCATTTATGAAAGGCTCTCTACTAAAGATAGGATGACTAGATTTACAACCACCACCAAATGTATTCTTTGTTCCATTGCATCTAAAATACATTATCACCTCTTTTTCAATTATAAGTTCACTAATTACATATATAATAGGCTATATAATCTTTTCCTTACAACCTTCCCTATAACAACCTAGCATGAAAACATAAGTTTGATCTTACAAAAAAAGGAAGAATGATAGTAAAGATCTACTACTTCTCAAGATTCCGTAAGTTTGATCTTACAAAAAAGGTGTAATAACAGTAAAGAGCTACTACTTCTTAAGATTATTTTTGTCAACTTATACATGAACTATGGAGGGAAAGAAAATTGTGTTTATTCTATAATCAAAGCAGATGATAAGGGGCCCTTCTTCAAAAGCCCACTTATTGGTCGAGTGTGCATATGATGATTATTAATAAATATATGTGAGATGAATTATCCCTTTAAAGTAAGTTATTGATGGCTTTGTCGTTCGATTAATCTAATCGACCTTGAAAACTGGTCAAAATAATTAATTCCAAGATTGTAGCAAGCTGAACCTCGGGTCGTCTCTCTCGGAAACCAATATGCAATTGATCCTAAGACTAGCCTAAGTTTGAATTATGCAAAGAAAGCAATTAAAAGGGGGGTTTTGGTTTGATTTTAAACTAAGGGAAATAAAAGTATAGAAGTATATTTTTGGATTTTGGGAAAAATTGAACTATTGAAAATAAACAAGTTTGAAAACAATTTA
>JAOSBP010000007.1:16139259-16164235 GCA_027563825.1 Erythroxylum mucronatum | reverse complement strand
ACTTTATTATGCATTTAACTATTTCAGCTTGAATATTTATTTTGGGATTATAATATTATTAAACTTTTTTTACATGTCTTAATATTTATTTTTCATATTAATTTTATTTCCTATAAGAAAATGTGACATCTCTTTAAATTATTTCCTACAAGATGGTTATCTAAAATTTCCTTCAATATGATACTTTGCATATTGTTTAATATACTTTAAAAATTATTTAGCATAAACAATTTTATTATAAAATAAAATATAGTTAAAATTAATAAAAGTGCTTTTTATTTTTATGTTGCCAAACAATCTACTATATGAAGCTCTTTTTAAAAAGCTATTTTTTTAATTGAGAGCCAAACAGTCAATTGACTTTTTAGAAAAGTTCTTCTCAGAAAAGCTCTATGATAAAAGCTCTACTGACAAAAGCTCTACTGATATAAGCTCATCCAAACAGGCACTAAGTAATTTAATGCCTCTATAATTATTACAGCTTTGGATATCCCCTTTGTTCTTGTATAAAGGAATTAATATACTAAATCTCCACTCATATAATATTTTGGCAGATTTAAAGATCACATTAAAAAGCTTGGCTAGCCAAGTAAGATCCTCTTTGCCTAAGCTCTTTCACACCTCTGTAGGTATCTCATCAACCCTTACTACCCTTCCACTCTTCATCTCCCTCAACGCTTTTTTAATTTCTTCCTTTGCAATATGTCGATAACAAGTAAAGTAACGAAACCTCTTGGACGTGTTAAGATCACCTAAATAGATGTTATCCTCCATGCCTTCATTAAAAAGGCTATAGAAGTACTATGTCATCGTCTCTTGATGTCATTTTTAACTATGAGCACCCACCCTACTTCATCTTTTATACAACGAACTTGATCAAAGTCTCTTGCTTTTTGTTCCCTAACTCTCGCTAACTTAAAAATATCCTTCTCTCAATCTTTAATCTCTAATTGTTGGTATAATTTCACGTAAACTCTACTTTTATCTTCTGAGAATATCTTCTTTGCCTCTTTAATTGTCAGTTTATAACTTTCTTTATTAACTACTCTCTATACCTCTGTTATGCTATCTAATAGAACTTTAAAGGTAGCTTTCTTGATCTTAACATTTTCTTGTACATCTTCATTTTACAAGTAAAACTCCCTTTTACTACCCATAGGCCCTTTATAAACACCTAAGGTCTCTATAGATGTATTCTTTAAAAGAGTTGTTACTCTCTCCTATATCTGATTAGCATCTCCTTCCAATCTCCATTCTTTTCCATATAGTACTATTATCCCTAAATTGTTTCACCGTATCCCCTTTTAAATTCCACCATCTAACTCTAATACACCTCATATGACTTCTCTTCTTCCTCCAACCTTAATAATAAGATACAAAAGCAACAATCTATGCTAATTTGACAAGCAACCATTAAGAATCAGCTTACAATCTTTGTAACTAGGTCGATCACTCTGCCTGATGAGAAAGTAGTCAATTTAAGTTTTCGTGGTTTTTTTCTTAAAATTCACCAGGTACTCTTTGTTTTTCTTTTAAAAAGAATAGGCTATTACCAACTCAAATGCTACCACAAGATCAAACAAAATATTCCCATTCACCACACTTGAAACCCTCATGAGTTCATGAATATCTTTCTGAGGTTACCCCTATATGACCATTAAAGTCTCCTCCTAGACTAACTCTTTCGTCAAGGGGGATCTACTAAATTGCATCATCTAGCTCTTCCTAGAATAGGTAATTATGTTGTTTGTCCAACCCTAGTTAAGGTGCATAAATACACGTCATATTTAAAACACCATCCTTCATCGTAATCTTAAAGGACATAATCTTATAGTTAATCCTTTTTATCCCACAACATGATATATAAGTTCCTTGACAATTAAAATACCTATCTCATTTTGTCGTCTCGAACATCTTAAATACAAAAAATTTGAACTCATTAATCCTTACTAATTCAACAGACTTCCCTGTAAGGGTCCCACTGTTCCACATCAAATAGGCTGAATTTGTATACATAATAACGATATTTGAATAAACATCAACAATGTTTTAATACACAAAGGACTAAAA
Organism: Erythroxylum mucronatum; assembly: GCA_027563825.1. Lineage (NCBI taxonomy): Eukaryota > Viridiplantae > Streptophyta > Magnoliopsida > Malpighiales > Erythroxylaceae > Erythroxylum > Erythroxylum mucronatum. The sequence goes on along the minus strand of JAOSBP010000007.1, from coordinate 16,162,165 downwards.
TGAAACATGTGTAATGCTTCCATTGATACCTTTTAACGATTAGTAATGGCATTATCTATAATAACTGCAACGAATTTTCCAGGCATAATTGATAACATGGTTCTCTTCCTCTTTAAGAAATCCAAAAGTACTTACCAGGATAATATATTAAATTAAAATATTTGTTCTGGACCACAATTTGGAGAATAGTACCAAAATTAGGATTACAAGATTAAATGATTTATTTTGTAATTTTACGTGCTCCATATTTTAAAACCACAACATTAGTTGATAACTTGTAAACATTATCCAGAATAAAAGAGCATTCCATACAACAAGCACAATAAATTCGAGAGACTAGTAAGCTTCTAACGCCCTTTTCTTTCAAAGGTTCCATATAATAGTGTCTAGCGATTTTCTTTTCCAATTGACCAAAAGTCCTTTCCATAAGCTTTTTTAATAACTACAATTTAAGTAATTTAGTTATAAAAATTTTATAAACAAAGTAAGATGGTAATGTTAATATTAGTACCCATCGCATATTATAAAGATATAACACTCCACATGTAAATAAAATAAAAATAGTTTCCTATCAACTTTCTTTATTAATAAGACAACTTTGATAGCTGCAATAATATAATTACTAGTAATGTTTAGTATCATCATTGACTTAAAGAACAATATACTTGAATTTTATATCCATAAAAGAGTTAACATTCCTATAAACTGATGTTCATAAAATTGCAAGGATAATTTTCATTAATATTTCTTCCATTTGATGTACTAAAATACCAAAATTAAAAGAATTTGGAAATAAATGAAAGCTGATATCCGAACTTAATTACACTGTCTTACCACTGCAATGTTGTTCAGGTTCTCCTTCATAAAAAGAGCTCCTAAAGGAAATGCCTTAGCATCTTACTCCTACCCATTGCATTGCATGATGGGTCGTGGGTTAAAATTTTATTCCTTGATCCTGTCACAAATATTACAACTTCATTACACATTACAAAATTAAGGATTTATCAAAATACAAAAGTCGACCTGCCTTAACTTACAGCGATTAATACTCAAGTACAAATTGTACAAGAGTTTCAAACTTGTACAAGAAACAGGTGGTTTGCTTATTTGACGGGGAGATTTTTCACACTGCTCAGGTCATTCTTCAACTTTGGAAGCCTTCAAGTCCTCAATTCCAGCACCAATGTCTTCTCTTCCAGAGTAGGAACTCCCAGGAACCTTTACTAAAAGCTCTTCTTCAGTTATATCCTCTTCCCCCTGAAATTTTAGTGCATGAGAGGTTATACATTTCTTCAAAATCCAACTTTAACGTGAAAGAAATATGCACTACAAGCACAGAACACTAGTGGCTGACACATAATAGAAAAATCAGCAGACAAAAACACAGCATAGAACTTCGTGGAAGCAGTAAACAATAGAAGAATAGGTGTATGTTCTGAGATAAGTATTGTTAAGGAAAGAGAAGTGATTGCTCCTCATAAGCTTGGAGAAACCGCAGATTGCCCAACAGAAGAAGCTATGGCTTGTGTTCCAAAAGAGAAAATATGTGTTGAAATAATCTAAATTCTTATGGGGAGGAGATCTTAGCCCCTGAACAAGTTGAAGAACTAATTGCCTCCTTAAGTTGCATTCTTGAAGAAATAAAAAATGATTTGCAGAAGATACATGATCATAATGCTTCAAGATAACATTGACATGAATCAGATTATAACGCCAGCAAACAGATTCAGAACAAAACTAGAAGCAAGGAAAAGAAAACTTATGACTATTAGAATTCACTTTCAAAGCAATGGCATTTTCTGCAGTATCCTCCTGACAAGTGAGATCACGTATGGTAGTTTTGAGTTGCTTCCTAGCCTTGGCTCGTGTTGTGCGTCTTTCAGCACATTGTGCTGCAGTAACATCGTAATGACAAGCCACACAAAGAGTCCTCATGTTCTCTAGTTTGCATTCACCTGCAGAAACTCAAGAAACCAGAACTTATTGGTACCTTAACCATCGACTGAGAAACTAGGACATATCTGTCAAAGCTTAAGGTATCTTTCACAGAGATCGAGGGAAGAAAAGGAGTAGGTAAAGCAGTAATGATAACATTATTATCATGAAATATTCAGGCAATGGTTAGCAAATTCCTGATTCACAACCTTGCTAACACTAAATGGGACTCACTGCATGGTCTCAAGAATATATGTCCAAGGATCCATGGCTCAGGCAAACATAACTATCATTGGTGTAAATAGGCCTAGCCATAGGCCAGGCAGGGTTTGATTTTTTAAAGACCTAAGCTCAACTCGAAGCCCTATCAGACTCTGGACCTGGTTTGAAGCCAAAAATTTTTTCTAAGTTCAAACCTTGTCCAAAACCCAGTCAAATTAGACTTTGCTCACTAACTTCAGGCTACCAATTTGCCAACTCTAGGTATAAAATATAAACCATGGAATCTTTTAAGGAGTTGAATCCTGTAGTGATCTATTCAATATCACCATGTTCTGTAGAAGTACATACAGTCGATAGGACTTCTAGATTAAATAATAATACCTAGCATCAAAAATGTCCAACGAAGTTTGTTATCGCTAGTTGTAAGTTTTTTTTTGTCTATTCTCTGATTGATAGGATGTTTACATCTTCAAACATATGAGCCAATTTAAGGATTCCTCATTACTAATTTGTCATGTTAATCGCAAGTCTCACTCTTCTCAACTGTCAAAGACAACAAAGTTGGCATTGCAATATGTGGAAATATGAACTAGATTAGTGGATTTGTTATCCCGCGATTTTAGGAATTAGCAACATTTATTTTAGAAATTAGTCAAATTAGAACAAATCTGTGATTAATTCACAGCCAGTTGTTAAGATTGTTTCCATTGATTTAGGTAATCTGTTTTAATCCTATGATTAAGGCTGCTGTTTATTTAGGCTACATATATGCCTACAGGCCCACATAAAAAAGAAAGTTAGACCACATACAAGTCTAAGTAAGGTTCCATCCTAAAACCAATTGGTGATAAGTGGAGTAGTTTACTAGGCTTATATGTTAGTCTTCTTTCTCCTCTTTCTCCGATGTAGGACACTCACATGTGAGTGTTCTTAACAACGATCTTACTATTATTCCTTCACCATCTCCACTCCACCCGGCCCTTTACCAGAATCTTTACCATTGTCTAATACCACCATAGAACCCAATCTTTCTGATACAACTACCATAAAGAAAGAGTTACGTATTTACTCTAGGAGACAGAAACCTCAGGAGACAGAGACCCACACACACATTCTGCAAGGCCGTGACTCTGAACCAAATATTGAAACTCTGGATGATAACACAAGTATGCTCTCGAATTCTCCTATTGTACATATTGATGATCTTCCTATTGCTTTAAGGAAGGGTACTCGATCTTGCACACAACACCCAATCAGGCACTATATTTCAACAAAGGGACTAGCCTCACACTATAGGACATTTCTAGCCACTCTCAATGATACCCAGATTCCCAGAGATGTTTATGAGGCTCTTGCACAACCAAAATGGAAAAGTGTTGTCCTTGATGAGGTGCACGCATTGGAGAAGAATTCAAGGTGGGAGTTGACACATCTGCCCGCAGGAAAAAGAACAGTTGGATGTAAGTGGGTGCTTTCAATAAAGCAGAATTCAAATGGGAGTATAAGCAGATTTAAAGCACGGCTTGTGGCCAAAGGATTCACACAATCCTATGGTATTGACTATGAGGAGACATTTACTCCAGTTGCAAAGCTTAGTTCAATCAGAGCCTTGCTATCTCTTGTAGCAAACCTAGAGTGGCCTCTCTACCAACTTGATGTGAAAAATGTCTTTCTTAACGGAGATCTTAAGGAAATGCTTATGGATATTCCACCAGGACTAGAGATAGAGGAAAATTTCAGACGGGTATGTAGAATTAAGAAGTCCTTGTATGGACTTAAACCATATCCACGTGCATGGTTTGAGAGATTTACCAGAGTTGTTAAGTGCCACGGATTTATGCAATGTCAGACAAACCACACTATGTTCATTAAAAGAAACTTGGAAGGTAAGAGAGCCATACTAATAGTTTATGTTGACGACATTATCTTGACAAGTGATCACTTGAAGGAGATTGATGAAATTAAGAAGTTCTTGGCAAGGGAGTTTGAAATTAAGGACTTGGGCCAACTTAGATATTTCCTGGGCATGGAAGTTGCTCGTTCAAAACAAGGAATCTTAGTCTCCCAGAGAAAATATACCCTAGACCTCTTACAAGAAACAGGAATGTTGGGGTGTAAGCCTGCTAACATACCTCTGCATGTAGAATTGGAGGAAGACAGTCCTTTGACAAACAAAGGAAGATACCAAAGACTAGTGGGCAAGTTAATTTACCTAGCACATACACGCCCTGATATTAGCTTTGCAGTTGGACTTATCAGTAGTTATATGAATAAGCCAATTGAGGATTAGAGATAATGACAGATGCTTGATTGGGCTAGATCTTCGGAAGATCGAAGGTCTATTACTGGTTATTGCACATTCCCTTGGAGGAATCTAATCACGTGGCACAGCAAAAACCAGCAGGTAGTACCAAGAAGCCATGCATAGGCTGAGTTTAGAGCAATGTGCCATGGTATATGCAAGGGAATATGGTTGGAATGAATGGTAAAAGAACTGAGGGTCAACTTGGAAGCACCTATTGTCTTGTATTGTGATAACAAGGCAGCAATCAATATTGCAAAAAATCTTGTTTATCATGATCAAACCAAGCATGTGGAGATAGATCATCATTTCATCAAGGAGAACCTAGAGGAAGGAAGATTCAAACTTGGGTATATACCCTCGAGTCAGCAGACTGTGGACACTCTCACTAAAGCTCTACCTAAAGCAAGCTTTGAGGGTTTAAAGTCCAAGCTGGGTATGCTTGACATGCATCACCCAGCTTGAGGGCGAGTGTGGAAACAAGAACTAGATTAGTGGGATTGTTATCCCACGATTTTAGGAATTAGCAAGATTTGTTTTAGAAATTATTCAAATTAGAATAAATCTGTGATTACTTCACAGCCAGCTGTTAAGATTGTTTCCTTTGATTTAGGAAATCTGTCTTAATCCTGTGATTAGGGCTGCTGTTTATTTAGGCTATATATATGCATTTGCTGGTTGCAATTGTAAGTCAAGTAGACATGGAATAAATCAGAAAGTATTCCAAATTCTTCACAATCATATGCTGAATAAGGGCCTTCTGCACATTATAGGTTTAAGGTCTAAGATAATTTGTGCAGCATTTATCAATTTATAAAATAAACTTTCATGAACAGTAGTCGATAAAAAATCATCATCATACCTCCACCCCGGTAAACAGGAATGATGTGGTCTGCATGCCATGCGTTGGCCTCAGATGGATCATTTGCTAATTTATCAAGCCTGCACTTATTAAACAACTAAATTGTCAGGTATTAAATGAACTTCGCATTTGGAAGCATAACAATGACCTAAAGTTTATCTAATAGCCAAGCCTATTATCGCCATGAAGTTTGAAAGATTGCTTGATCAATATGCAAAGTATATGTGCAACATTCTGTCCCTGAGTAGAAGTCAAGTTTCTCATGGACACACACATAGTTGGATGCAACGTTAGGTTGCTAAAGCCATGATATCAAGAGATAATCATAACAGTAAGCAAAGCTGAAATTAGCATTCATTTCCGACTTACAGTTTCTTACGACTTGCCACTTTAGGTGCCACTTTCTCAATGTATTCTGTTCGCCTCTCCAGTGATAATGGTTTTATGGTCTTCACAAGCTGATGGCAGTCTAATTGGCAAATTGAACAGATGCCATGTTCTATTTGGAAAAGTTCCTGAGATCATGTATTGATTAATCGAATACCATCAACTCTGTGATATTAGTAAATTATAGAAACACAAATTGGGGAAGAAAGCTCCTTTGAAGGCTCTCAACTGTAATTGCTAGTTCAGTATTTTGACACATATTTTTTATACTATTAAAACTTTTACTTCCAATGGATTGTATGATAGAATGGAAAACAAGGAACTAAGGATAAGATAAACAAAAGTTCAGTTAAATCTGAAATAGTTAATCTTAACAATAACTAAACAAAATGTTAACAAATTGCCCAAAAACTAAATTAAAAATGCTAGAGTTCAAGTAGACATCCTTCAGCTTCAATAGAAGTTCTAACCTTGCGAAGGAATGTACTACTGGTCCTTGAACGATATTCTTCATAGCAGCTAAGGCTACAGAAAAGATCCTCAAAATATTCTGGGGTCTTGGCATTGTCAATCCTGTGAAATTATTACTTTTAGCAGCAACTTAAGAATACCAACTTCCAAGACAAGCAGGGAAATACCTTCATACATAAGAAGTATACTAGTGAAAAGGTAAACAGAGTAATCCAGAAAATAGAAGAGAATGAAGGGCGTACTTCATCCAAGATCAATGAAAATAGAAACAGAATTCACAATTAGTAACTTGTGCAGAAGATTGCTTCTTAGGACCTACATTATTGCTTTTTGACATAGTTTGCAGAGTGGTTCATTCATAAGCGTCCAGCCCTGAGTGTATTGCTTTTCCTTTTTGCCAAAGCCACCACGTAGATTTACCAATTTCCAAACTGCATTTCCTGGCAAAGGATGGCTGATATTATACAAAGGAGTGGTACGCCTCTTGCTTCCACCATTCAACATTCCCTATGATAAAGCAAGTAGAAATTGGATCACAGAAGTTCATAAGTAACATATTGCAAGATTAACTTTTGTCACTGATCAAAGATTAGGAGTTCAGATATCAATCAAAAACTTTTACATAGACACCTACTTCAGCATTGTGGTTAATACTTTCATTCAAGTATCGCAACTCAATGGATAAAGGAAGCTGCAATGTCTTTCCACATAATTTCCTTTTCTCAATAGGCCTTAGTTTATCCCACTCACTGACAAAAGTGAGAAGAGCAAGTCTATAGTCTGGGCTGCCCTTGAAAATTGAGTAAACAGTCTCTTTGGTATCATTCCCTGTATGAGAACAAAGCGACTCCAGTTCCTCTGGTTGAAAATTCTCAAACAGCGGCTGTGGTCGTAAATTCACCCCAGGAATGCATGAGTAGAGATGAATCCTTCCAGTATATTGACTCACCTGCACAGTAAAGAAGCATGGTCACAACAATACATCTCATCACACTTAAGAGGAACTATTGCTGTCATCTAACAAGCTTGACGGAAAATATATTACCCAGGTCAAGTTTTCCTACAATTGCATGTTGCAATCACTAGACAGATACGAGAATTTGCTTGACAATAACATAACAATTCATTCAACTGCTATAGTATATTCATGAACTCACAAGAATGCCATGATCAATTTATAAACAGAATTGAATGAGGAATGATTGAATGACAAGAAGATAGCAGCTATAAGCAAGCTGCAACTTCATGAACTATAAGCACTTCATCAGACAGTATACTGTTAGAACCTCACTAAATGAGTAGGGTAATTAGGTTAGATGGCAGCATCAACTAAACTGGAAATCTTAATTATCTCACAATTTTCACTTTTTCAGTGAACAGCTCTACATAAAACGTAGATGAGCAGGGCTGGATGAACATAGAAGGAATCTATCAATTTTGAAAACTAAATCAGAAGTTATCATTAATGTCTTCGTATGACAAAATCATTAATTGTTTATTTGCAAGTGTTTGAACTGAGCTACAGTTAGCCCGAGACAAATCCTGCAGTTATATAGTACCAAGCCAGAAAGTAAAGATGGATCAATCAGAAAGCAGATATCATTGTCAAGTTTTACTACACATACCTCAAAGCGCAGAAAATTCGGCTGCTTAGAGCAATGTCCCTCTGCTTCATTTTGCTCACAAGACCAAATATTCACTGAAGTCTGAGTGTGAGATTGTTTTTCCTGCATTCTCAAATTTATAAGACAACCATTTTTTCACATTTTCCTCATTTTGGGAACATTTAGCTCTCCTCATTTTGGGAACATTACAGCTAAATCCCACACTCATGCTTTCCTTGCTTCTGGTTCCATTATCTTGTTAGAAGAATAAAATCTATCGAGATTTGCACTCTTAATTCCTAGGTTATCACTTTCTAGGTCCCATTTTACTGAAAAACTTTGCCTATCTGTGGATCATGAACCAAACTAGCAGGTTCGTCAAATGAGATTTGATTATTTAATCCGCACATAGACCAATATTCAGAAAATGTAAGGATGACAGGATCACTAGGTCTGGAGAGAAACCAAAAGAAGAAAAGAATCCCCGATGTATACCACATGATGATTGTCAGTTCGACATATGATGTCGCCACAACTAGGCTCCTCTTCAGATTTACCAGTAAAGTTCTTAGCCACTTCATCACGAATTGGTGAAGGCTGTATATCATCTGCTGAGCCTGTGACTGGCAACATATGAAGTTCTTCAGCAGAGAGCTTACTATGTGAGGCCATCTCTAAAGCCTGACCACGGCATTCCTCATATTTATCAGATACTCCTAAATAAGAAACATTCTCAACCTGCAAATACAGATTAATAGGTTAAATTGGATAGAAGGAACAGCTTCCAATACTGTTATCTGCTTTTGAAGGAGTTTTTTACCAAACAGCTAGAACTAACGACTCAAAACATTAACAACGCATGAAACAAGCTTATCTAGCAATAGACTGCAAACCAGAACTTGTAGAGGAAAAGAAAAAGAGAGTACCAATATTTCAGACAACGCATCATACTTTCCATTTGTAATAGACGAAACACAATGAAGACTCTTGTTTAATCTTTGCCAAATTCTTTCATCCAGTGTATCCTGCAATATAACAGTCGCATCTTTTCATATGCATGGAAGTGATGCAAATGGACAGAAAACTTCAAATGTTACACCAGAAAGCAGACCTTTGCACAAAAAATGTATACATTGACAGGATTTATTTGTCCTCGTCTGTGTGCTCTATCCTCAGCCTAAAAGATTAGTGATGTAGGACAAACAGAATTGAATGAATAAACTGTAGTTGAAAATAAACCAATTATAACTTCAGAATATTAAAACAGGATACAAGGACTATGCAGTATGTATGCCCATATGCATGATTCTCTTTGGAAGAAGTCAATAAATAAGGAATAAAATTGGCTTAGAAAAACTAACTCCTTAAAAATACAATACATGAACGATCCTTAATAGACAATCATGGAAAGTGTATTCGTTAACATTACTTATCTAAATATGATGCTCATTGAGACAAATTTACTGCATCTAAAAGTTCACCAAAAATTTGGGAAAAGGAAGAAATAAAAGCATAACTTCACAAAGATGGTTCATGCATGATAACACAAGAGCACCTCTATAACAAGCGTAGAATAAATACTATTAAGTGATAAGGCACAGTACAAGCACTATATACAAATACCACATTATTTATCAGCAGAAACCTGGTCTATGGAGTACATCAACTTCCCCAAAAGAATTATGACCTTGTTCATGTTTCATCTTAGAATTTTGAAGTGAAGTGTTCTCTGCCAAGAGGTATGTGGAAATCACAAATTGAGGGATTTCCTTCTATTTTGTTCTTCCAAAATTGGGGGCAATCTCTCCTAATTGTAGCCTTCTGTAGATGGGTTTCTTTCCTAAATTAGAACCCTGTTTGTACATTATAAAACTCTATATCTTGTACAGAAAAAAGATAAAGAAATATTATAGTAGTCATTCTTTCCCATGGAAGTAGGCAAAATCAACCAAACCATGTAATTCACTGTGTCATTCTTTTTCACTCTATTTTCCTACATGGTATATGAGCATGTGTGACTGCCATCTTCAATGACTGACGCCACCAGTAGCTTCATTCGCTCCAAAGCTCTCGATAACGTGAGGGAGGTGTCTCCTACCCTAGGCACACAAAATCTAAAGTCTTCCTCCTTCAATCTCACAGAGGAGAAACTAAACGGGAGAAACTACTAAAAATGGGCCTAGACAATGAAGTTGATGATAGACGGAAAAGAAAAAATGGGTTATCTTACTAGACAGATGAAGAAACCACTTACCACCAAGACCTTGATCATTGCATTTGTTACCTTAAATGTTGTGGGACATCAAAAGCATCTATCCAAACACAATAATGCTCAATAATGGCAATATCATCGGCACCAAAATGGGACCTAACTTGAGGAAAAATTTCCAAGAAAGTATTCAACCAAAAACCTTAAACTTTTGAGTGAATCACATAATAGAATCCTACCGAACTCTAACAAGTCCCCAAAACAGAAGTCCGTTTGTTTGAAAGAAGTACATTCTTGCCATCCATTATGCTAAAGAGTAAATTTTAAAGGTACTATAACGATCGTTAAGGGCCTAATGCAATGTCCATGTGCACTTTAACTCAAAAACTCAAGTTGCTGCAATGGCCACGACTGAATTACAATAAATGCACACTCCTATGCTCAGGGGAAGTTCATTGAGTTGAAAATGATGAGAAACCACAAGCTTATCATATCATAGACTCCCATCTAAAAGAACAATTCAACCAAAAACTTATTGCTGATGAGGCACAACAAACAACACGCACATTGGCCATAAAACATAAAAAGGATTCAATCCCTCTCTAACCATGCCGTTTGTTCAATCCCTTGAATATGCTAAGACTTTTTTAGTTAAAAGTTAGGAGTGCAATCTACTTACAAGGAAATACTTTATGAGAGAAACATCAAAAATTAACCTAATCCCTAGGATTCTCAATTAAAGCAATGTCCAAAAACAAGAATTACAGGAAAGTTGAAGCTTACAGTACACATTATTTCCTATATAAACTATTGTTGAGCTACTAACTCGATATTCATAAAAAGGACAATTAGATTAATATCATACCTGAAGCATCAAAGATGGGGACTGAGGCAACTCCAAGAACACAACATTTTGTGCTAAAGAGAAATCAAGTCCAACGCCCCCAGCAGTTACACCAATTATTGCAATCTTCACCTAGTAAATGGGTGGATTAATGTTTTAGTTTCCTATAAAGGGGAAAAAAATTGTTTTGAGCTACAGAGATTAGAGTTTCAAAGAAGAGAAAAGAAGTAATACAAACATATAATCAACACAAGTCGAGTGAGTGGAGTAACAAATTGACAATTGAGGAAGTAGAAAATGTAAATAAGAAAACAGCCAAAACAAGAACCCACCTACTAATTGAACCAATCAAAAACATAATTTAGTTATTATTTAAGGAATAACTCTTTCGAAACCTATCAATTTAAAATAGAAAAGCATGAGATGAGTGGAATTATGGCAGTTTCATAGATCAATCTCTAGTTAAAGGTGACGCTACATAACAGTAGTCATTATTGGGGCCCATGATATGCCTAAAGGTAAAGTTAAACTTAGAATATGGATGATAGAAGAGAATATAACCTTGGGGTAATCTCATGTCATCAAACTAAATCAAGGTTAATAAGGTTAGTATGTTGACCAAGCAGAAAGCTAAATATGATACTTGCACTCATTAATTAACTCAAGCCAATTTTTTCGTATCAAAACCATCAAATTTAGTAAGAAGAGGATATCTAGAAGTATAAAAACAATGGGGTAAAAAGGAAAAAAGAAAGTAATCAGGCAGAAACATATTGTGAAACGAATACAAGATGTACCTCATTGGATGACTGGAATGATTGCACAGCTATTTGTCTGTCTCTTGCAAGTGTTGTTCCATCAATGCGAACAAACCCAACTTTTTTCTCACATATGAACTCCTAATACAAAATAAAGGGAAAATTCAAGGTCTTGAATCTAGGGAAAAATCATATGCTCAAGGTCAATTTAGGCCTTACATAAGAAAATAGAAGTTGCAGATAGTAAGGGAATGGTTTCAGACTAACCTAGACATCAAATCAGTTACACAATCAAGAATCAAAAAGTTATAGTAGAATTTAACTGAGTGTCAACGCAGATGACAATTAACAATATTATACAACAACAACACCACCTAGTATAAATCCCGCTAATACGCGGGGTCTGGGAAAGTCCAATAGTACACAGTCTTACCCCGAACATTAGAGAGACTATTTCCAAATGACCCACATGAAAAGAAAGAAAGCGAGAGAGAGAGAGAGAGCTAAAGAGAGAGGGAAAATAAATAATAATAATAATAATAATAATAGTAATAATAATAATAGTAATAGTAATAAGAAAAAGATGAAGGAAAAAGTTAATGATAATATTAATGATGCGAATATTAGTAATAGTAATAGTAGTAGTAGTAGTAGTCATAATAATAATAATAACAATAATAATAGTAATAGTAATAGTAATAGTAATAGTAGTAGCAGTAATAGTATTTGTTGTGGTGGTGATAGTCGTAGTAGTAATAATACTAATAATAATAAGAAGAAAAAAAATAACAACAACAACAACAACAACAACAATAATAATGATAATAATAATAATAATACTATTACTCCTCCTCCTCCTCCTCCTCCGACGACTCCTCCTACTAATACTATATCCAACTGATCCCTAAGAGGTAAGTACTACCTATTTAGAAGTTTAGGATAACTACAAGAAAAATTACAAGAATCTCTTTACAATGGATCCTTATCTGAATCATATAACAAAAATATATAGATATACGCTAATCCTCAAAGATGTAAAACAACACCAACTTAAGATAAATTTCATTTTGGAAGGCAAACACCATAGGTCTAATATTATTCTGAAAAATTAGGAGTTAATTCCAAGAAATGTAAAAGAAATCAGTTCCAGCATTGTTTTTTAGCAATTGAGATTGGTCCACTCCCTTTAAATATTACAAAAACCTACAAATTAGCATGTTTAGATTGGAACTACTTAAATTGGTTTAGGGTTGAATGATCAATTTCCTAGGTTACATAAGCATTTTTGAACTACTAGTTATTGGCCAATTTAATTTTGTGTTTATTTCCTCAGTTTGGTAGTCCGGCAATATAATATCCACAGAGCTTAGAACAAAATAATAATTCACCACTTTTTCGCAAGAATAAATGATTGAACCATGTAATGAGGAAGGATGAAATAGAAGTCATCTTACCTGCACTCTATCAAGAACTTTATGATGATGGGCAAAAATTAACATCTTTTGCGGCCTAGGAACTACATCAAATTCAGTTAATCTATCTGGCTCTGAAATAAGTGGATGTATGGATAGCCATTCATAAAACCCAGAGAGCTTTGCAATGCCAAGCTCTTGGTAGGAAATTTTCCTGGATTTGCATCGAGCCTCATTTTCTGAAAAAGAAGGAAGTAGTTAATAGTTTGCATAGTAATGAAGTGGGGGCGATGCACCAATTACAAAATCAAGTGACTTATCATTCATTAAGTAACAATTACATCTTGAACTTTGAACCTTTCAAAGTATAGATCCTAATTAGATAGAGGGGTCTATTTGAAGTCATTAAGACCTAGAAGAGTCGTTTTGAAATTGTTATGCTTTTGTGAGAGATATATTTAAATCCATAAAGGGTTCCAAGCCCTGAACCAAAGCAACCTCCACTAATTATCAGGTATATACAAAAAAAGGGGGGAATAGATGCAACAATATCCAGGTTTTGGTATTATGGCAATTGGATGTAAATCCCTCTTGTGATGGATATGTGTGATTGCAAGCAATAGAGCAGCCACCACTAGTTCAGTGCAAATGCCACTAGATCAATAATTCAATTATTAGCTCACATGCAAATGACCATGCTATTCCTTTAATTACGAAAAAACATTATAATCTGACTAAAAGCAACCAATAGATTTTGATATGTCTACACTGAATCAGTATATGATCAATTCCTAAGCCTCATCCATCTGTTTAAGCCTTTGGGTTTATTGGTTTCTTTGCATGGTATCAAACCTTTTTACAATTAAGAGGTCTCAATTTCAAGTTCAATTTCTACCCGTTACAAGATGTTGTATTTGTCCAAACTTCCTACGAAAGGGCATGTTAGAATTATACATGGTCAGCTAGAGTAGAATGGTTCCTTGACAAGATCCTAATACACACATAATTGCTACCAAAAGTGGCCAAAAATCTATGTTATTCAAAAGAAACTAAGCCTTCCAATGTTCTTTGGGATTGGCCTAGTAAATTATGGATATAAACATTTGCACATATGAACTAGAACTCTTATCAATTTTGCCTTTGAAGTTTGATCAGAACAGCAAACCAATTCAATTGAACCTTTGTGCATCATGTTTATGAGTAGCTAGCATACATCAGTCAACTCAGTGAACATAGTTTCATTTTTTTGAGTTGAAATGGCAAAGTGAGTGGGGTTAAATTGGAGCAAACCTAGTAAACTTGTCAAGTTAGTTTTCACAACCTTTTTTTATATTTGCTCAATCGCATTCTAAAGCCTCACCTAGAATAACATTTACAAAAAAAAAATTAGTCATCATTTGTTCACTAAGCCTAGTATATTTTCCTGAAGAAAAGAGCATCATTATTAATAAGCAATAGCATGGAAAATTAGGCAGCAAGATTCCAGAAAATTAAACACTTCTATTATTAACAAACTACAAGAAACCAAGTTGAAGGCATACTAAAGGCTTGGCACATGCAAGAAACCAATAAATACCACATGTTTCTTCTGACTTCTCTAGTTGCATGGCTTCATCAGTATTATTTCTATATGTGTCATCATTGTACACCCCAACTGCAGCTTTTGCAAAAACTATATCTGACTTCTTTAGCAATAGTCTTATAATTTGCCTACGCTTTGGCGGTAACTGCTCCATCACATGCTCTTTCAAGCGTCTTATCTACAACACAAAATTATCAAAATGAGGTGACTACTAAAAGGAAGTGTGAGTAGTGACCTGTCAATGAAATAGGATATAGCCACATGGAAAGAAAAAAATATTCTCTGAAAGAACCCACTGCAGCAAAAAATCTCTCAATCCCATGTATTAAAATATGAAACAAAAGAAAGAGGGTAGGAAAGAAAGATAACCACAAGATTTAGGTGATTTTCCCATAAAAGCCTAAATCTTGGGCGCAATGACCAAAAAGGCCACACCATTCTTATTTAATTTATGTATAGTACATAATACACGAGATCCATATTTATGAAGGGGAATGATATAATTATTGGCAATAACGTCTCTTAATTTACATAAGAATGTCACCATTTCAAGGATTCTACAATTAATATAATTGTAGTCAATAAGGGATGATTACAATAAATCTTGAACACTCTGAAACCTTGACTTTCTCTCTATCACTCTCTCGATTTGATTACTGTCAACATTGCCTACCCAATACTGTAGCTTCATTCAACCATAATGTAGAATCACTTCACCCAATTTATTTTGCAAGTAGACATTTGGCTAGCAGGTCATTAGGCATACCCAGGGATATACTACAGGAAGCTCCTCAGGAAATTGTTGAAAATTCCAATGTTAAAAATTTGGCCAAAGAAAAGTAATAATGGAAGAAAAAGGAATGGCATTTATAAGTGACTGATGTAATACACATTGAACCAACCATCTAATACTAGCACGAAAAGTACAAAAATGGGTAAAAACTTGATGTATGTTTTCAGATGTGAGATGATACGAAGATTCATAATCAGCCAATAGCAGCTCTAGTATAACAAACAGAGGAAAAAGAAAGGAAGCGAGGGGTGGAAAAAGGGGGTTAAGACAACAGAAATATAACCCGGATGATATTGACTATAGCATGCAAAACATTAAGCAAATGGATGGAAACAAGAGCATACCATAACTGTTTGCCTAAGTAAGATGTTTAATTCCTCCAAGCGACTGCCTCTGGAAAAATCCTGCAATATGAATCCCATTACCATCCAAAGACTTCATTCTTAAAAGCCAAGCTATGTTAAACTTTTTTGTGACAACACATCAAGCAAAAATACTACATTATCTACTAAGCCAGCCACCTGGAGATCTCATTATCCAAGTCATATTTTCATTTTAAAACTGTCTTCTTTGACAACATAGAAAGCTTACCTGGAAACATTTCCCTTCAGAAGTTTGGACAAACTTGACAGCGCAGTAAGTTTTTGCAAAATCATATTTGCTCTGACCCAATAAACCAGGCCTATACAGCAGCAGTAGCAATAGATTGTTGGCATCAACCAAAATTTAATAGAAGCATGTGAACAAAGTACATCTGTGAAGGAAACTTGCCATAACATGTTTATCTGATGAAAAATGTCGTATGGCCTATGATCACCTAGGAATTTGCAGGAAAAACATATGAGAATACATGTCACTAAAATCAAAAAAGGAAAATTTATATATATATATATATATATAGCCATTTGGCTGAAAATTTGACATTTCAGAGAAACAAAAAGTGGTTCACAGTGATTGTATTGAATAATAACTATGATAACGACTTGTGTGGAAAGCACATGCTACAACCTGGACAAAGAAGGTGTCCCAGACAAAAGAACTATATGTTTGATTTTTTCTGCCACATCAAGAACAGCTTTTACCTGTTTAGACATGAAATGGTGAAAGAATAAATCACCAAGATACTAAGAGCAAATGAAAGAATCTAGCATTAATTTTGATAGAGAAGTTATCCACATATGTCTTACATTCTCAGCATCTTTTGTGTTATTATTATTAGGAAAAAGAAAAGGAAACACAAATCCATTGACAAGTTCTGGTTTCTGCTCTAGAATACAGACCTATGCTCACCATCTCATATAATAATTTTGGCTTATTGAAACATTTGCATCGGCAGCATTGTCTGGTAAAATAATAAGATTTTAGGTTTGCAAAACAAGGATAGGATATTTGAGACATTAGGGCAGTCAATAATGATTGAATGCCGATGGTTTTTCCCTATTTTCATCATATACGTATTTATGAATGGATGATCAATGGTAGAATATTTCTTCCCACATTTCTCCCACAATATTATTCAGCTTTTTACTGGTCACAAGCGGATAGTAAAGGAAAGTGCAATATATAGTCACATTATTTTGTAGGTTTATTAAGAAATTTCTTTAACAACTTTTCATTTGTATATGAAAACAAGTTACTGTAATCATTGAAGCTGATAGTTGATGACAACAACACATAAAATAAAATCTTCTACCCATTGATAAGTGTATGGTATCATGATAGATACTCTCAAAAATGAGAAGTATGTCACTGAATTATTCTTAGTAGTAACTCAATTCTATCAAGTTACAGGATAATTTGCAAACAATTTCGAAAGTGTCTACTCTCTCCTAGCCTAAGGCTCACCAGAATTCTCTTAGTAATATGCTACCTCCTTTCTAATCATTACATTATTTACACTAACCCAGCTACTTACGTCAGCCATGCAACAAACTCACCATTCTCTCACTCATATGCCCCTGCCTCTAACAGAATGTGATAATTTTACTCGATTACCCTTCCCTTTGCCCTTTTAGAATAGACCTGTGTAATAGGAGATCTAACACTGCTCCCCCCATAAGTTGCACCTTGTCCTCAAGGTGAAAATCCGGAAATTGTTCTACTATATACTCAAATTTCTCCCAAGTAGTTTCAGAATTTGTTAAGCCCTTCCACTTGATCAAGACTTCCAAGTCCTTGGATCCCCCTCGTGGTCTTATCACTAAGACTTCTTCAGGTTGCATTGGTGACTCCTCTTCCTCTGTCCACTTGTCAGGTACAATTAACTTATCATGATCCTCTCCCACCACTGCCCGCAGCTGTGACACATGAAAGATAGGATGAATTTGGGCTAACTCAGGTAACTCCAGCTCATGTGCCACTTCCCCAATCCTTCTCAATACTCTGAATGGACCAAAATACCGTGGGGCTAACTTCTCATTGGCTCTTCTCATTACAGTTAATTGTGTATAAGGAGCTAGCTTCAGCCATATCTTGTCTTCGACTTGAAAAACCACCTCCCGCCTGTGTTTATCAGCTCTACTTTTCATATCGTTTTGTGCCTTAGATAAATGTTGTTTAATTTTGATCAAGTAGTGGTCTCTCTATTGTAATAATACATCAACCGACTCCACTCTTGATACTCTTGATGCCATTTGAAAAATAGGAGGAGGATCCCTCCCATATAAGACCTTAAAGGGTGTAGTTCGAAGAGCCACATGATAGGAAGTATTGTAGCAATACTATGCCCAGTCTAACCATTTTGCCCATTGCTTGCGGGTGTCTCCTACAAAGCACCTCAAGTAAGCTTATCTATTTACCACCTCAGTAGCACCATCGGTTTGAGGATGATAAGATGAGCTAAACTTAAGAGCTATTCGTGCTAAACTTAAGAGCTGTTCGTGCATAATAACTCCCCCCAAAATTTGCTCCTGAAAACCTTATCTCTGTCAGAAATCACAGATCTAGGGAACCCATGAAACTTCACAATTTCCTTGATGAACACCTCAGCTAATGTTTGTGCCGTTTATGGATGTTTAAGTGGTAAGAAATGAGCATACTTACTAAGCCTATCCACCATGACCAAGATGGATGAATATCCAAGGGGTTTTGGGAGCCCTTCGATAAAATCCATCGTTATCTCATCCCATACTTGATTGGGTATCGCCAGGGGCTACAATAGTCCTGCTGGTGACAAGTTAAGTATTTATTTTGTTGGCATGTCAAGCAAGCCACCACAAACCTGTAAATTTCTTTCTTCATGCCCTCCCAATACAACTCCCTAGAGATTCGCTTATATGTTTTTAATGGACCTCTATGTCCTCCCAAATGACTCTCATGACCATCCTTCATAAGTTTGGATATAAAAGCAGAAGTATTAGAGATTACCAATCTATCTTTGTAGTAGAGTCTGCCTTGCTTCACCATATAAGGAGGTCTGAACCCTGGATCTTTACTGACAGCTTCCGTCAACTCCCTTAGCTTGCCATCAACTTCTATCTCCTGCAAAATTACATCCATATCTATGATTTTGCATGTCATTAACGTCTACAACTCCTCTTGGTACTGCACTCTGGATAGAGCATCCGCCACCTTGTTTTCTCTGCCAGGTTTGTATTCAATGGCGAAATCAAAACCCAACAACTTGGTGATCCATTTTTGATAACCTGGGTGAATCTCCCGCTGCTCTAATAAAAACTTCAATGGTTTTTGATCAGTACAAATGACAAATCTATGGCCTAGGAGATAAGATCTCCATTTCCTGACAACCAAACACAATAGCCATAAGTTATCTCTCATAAGTCGATTGCCCCTTTCTTTTTGTTGATAGTGATTGACTATAATAGGCAATCGGTCGATTATTCTGCATCAGCACAGCTCCCACGCCAGAAGCTGAAGCATCAATCTCCAAAACAAAAGGTTGATTGAAATCGGGCAAGGCTAAAACGGGCACTGTGGTCATGGCCTATTTAAGGTTGTTGAAAGCCTTCTCTGCTTCAGCTATCCACTGAAAATTGTTCTTCTTGAGCAACTATGTCAACGGCCCTACAATGTGGCTGTACCCTCTTACAAATTTCCGGTAATAACCTTGAAGTCCCAAGAATCCTCTCAACTCCTTCAAGGTTACTGGTTTCGGCCACTTCAACGTCACTTCTATCTTTGTCTGATCCGTTGCCACCCCTTGCTTTGATACAATGTGACCCAAATATTCCAAGTTAGGCTGTCCAAAGACACTTCTTGTAATTAGCATAGAGCTTCTACTCCTTCAAAATACTCAAAGTTACCCTTAAATGCATTAGATGCTCCTCTTTACTTCTGTTGTAAACTAAAATGTCGTCAAAGAACACTAGTATGAATTTTCTGAGATGGGGTTTAAAATCTGATCCATCAAGGGTTGAAATGTAGTGAGGGCGTTTGTCAATCCGAAGGGCATTACAACAAATTCATAGTGCCCTTCATGAGTTCAAAATGTTGTTTTCTCAATATCTTCCTCCCTCATTCCTATTTGATGGTAGCCGGACTTCAAATCTATTTTAGAGAAGATAGTCGCACCATTCAATTCATCCATCAACTCTTCTATTATAGGTATTGGAAATTTGTCACTTATGGTCACCTTGTTTAAAGCATGATAGTCCACATGTTGGGAAATATTCAGCTAGCTGAATATTTCCTAAGATATTGTTGACTCCTAAAAAAGTCAATAATATCATATCAGATAACATGTATCAAATCCGATATTGTGTACAAATATTAGGAGATTATGTATAGATATTAGAAGATTATGTACAGATACTAATTTCCTAAATTAGCTAACTCTATTTCTATATATACATGTAATTGTGTACTGATGAATTAGAGAAAAGAAATACAACTGTTCAGTATTTCCGCATGGTATCAGAGCTATAACTGAACAGTTCTAAACCCTAGCCACCACCTACTGTCACTAATATTAGCACCTGAACCCTAGCTGCTAACTATTGTTTCTAATCATACAAAGCTATGTCAACTATGTCTGACGTTGGTGAAATGTTGTGGATGCATTTAGAGGACAGACATATATGCGCAAGTCTCGTGGTGTTGGAGAACCTACCTGATGCGTAGATAGTGACCTGATGTGTAGATAGGTTTTATTATTATTATTATTAATAAGACTACGTTAGTTGATAGGTAGGATAGTTGCATTTAGTCTCTCGTTAATTCCTTGTTAAGAAGTCTTCCTATATAGGACTTCTATTCTGATATTAAGTCTTGCCTATTTAAAGGCAGCTCAGAGAAATAAAGAGATAAGTTAGATTTTATCAAAAACAGAGATTAGGATCTCTCTCCAACGAGGTCCAAGGTTTCGGTCTCCCTTAGAGCCGAATTTTCTTTTCTTCCTTTCAAAATAGGCCAAAGGAAGAATTCTAACAAAAGCAGGAATATAACAGAGTGGCAAGATTGCTCTGTACATCGTCCTGTGACTCGATCCATGTCTAAGGTGCCATTGACTAGTTTGCTAAAAAAGAACTCCTTTCACTGGAATGATACAGCGTTGCAGGCCTTTGACAAACTTAAAACAGCTTTGTCCACAGCACCCGTATTGCAACTACCTGACTTTGAGCAAGAATTTGTCGTTGAATGTGACGCATCTGGGGGTGGGATTGGAGCTGTTTTGCAGCAGAATGGTCACCCTATTGCTTTCTTTAGTCGTCAACTTGCGCTCCGACACCAGAAATTGGCCGCGTATGAAAGGGAATTAATTGGGTTGGCCAAGGCAGTACAACATTGGCGGCCTTATTTGTGGGGGCGTTCGTTTCTTATTCGAACGGACCACTTTAGCCTCAAATATTTATTGGAACAACGGTTGACTACCCCTCATCAACAACATTGGCTTGCAAAATTGATGGGCTATACCTTTACGGTTGAATACAAGGCCGGTTCCTTAAACAAGGCAGCAGATGCCTTATCTCGTCGGCCCTCGACAGACCCAGCTATGTTTGCCATTAGTTATCCTTGCAGCTCCTTCTTGGATGCGCTTAAAACAGATTTATTGGGCTCACCGGAATTTCAACACTTGTGTCAATCTGTACAAACTGGTGATCTAGGGGCAGATTGGCAACTCCGTGATAATTGGTTGTTGTTTAAAGGCCGCATCTATCTGCCACAGAACTTCCACTGGCTGTCGACTATACTTTCAGCTTACCATGATAGTTTTCATGAAGGAATTCAAAAGACCTTACATAGGATTCGGGCGGATTTTTACTGGAAAGGCATGCGAACAGATATTGCGTCGTATGTGGCAGCTTGTCCTATTTGCCAACGCAACAAATCGGAGCACCTCAGCCCGGCGGGATTGTTACAGCCCCTACAATTACCCTCACAAGTATGGGCAGATATCTCCATGGATTTTATTGATGGTCTACCGAAATCATGGGGCAAATCTGTATTATTGGTGGTGGTCGATAGGTTTTCGAAATATGCCCACTTCCTTCCCTTGGCGCATCCATATACAGCTGCCCGCGTTGCTCAGGTTTTCTTTGACCAAATTGTTCGCCTGCATGGGCTTCCCGAGACAATTACTTGTGATCGAGATGTGGTTTTTACTAGCACTTTTTGGAGGGAATTGTTTCGTCTTAGCGGTACTAAGTTACAATTTTCTTCAGCGTATCACCCTCAGACTGACGGACAAACTGAGGTCGTTAATAGGACCATTGAAATGTATCTTCGCAGCTTTGTGGGGGACAATCCTAAGAAATGGGTTGCATGGGTGCCCTGGGCAGAATTCTGTTATAACACCTCATTTCATTCGGCCCTTCAAACCACTCCCTTTAAAGTAGTCTATGGTCGAGATCCACCCCGCTTGCTCTCTTATACTTCTGGTTCCACTAGAGTTGACGCTGTGGATGCTGCCTTATTGGATCGCGATCGGCTTTTAAAGGATGTTCGGGATCGCCTGCTGTTGGCTCAGCAGCGGATGAAGGATTATTATGACAAGGGTCATCGTGATGTGGAATTTCAGGTAGGAGATTGGGTATGGTTGCGTCTACATCCTTATCGTCAGCTTTCAGCAAGAGTGACGGGATATAGTAAGCTTTCTCCTCGGTTTTATGGTCCATTTTCAATTTCTCGCCGCATTGGACCCGTCGCCTACGAGTTGGAACTGCCAAGTGACAGTCGTATCCACAATGTTTTTCATGTTTCCTTGCTCAAAGCCTTCAAAGGATCCCAACTGCCACCTATTACGGCATTACCTAACACTGCAGAGGACAGCGTTGCTCTCCAACCTCAAACAGTCCTACGTGGCCGTTTAAACAGGGGCAAGAAGGAGGTGTTAGTTCAGTGGGCAGGGCTGCCAGCACAAGACGCTACTTGGGAAGACCTACAGCAATTTCAGTTGTCCTTTCCTTCCTTCGAGCTTGAGGACAAGCTCTTTCTGCAGGAGGGGAGTAATGTTGTGGATGCATTTGTAGGACAAACATATATGCGCAAGCCTCGTGGTGTTGGAGAACCTGCCTGATGCGTAGATAGGACCTGATGTTTAGATAGGTTTTATTATTGTTATTACTAA
>JAOSBP010000007.1:16115809-16126103 GCA_027563825.1 Erythroxylum mucronatum | reverse complement strand
TTTTGTTTTTGTTCCGTCTGTTTTTCTCTTCCGTCTGCTTTTTATTACTTCGCAGCTTCCGTCTGTTTTTCTCACTTGTTAATGTCATCTGCTTTTCATTCTGTCTTATTTTTGTTTGTCATCAAAATCACTTTATATGAGAAGTCAAAATTCTGACTTAACAATTCCTCCTAGAAGAGTTGATGATCGTATAAGCTTGGAGGCTAGGGTTTCATGGTGATTTTGAAAAGTTTGGAATTTTATCAAGTAAGTTATACATTAATCTTCATGATTTGTTGAAATACATTGACTTCCTGCTATTTATTTGATTATGCAATGCAATTGTGAAGGTTTGTTGCAATGTATGTAAAAAGCCAGTGAAGGGCAGCCAATATGTAGCTCATGCAGGTTTTAAGGGTTTATCTGTTTCAATTTGTCTTTTCCATTTATTTGAGCTATTTTCTCCCAATGCACGTCAAAATTCTTTTAAGAGCTATTTTTACCAAACACTCAAAAGTAATGCTTACATTTTATCAAACAATTATATCTTAGATGTCTGGGGATTAGAAGTCATAATTGGAACATTGAGATAAAAATTTTGAATTATCAACCATGATTCTTTTATGACCTCAAGTTTGTGAAATTAGGCTTAGTTATGGGAGAGCCAAAAGTCGAAATTCAAAGTAGTTAAAACTTCATTAGATTTCAATATATTCGCCACAATTTCAAGTCATTCCCAAGTTCATTTGATTCGTCTCTTTCACTCCTTTTGTGTCCGAATTTAATTTGTCTTTTTGGTCTCTTCTGCTTGGACATTCAGTTACGAAAGAAAGCCTACAAAATTTTCAGTGACAACTTATTGGCAGTTTGTCTATTTCTATTGTCACTTTTATTACTGCTCTCTTAGAGGTATGGAAATGTCTTAGTGCATGAGTTGCATGCATTATTTGTGACCAACTATACCAAATACTCTTTGGAAATGATGGTGCTCTAAGTGATATTTTTGGAAGGTCACAAACAAGCAAGACAAGTTAGAGAGAGAGGATGCACCCACACCACCTTCCATTGTAAAGCCTCCTACTTTAGAACTAAAACCCTTACCGTCTCACCTAAGATACACATTTTTAGGTAAGGGCCACACCCTACCCATTATCACTTCCAACTAATTGAATGTTGAACGAGAAGAGAAAGTGGTAGAGACCAGTAAGAAGAGGATGAGAGCCATGGGGTAGCAAATTTATGATATTAGGAGGATTAGCCCCAATGTGGTGATGCATAGGATTAACCTTGAAGAAGGATGCAAGATAGTGAGGGAGAGGCAAATAAGGTTAAATCAAAACATGCAAGAAGTTGTGAAGAAGGAAGTAGTGAAGCTTTTAGATGCAGGTATTATATACCTATTCAGATGGCGAGTGGGTGAGTCCGATGCAATGTGTGCCTAGGAAGGGAGGCATTTTTTACCTTAAAAGCATTTTGCACCATACTCAATCTTCATAGTTGTTATTTGTAATGACAAGAACCATTCTGATAGTTGGAATTTTAAATTGTGAATCTTTTGACTATATGAGGAAAATATTTTAATGTCAGAGATTTATAGTTGCAAGTATCTTGTGGTGGAGATCCATGATCTGTAACTTGGGAGAGACAACTATTTGCAATTGGTTGACCTTTTTAACTTAGTTGATGTGGCATTAAGGAATTATAATCACTAAAATATGATTGCAGGAATTCAAGGGTAGGGTTCCTGGTGTTAAGGTAAACCCCGTTGATACGACTTTTCTATCGAATAATCTTGTAGCTAAAAACCTAACCTATTATTCCTAGAAGAGTTGATCGTATAAGATTGAAGGCTAGGGTTTTATGTTGATTTTGAAGAGTTTGGAGTTTTATCAAGTAAATTATACATTAATTTTCATGATTTGTTGAATGAAACATGTATGAATTATAGGTAGTTTCTAGGATGAACAAAAAATCTAGATTGTCCAAAGTAACAATCTGGGCATGATCAACATCTATTCTCCAGCTTGAGGGGGTGTGTTACTATTACATTTTATGAAATAATGTACATATATTATAGGGTTTAATAGATGTTGATCATGCCCATGTTTCTTCTTAAAAGTTATATCACACTTGCATTCCACAGTACTAGTTTGCACCAACACACATCTTTGAGACCTAGGTATTCGAACATACCAATTACTGCTCTTTACATGGATGTATGTGCCAACAGTCAAGGGCATGGTCTAGTGTTGATACGACTTTAATTATAGAACCAAAAAAATTTATGCATGCGAGAAGAATGTAATCCCCACTAAATTAATTTGTGATGATCATTGGTCCCATTCTTGTGTTTAGGGAGGGATCATCTAACCTTTCAAGGCCTTATACAATTCCTTAGGATTGTTTCAGAAGAAGTAACATAAAGCACTTCAGATATGCATGTAGTATGCCTTGAATAAGTGCTTTAGTTAAATATCATCAATTGCTTGTAAATAGTGCTAGTATAATTACTTTCAAGTCATTAAAATGAAATAAAGATGTCATGCAATGACCAATGAATGACAAAACCTATAACTAAATAAGTAATGATGAAACACAATTTAAATGTGAAAACAAGCAAATAAATGATTTCAAGCACATACATCCAATTGTCAGCCAGATGTAGCAAATACATCTATATTGTAACAATATGTATGAATTTAAAATATTTAATTCAGTGAGTGCCAACAATCAACATTTGGGAAACGGTTGGCATTTTCCCTAATCCAAAAATACTCATAATTTCAGAAAATTTTCAAATTTTCACTAAAAATTCTAAATCAATAATTATACTCGACAAATCAATTTTTAAGACAAAATATTCACTATTCACATCATAATCATTTAAAAAATTATTTATACTCGAAAAATGTCAAATGAGTGCATGAACAGTCATTGAAACGTGTACAGAAAAATCAAATTCACATATGTGTATGTTAATATTATGCATTAGCATGAAATGCATTTCCTGATTTTCTCAATATTATCTCTCATATTTAGTATTCTAAGGTTCTAACACTTAACATGGGGAAAACGGGATGTTATAGAACTAGATCATTTGATAGCCTAACAGTTTTAATAACAATCTTAATAATTTACTTTTTTGAGTTATTACTATTCAAATTCAATAAAAAATGCACATCATGTATCGGCTCCTTACCATTGGGTACACACTGGGATGTTCGAAGGTTATTCCAGTACATATCCTACAATATCATTTTTCACTTGTAAAACATCATAAGAAAGTCACAATATTTTAAAACCAACATTTTCCTCATTTCATTTCAGAAAATCGAAAGTCTACGTTGTATCTTTCAACATTTTCCATATGTACATCATCAAAAACCTAATACAAAAATACTACATGAATGAGGAAAATATGTACAATCTAATTAATCTGTGCAAAAATCCCAGCTGACCAACCTTTGAGCCATGACTTCTCTTGCCAATCACAATCTACATGGCTGGTAGAGCCTCTCAGATGCTAGAGTTGTCTCTCGGTCCTAAAAAGACAATGTTGCAATTCTGGTAAGTTTTGTAAATTCAATGAGGTAACCATCATCGATGGTTCGCTAAACTCATGGAATACATCATTTCACATAACATATAATCACATTTTTGCATAATTGATCATGTATCACATTGTCACCTAAGCATAGGCAATTATGACATTTCAATCTAGCAAACACACCTCATAATATGCATATGAAATGCTCTGAGACACTTTCCAATTATTACGTTGCTGTGATCAAGTGCCTGAACTGTCCCGTATCTATTTTAGATACTGGGCTCATTAATAACTGTCCCTTATTTGATGAGGATACAGGGCTCATTTTACATAGTGAGCCTTAGGTTCTTAATCATTGTTTGAGTTCGAGGTTCTTTTCACTCGTTGAGCTTTAAGCTTTGGTGGCTACTCTGGTCACAACTGCCATTATCTGATTATGCATTCATAAATGGAATGCAAGTACCACAATCAATAACATTATAAAGCAAATAGGTCTTCACATTCATATTCAAGCAGCACTTCAATATCTCAATTCACATTACACAATCATCAAACCTTCTATCTGGAATCTACAATCAAACACATTCATTTATCATTCATTTCCAGATTTTTCACATATGAATCTTAACATTTGTAATCATCTAATCCATCTTAAGCCTCAATCAATACTTCCATTTCTTCTCCCCTCATCCCCTATCTAATTCAAATCAAGACAACATACACAAATAATTCATAAACCACAATTGAATACAATCAAAACAAAACTGGGCATATCTACATAGATAGGCATCCAATCACTTCTTCAATCCATCATTCATAATTCTAACTCTCCCAACACATTTCCATGAAATCAAAACTCAACACATACACTTTAAACACTACCATGAACATATGTGAGCATCAATGAAGACACAAACACAAGTACATACCCAATCACTAATTCTCATCATACTAACTTCAATCTTACCATAATCAAAGCATAGAACACAAACTTACTTGATTAAGCACTCAAATCTTCAAGAAATCACCAAGACCTAATTTTCAATCTTCACCATCGATTATCATCAATCAAGAGGAGTAAAGAGAGGTTTTTGTGGAGAGTAAGAAGAAGAAAGCAAGAAGATGATGGTTAGGCTTATAGTTGGAAAATCTCACAACTCATGAAGGAGAAGGGTGATTCACGAAGAAGAGAAGAGAGAAATCACCAAAATAAGGCTTCAATTCACATTAAAAGGGAGAGTATCATGAATGGCAAGAAGGAGAGACTAATGTAGGATTAATTAAAACAATACTTGGCTATTAAAAAGCCACTTGTCACCTTTCTAATAAAGCTTTCATTTCCTTCTTAATCTAATTAATTTCAAGCCCAATTTCCAATACATAACACTTGTCCAATAATCCCTATAGCCATATGTCCATAATTCACTACCATTGATAATAAATTCTACTACCCTTAACCAATTGGTCTGCCACCCGGCATTTTTCTAGTCCAGGTTTTAACCCCGAAAAATTTCTGAAAATTCCCTAAAATTCTCCAAAATTGAAAACTCAATATTGACACTCTCCAAATAATTTTTCAAGATTAATAACCCATAATTCTCAAAATTCTCAATGAATAACAGTTATAACCAAATAGACCGAGAATGTCAATGTATGCATGTACAATAATTTCATATGGAACAATGTCATTTTTCATAATCCAAATATGCCACATAATGTATGAATATGTAATAGCATTTCTAACCCTCACTGATTCACTCAAAATTCCCATTTTACCCTTCCCGCTAGAACCGGGATGTTACAGGGGTCATCCAGCCTGCCTACA
Organism: Erythroxylum mucronatum; assembly: GCA_027563825.1. Taxonomy (NCBI): domain Eukaryota; kingdom Viridiplantae; phylum Streptophyta; class Magnoliopsida; order Malpighiales; family Erythroxylaceae; genus Erythroxylum; species Erythroxylum mucronatum. Next base: position 16,120,752 of record JAOSBP010000007.1, on the reverse strand, counting down.
AGTTCCTCGTCAGAGGGAGGAGTAATGTTCTCGGTGACATGGAGCACCGCGTCAAAGCTCGTAAGCGACACGGTCTTGTCCAGACTAATCGTTGGCTCCCATTTGTCGACGCTCGTCAATCGCTTTTGCCCTTTGCCCTTATCCGGCTTGGCTATGCGATCTTCGCCTCTCTCCGCCTCTTTCCCTTTCTCCCTAGCGGAGCCTATCGAGCAGGGGGGCTGGTCGAGAACCCGAACGGTTTTCCTCTTTTTAAGAAGAGGTTCTGCCTCCTCAACATCATCTCCTCCTAAGTCCACCACCTGGGTCGGCACCGTTGGTCACACGGGGTCCGCTGCCCGGACAAGCACTGTGGACGATTCGGCAACAATCGGCTGAGCGACCTTCAAGCTAGACTCCCCCTCCTTACTTGGCTCTTTGGTCTTTTTGGACTCTTAGAAGCGCCGGAGGATCTGGAAAAGGTGCTAGCTCTCACCATGGCTGCACAAACATGGAAATAGGTTAGAAGATGAAACCGACACCTACAAACAACAACAAATAAAGAAATTATGAAGAGTCAACCCGAAGGGGCAGTTTCTTCTCTTAGCCCGTCAATCCTGGGTGGGGGGTAAATCAAGAATGAGTCGGCTGAGGTTCCAACTTTATACCCCATAACGAGCCGACCAAAATTGTACCGACCGAGCGCCTTTATTCGATCGACCACCACCTGCTCCTCCCCACTGAGGAATACGCTCGATAGATCGTTCCATTACTTGGCCAACAGATATCTCCATGGCCTGGATTCGAAAGAAGAGCCCGGAGGCCTCACGAAGAAGTACTTCGTTCTCCAAGATTGGACCTTTGAGGCCATCCAAGCAGGGCGGTAGTGCGCATCCCTGTATTAAAGAGAGGGAATTCCAGCCCGGTACTTGAGCTCTGGTTCATTCTCAAAAAGTGGCGCAGGACGCCGACCGAAGGGGGACAGCTGAACTGGTGGCACAGTAAAGCTAGGCCGTTCATAAATCTCCAGCCGTTCGGAGGAATCTGGCTCGGCCTTAGTTAGTACACCTGACATACTTCGTCAATAACTGGAGCGTACGGGAGTTTCATACCGCCGACTGTGAAGAAGCTGTCCAAAACAGCAAAGTACCCACTTGGACTGTTATGAATCCTTTCATTTGCGGAGGCCAATCGAGGCCCCCATTCCATGGGGATGCTATGTTGAAGGATCGATCGGTTCAACTCCTTCGCGGTCATCGTCAATGGGTCAGTCGGTGGATTCTCGACAACTAACCCATCCTTCCAGACACTCACTTCAACTTTCTCAGTCCCTTCTGCTTCAAGCGCCTCATTCCCGCCAGCCTCCGGTGCCTCCACCATTTCTGCCGCTGTCCCCCGCGGCCCAACCACTAAAGCCCCTTCGGCGGTTTCCCCCCTAGGGTTAACCTCCCCACTAGAACTAATTGAAGACATGATTGTGAAAAGGAAAATCTAAGGGATAAGGGGGAAAAGTGGACGTACCTAGTTGGTGATGAAGGTTTGTAGTCGAGAGGACGGTAATGAAAGGTGTTCTGATGACTGCAAATAGTAGCAGAGGCGAAAAACCCAGAAAATGGAAGTCGGAAAGCAAATACGCAGAGTAAAAAAGGGAAGATGACTACTGGGTTCGTAATTTATAGCATCCACTAAACGGAACACACCAATCACTGGCGGGCGCGTGGTGCAATCCTAGCCGAGGTCAAACGTGTGGCGAAATCCGAACGGCAGTTAATTAGGTTTTGCAAAACCTAGAGGCGGTGCGACATTTGAAAGGACGTGCATGACAAAGTGTGATAGCGCATGACAGCCGTGTAGCAGTTAAAAGGACGCATTGTTTCAAATTTCGAACGGTACTCAATAAATGCGCGTCGCCAATTAGTAATTAGACCTAATGTCGAGATCAGACCGCCCCCACATATTGCAAGCCGGGATATCGCCCAATACGACCGCGCGCTAAGCGATCGACCTTATGTCTTTGTAGCCCGACCGACCTGATAGCAAGTGGATACGCTGACTGGCCGCACAATCCTTATGTACTCCTTTGACCCTTCTCTTCGGTCAGACTCGAGGAGTAGGGGAGGCTTATGGTCGGGTTGGCTGGACCGGCCTTATCAGGCCCAGCTCCAGACCTGGGTACCGATGGCCCAACGACCACGGCCCGTTCAGCCCATCAGGTGTCAGACTCCCATGTAAACACAACGACTCACGTAGACCTAAACCGAATGGCATTCTCAAGTATATAAGGTACTATTATACCAAGATTCAGGTATGAGAAATATCCCTAGTCCCTTCTGTTTTATAGCAGCCAAAACCTTACAAGAATATTGACTTGAGCGTCGGAGGGGCCTCCCGGGAACCAACCCCCGGCGTGCCTTGTTTGTTTTTGCAGGTATTCAACAGCAAGATCTGTCAGAATTATGGATCCAGGCAGTCACATCCAGCCCCAGCAAAATCTGGCAGAACCACCGACCATCAAATCCGACACATTCCTATTTAGTTGTTGAAGACTTGTAATAACGACATGTAAATGGATACCTCAAATTATGATTATGAATGAAATAATAATCAACACCAATTCATGCATGAAAGTATTGATATCTTGCAGGTCACCTAATTTTACGATATGGATCGTGTATAAGTATGATATTAGACATTTTGGTACACAAAACTAAAGGGCATATTCTTTATATATCTTTGGAAATGTGTAATTACTAAACACAATCTCCATGACAGTCTAATTGGTCTGTGCCTCTATATTTGTAACTAATTAAGTAGCGGTTAATTAAGGCTTGCTCTCGTACACAACTTGTGTTTAACTTTCTTCATCTACTCTTCCATTCATTGCATTCAACTTATAGAAAGAGATCCTATATGAGGAGAAACTTTATGTCTTTACTTGTGTCTTAGTTACCAGTTGAAAGAGACAAGATTGAGCTTGTATATGCAAATTTCTTCCTATCTCTAGATTAAATTGTAAATTAATTTTCTTAACAAATGTAACAAGGATACACGGTTAAGAAAGCAAAGAATTATAATTAACAAAATATAAAATAAAATAAAATTATAAATAACTAGAATAACTCCTTAGCAACAATTCCAAATTTTGGTGTGTTTTAACCTATAGCCAAAGAAAAATCTTACTCTTAAGAATATATGTACTAGTTAGAGCCCTCTACCCTCCCCGTATAAAAGCAAAGAGATCCACAATCTAGGAGGTACTATCTATCTCTCAAACTGTGAAATTTTATTTTATTTTATTTTTTATTTTTATTTTAATTATAAATTATTTGTATATATTCATCTTTCATGATTGTAATTTTTAAACTCTTTAATGAACAAAGCAACTAGGGTTTAATTGATTGTTTTGTCTAGTATTACTAACTCCTATGAAGAACAATTGATTGAATTAGACACAAATGATTAACTTGTGTTACTCTATTTCATCGATCTTTGTAATTCTTAAAGTTGTTACTAGATTAAATCTTCATGCATTTAACTTAAGTTATTAGTTGTTAGGGTTAATTACACCTCATCTCTTATAACTAAATATAATTAAAGAGATATAAGAATTATTTTCAATGGTAAATATTTCAAATATGAATTGATTTATTCTTGTATTAATTCTTGGTATGTAATTAATTTTGTTTCTCAGTTGTATTTTATTTAATCTTGTTTCTCAATTATATTTTATTTAATCACAACCAAACCCCTTTATTTATTCTTCTTTACAAAGTATAAATTTAGATTAAGTACTTTTTATGAGGTCGGCTCTTACTCTCGCTATTATATATTCTCAAAAATAAAATTATATTTTTAGTAACACCCTTAGGATTAGCAATAACACTTAAACACTATCTAGCTACTTAAATGATATAAGTGACCGAAAGATAAATTTAACACATGATTTTAACTTAAAAAACCATCTAGTATGAAGGTAAAAATCACAAGGCAAATTGAAAAAGAAATCCACTAAATCAATATTCACGAATTATGTCATCTTCCATATGTTCCAAAGTACACATGAAGAGCTTTAGCCCAAAGAGTCTTCTAAAATTATTCTTAAAATTCTAGAAGAGGAAATAATACTTTAGAAACTTCTAGAATCTTGTAGAGTTTCACGGAAGACCTTTGAAGCTTCTATAATGTGATAGAATCTTATAGAAGCATATGGAACATTGTGGAACATGATGGAAGAATGTAAAATGTTGTAAAGAAATACATGATGTATAGAATATTATAGAGAATCAATATAGGCCATTAGATCAAATAGATCATAACATCCATTTAGGGGATGGACAACTACAAATAGTCTTAAAGGCTTCATTTGTAAGCATCATACATCTTACAACATACACCCAATATTCAAGAAGAAGCTTTCTTTACAAGCATTCTCCAAGCTTTCTTTTGTGAGTTATTTTCTAATTGTGCTAGTCATATACGTAGCAATTTTTAGGAAGGGTGACTTGGTGTAGTAGAATAATACTTAAGTTTTGCACAGTTTTTTTAGTAAGAAGTCCAAGTTCACAACAGTTGGTATCATAGTGCTAGGTAAAAGATGTCAACGGCACAAAGTGACATTACCAACGTTGAAGGTTCCAAGCAATTAAGGAAAGTGAGGTCAACGTCTAGAGAAGCCATGGCCGACATGAACACAAGTCTCGCTAAAGTGAAGCTTGCAATAGTTGAGGGGAAAGAAAAGTTTGAGAAGACAGACCGAAAAATCAAGGGACTGACGAATGGGAATGAGGAGTTCCATAGTGAGATGTGGGGTGCCTTGAAAGTTGTTAATAGTGCGTGTGATTGAACCAGATTTATACTATAAATTGGCCCTGCTTTCTTAACTAATTATGTATTTGTTGACTCCTAATTCATGATTTTTGTGCTTAATTTGGTCCTTCATGTTGAGTTTTCATAAGTTGCAAATTGTC
>JAOSBP010000007.1:16072151-16087442 GCA_027563825.1 Erythroxylum mucronatum | reverse complement strand
TTAAAAAAAGGCCTAATTTTAGTTTCAAAATTCAACTTTTTATTGCTTCTTAAAATAGCAAAACCAATGATATAAAAGAAATTATGTAATGGAAAGATTTTGTAGGGACTTCTACTTTTAAGATGTGATATGAGCAAACCATTCAGTAGACTTCTGAAGCATCCGAACTTGTTCATAAAAGAGTACTTGAGAAACAATACTGTTAGACCTCCTATTATGCAAGTCTACTCTAGAAGGGCAAGGAAAGGGGTAACCGAGTAAAGTTACTCCATTTTGTTAAGGGTAGGGGCTGGTAGTTAGATGACGTGCATGAGAGAGGGTGTGAGGGGGAAGTTAGTTACGGTATTGACATAATCAGCAGGGGAAGAATAAATAAAGTAATGATTGGGGAGGGGAGAGTATGTATTTTCTAAGAAGATTCTGGTGAGCCTGAGGCTAGGAGAGAGCAGCGCTCTCGAAGTTGTCTGCAAGTCACCTTGTAACTTGACAGAATTCGAGTTACTCTATAATAATATTCAGTGAAAATTCTCTCAGACATTGAGAGTTCTATCACTGGTATCAGATCAACGATCCTATCAATGGCTAATAAGAAGGGAGAGAACCGAATGGATGGAATCGAGAAGGAAATGGAGAACTTACGTGAAGATTTCTAGAAGCACTTTGAGCTTTTGAGGGAAGAAAGGAGACTAGATAAGGAAGCATTTTAATAAAGTTGGGAACAATCGCAGCTCAAAGTGAAGGAGTTACGTGAGTTAATGAAGCAATTTGTGAGCTACCGAGAAGCTGTGAAGAGTGGGGAGAATTCGGGTAACACGAGCAATGAAGTGGAACCACGCGTGGACAGAGGGAAGGGGCCAATTGAAGGGGCGAGCCAACAAAGGGGCTTCGGCTATATCCACTAGAGGCCACCGGTCGGAATGCATTTCCCCGGGAGTATGGATGGCATAATGCTACTCACCAGGACCCGTCGCATGGGTGAGTGCAGCAAGGGCAAGACCGAAGGAGACCTTCGGAGGGAGGAGAGCGTGAACGTGGATCGCCGGGAGAAGGATGGAGGGACTCAATCGAAGAACAGCCACCGGGGTTCGCACGACAGGGGGAACCTCAGTTTGATTGTCGCACGAGGCGGGTGGAGATGCCGGTGTTTGACGGTGAAGATCCCGATTGGTGGATTTATCGCGTAGAGCGTTTCTTCTCAGTGGGATGCTTTAACGAGAAGGAGAAAATGGAACTCGTGTTGCTGAGCATTTAGAAAAAAGCGCTAGCATGGTTTCAGTGGGTGGAGGGTCGACGTCCGATCATAACGTGGGAGGAGTGTAAGGGCCTACTGGTGGAGAAGTTTTGACCCATACAGGAGGGCACCCCGTGTCAACGCCTCTTGGCCATCAAGCAGATAGGTACGGTAGATGAATACATTTGCAGGTTTGAGGAATTAGCAACTCCACTATCAGAGTTGTCCGATGAAGTATTGGAGAGTTCCTTCTTGAATGGTTTATCAAAGGAAATCCGACTGGAGCTATTGATCGCTAATCCTCGCAGCTTGGGGCGAATGATGACTTTGGCTCAGCAGATAGAGGAGAAGAATAAAGTAATGGGACGGGATAAGGGAAACAGAGCACTGCATGGCAATAAAATAAGTGGATACAGTGGGCACCGAATGTGGGAGGCAGTGGGAGACAGTAAAAAAGAGGAGGCAAAAACAGGAAAGTTAGTGGCCACTGACAGAACTCCTGAAAGCTTTAAACGATTGACATTTGGTGAGATACAAGAAAAGAGGAGGCGGGGACTATGCTTTAAATGTGATGAGAAGTATTCACCAAGCCACCGATGTAAAATGATTGATCTGAAGGTTCTCACAGTCCTGGATGAAGAATTATAAGTTAGTACGGGGGAGAGTGTAGAAGATGACGAAGAGCCAAAGGGAGAGTTACAAAATGTAGAACTATCAGTCGGATCAGCAACGGAGTTGACTTTTCCGAGGACAATGAAGGTTGAAGGTGTTCTTGTTGGACCCCGAACTTTTTCTTAGAAATTTAATTTATTAAATGAAATCAAACGAGGAGTTAATGGTGTTTAATGTTTTATTTGGACAATGTTAATTGGAGCAATTACAATGATATTTTGAGGTCAATGCATGAAATGACGTTTTTGTGTATGTATGTATTGTGGGTAACATCTTTATAACTATAAACAGAAAGACATTTTAGGTTAAATATTCTTGCTACAGATCACTTTTACCGATGTCTACTTTTGTCCCCTACTTATTAATCTTTTTATACAAGATTGTTTAGTGAAAACTTCTGAAGAGTGATAAAGTCTTTCATACTTCTCCTCCCTACCTTGACTTGGATTGTCATCAGGGAAGATCCTTTGAACCACTACCGAATATTTACTTTATTCATTGGACTTTATTTATTCTTTAACTTTCTCATTTAGGGGACTATCTCTCAGGATTCGAGTCATGAGCTGTGATTGTATCAATGATCCCTCATTTCTCCAGTTGTCAAACAAGAGTGAAGCATTCTCACCATTGCCTATCTTATATTTTATGCAATTAGCTAATTAACTCCTCAATCTCAACATTTGTTTTTAGTAGATATTTTATATTTCTCTTTTAACTCTCATAAAACTCTGCCTTTCAACAAATAAACCTATAACCATATATTCTATAGAGAATTTTTGTTATCCAAAATCCTTCATAGTATAGTATATTTCCCAGTAGCACTTTATTGCTTAATTAGATGGAAATGATTCTCAATCCCCTCTCATCCAATAGTTTACACACTTCACTCCAACTAACTATTTCCACAACTCTCCCTTCCTTGTTTCCAGCCCTTAGGAAATACCTTAAAAAATTTCTATGATCTTAGTTAGCATTTTGGATATAACAAATGGGAAGCCCAATAAATGTGTGGTGAACTCAATACTGACTTAATGAGTTGTAATTTACTAGCTGGAGATAAATTCATATTACACTAGCCTCCTAATCTCTTTTGTACTTTTCCACTAAATGGATGTACTCCCTAAATATAGGTTCTTGGTTATAATAAGCAAGCCTAACTAGGTGAGTAGAGGTTACTTTTCTTTAATACATATTATATTAGTTAACCATGAAGTAAGGTGTTAAGCACTCAATGATAGGATTAGATAGCTTTTGCTCTTATTAAACTCCAACCCTAAAAGTTCTCTGAACAATCTGAAAATGTAACCCCTTCAATTCTCCCTTTATTGACTGGAGTTTCCTTACACATAAATACATCTTATGACCCTAATATAGCTTAGCCATCCCCCTCATAATCACTTCATTAAATACTTGCTCATATTTTAGATAATTATTAAACCTAAAAGGAAACATGTTATTCCTCTTCTCAAACATATTCTGCACCAACACTAGAGTGTGATCCAAAATTAAAGGGTTCATAAATAGTGCTTTACTTTTAGGAAATTAAATAACCCATTCCCTATTTATTAGTAGCCTATCCAACTTTTTCCTAATCTACCATATTGAGCTTTGTTTGTTGCTTCATGTATAAAAATTCCTTTCATACCTTAAGTTTGTTATTGTCATCTTATCCACATATTCCTTGAAGTTATGATAGTAATTCCTCGAACAAATATTTTCATTAGCTTCATATTCAAATAATTTACTAATTAAATCCCTTAAAATAATAGAAGGACTATTCCTTAAAATAATAGAAGGACTATTGATTGATTAATTGAACTCCTAGAGCTTATCCACCAATAACTTCCCTTGCAAAATATGATTGGATCCATAAACAAACGACACAACTACCTTAGAATTTTCTTATATAAAATAAACCTTTAAATTTATTACCTAATCATTAGAATGTAATACTTGCACTTTAACCAGTTTTTGATCCAAAGTTACCGCAATACGTCCATAGTGATGATTATGATGATCTCTAGGCTAGATAGTCTCTCCTTAACTTACTTTAGTCTCTAAAATGCCAAATCAAACAGGCTTATTATCTAAAATGAAATCCTTTAATGCTAATTGTTCTAAGGGTTGTTGATTCTCCCCATATTCCATGACATTATTGACATACTAATGTCACTTTATCTTTAGGACCTCTAGCCATATTCCTTATACATGTCCTTTTATCCACTTTAAATTCCTCATTATCCATCAAGTTATCCCCTCCCCCTCTCTCCCTCTAACCTCTTCAATGGATTCTTTCTCCATTATTATCAAGCTATTAAGATTATTCACTACCTCCTTATGAATCTATTGCTCCCCTCTCTAATCTAAACCTTCTATAACCCCTTATATAGTTTCCTTACTTACATTACCTTGTATATATAAGGTTTCATGAACGATTAAACTCCCTTCTTGATCTACTAAGGATCTAGTTAACTTCACAATCTCAGTCTTCTCATTGCCTAGGACACTCAAGTTTATCCCATTCTCATTTGCACTAGATCCCTCTTGGACTTCCTTACCCTTAGGACTTACTTCTGTCTCCACCTCTAAATTTGGCTCTAATCTCATTAATTCATTATAATCACCTCTTATAAATCTTCTGCAAGTCTCTTTCCACTGTTTACCATGCATCCTCAATATAAGTTTCCATTGGTATGTTATTAAAAAAAATCATCCACTAATGTTTCACCCTCCCCTAACCTCATTAGGGGAATTTGCTCTAGAAGTTCCTTCTCCAGTCCCACACTTAAGCAGATTCTTGCATTTCCTACCGTTCTTCTTAAAGATATGTTCTCATCTATACATACTGGTTTTTCCATATAGTTTTCCAATATGCTTAATGTTTCAAAGGCCTTCTAGACACTAAAATTATATTGAAGTTATGCCTACACCTTTGTACGATAATCTCATTTAGGTCTGTTTAAGCAAGACTCAACCTCTCTCATATGATCGTCAATCAACTAAACACATTCTCAATATATTAAGGAGCAAGGCTTAAATAAGCTATACATAGGCACCTGTGGCTTAATGGATAAATTACAAATCAGAATCTTAACTGAACTAAAATGCCTAGGTCACATCTATCCTTATCAAATTAGATCACACTAACCAATTGGATAGTACCTCCATCTAAATAAGACTTTATCTGATTATATACAGTTACATCACTACTAATAAGATAAGATATTACATTGAATTAGGAAAGATACACCTATATCTACAAAGATCTCCATTATCTATAGATGATCCTCATATATGCTCTTTATTTTTTAGAGTTGAAGTTCACATGTGATCTTGTCCATCACATCATCCAAGATCTCCTTACAATCTCTATCCATTGATGATGAATTATCTAATCCCAAAGCTTTCACAACACACTCGTTTGATCCAATACTTATCCATTTCAAGTCCGTTATAGTTCATCTATTTGAGCATGCACTAAGTCCTTAACCCATCAAGAATATAGCCTTAGCTAAGTTAATCTACAAAGGGTGTGAAACTCTACCAAAACTCACACCATACTTGTTCTTACCTGCTAAGTTATCTTGAGCTCTTGTATTTCTTTTTGATGCATGTGATCTAGCTAAAATTCAACTGAGAACCTAGTTTAAACCCATAGAAATTGGACATGTGGCAAGTGACAAGTGTCATTTACCAAGTCATGTCTTTATCCCACGATTATTTTGGAAGACCAAGTTAATTATTTTGGCCTTGCTTTCTTCTTAGTCTTCATGACTTTCTTCATCTTCTTCGAGCTTCTTTATCTTCTTCACGAATTTTCTCACTAACCTCCATCAACGTTGAACCTAACTCTTTCATCTTTCACTTGCTACTCACAACTTATTGTCTTCTTCATTTACCACAAGAAAACCTAAACCTCCCAACCTTCATGATAATGTACGTGGGTTGCATGAGAAGTTAGGGCTTGTTGGTGTTTTTGAAGAACTTCAAGTTTTAGTAAGTAATATGTTAATTCTCACGAGTAGTATGAATATGAAACAAATATGGTGATTAATTGACATTACATGATCACAAGAATAGTGGTCATTATATATGTGCATCAAGAATGAAGAATGAGAATATTAATGTCTTGTTTTTTTGTTTATGATGATTAATATTTCATAAGATGTCGTTGAAATGATTTTTGACATAAAAAGATCATTGAAAATGTGTATAAAAAGAGTGCAGAAAATTCATGGAAAGATTATATGTGTATGCTCTGTTTCACTGTTATAACGTGAATCTCATTGGGTGTTTTAGAAATGAACTAAAATGAGTCTAAAGGAAAAAGGAGTAATGTGATGTTGTGATATGGGAAGGATTAAAATGATCAATTAGAGATGAAATGAAGGTGTTGACAAAGATGAAGAAGTGTAAAAAATGTAATGAATACGTGTTTGATATGTTTGGTTTTGATGTTTTTGATCAATCATAAATTTTCATTTTTGTGTTTGAATGAGTTGAGCTAAAATGGAAGTAGGAATGAAGAGGAAATAATGAGGACATAAGTTAGAAATGATGGATTTAGTAAATAAGATGAAGAAGAGATGAAAAAATCTGCAGTTTCTTAAAATCTGGAGAAGAACGTCTGTCATGATTGTGCATAAGCACGATCGTGACTTATGTACAATCATGACAGAGAGGGAGCCTTAGAGGAGTTGTGTGATCGTGATAGAGAGGAGCCCTCAAAGGACTTGCACAATTGTGCAGAAGCACGATCGTAACAGAGAGGGTTCCTAAAAGGAGTTGCAAGATCATGCATAAGCACGACCATGACAAAAAGGTTTATCTGGAGGTTGCATGATTGTGACAGAGAGGAAGCGTTAGGTAGTGCATGATCGTGTATAGGCACAATAGTGTACAAGCACAATCGCGATAAAGAAGAATCAGCAGGAAGTGCACGATTGTGCACAAGCACAATCATGACAGTGAAGGTTCAATGCCTTTTGACAGTTTTTGACACCCTTCACTATTTTGACCATAAATTCTTCTCCAGACGTCCGATTGACTTGAAATTTGGACCACGAACTCATCACACATTTTCTTTCCTCTCCACCAAATTTCATAGCCATCTGAATTCATTAAGAAAGGATTGATAATGATTGATTTATGAGTTTAGGATGAAAATGATGAAGTGTGCTGGGATTTCTTAAATGAAATGTTTTCACTAAACAAGCATCTGTATTTTGGACATAACTTGATATATACATATCTAAATGGGATGATTTTAAGTTTAGATTAAACTAGAGACATATGTATACAAATTGATGAAGGAATATAATTTTAATTCTGTCTCTAGGAGTTTCAAATTTTGGCTTAAAGTTAAGTACTGAGTGCAGTTGCAATTTGAGAACAGTTTGAAGTATTTTTTGTATAACTTGTAGAATACTGAACTGAATTGTATGAACTTGGTGTCATTAGAAACTTAAGACATAGAGGAACATTTGTTTAGAAGAAGGTGTTGCCTAAATACCTCAATTTACTTGTCATAATGACCATGCAATATTGACCCAAAAATATTTTTTTAAGAAAAGCTGGAATGATCAATTGAGTGATGAACTTAGAATAAATTTGTTTTATTGAGGTGTAAACCTAAGTTCAAATTAGACATATATGAGTTTTGAAGTATTAATGATCATGTGATGAGAATAAAGGAAATATAACAGGGATTGTCATTGAACATGCATTGTACATAGTCCATATACACATTTGTGAATAAATGAGTACTTGTATAATTGTGCAAAGTTGTGATATGTGTAAATGTATGTTGCATGGTATAGAGGATCAATTAGAGCACCAATATAAGACATTGTCAAGACTTCGGGGCAATAACTATCTAGAGCAAACCGTTAGTAACCTAGATAGTCTCACTTAATTAATTGTTATTTTAATTTTGTATTGAATTATTATGTTAATATGATTCTGTTGATTCTGAACATTAATTATCCGAGGCATTTGATGCATGAATAACACAAAATATGTGATTACTCAACATTTTTGTTGAATGCCAGACTAAGGTCCGAAGATAAATGCGAACGTGAATGTGAAACTCAATCATGTGACTGACTAAAAATAGGTGAATGTGATGCATTTCATTACATGAATACATGATAACATAAAGGCTTTTGTGACTAGAGTAGCCACCAAAAAAGAGGTTAAAGCTTAGAATGTGATAAAAGCCTTTAGCTCAGTTGCTATTGTACTTGGTATCCACTAAGGGATATGGGACAATATCTGAACAAGCCTGATATTCACAAAGGATATGGGCCAGTAAAAAGGCACTCGGTCACAACAAAGTAATAATTTAAAATGAGTCTCATGTACATTGCATTTATAATCATATCTATATGTTAAGTGATTGAAATGATCTATTTGACTGCTCTGAATGTGATATGTGAAGTAAGTGATTTGTAATGATATATATAAATGAAATTATGTGAATTATGTGATTATATGAATTGATGTGTTATATGATTCGAGTGAACCATCAAGGATGGTTAACTCACTGAGTTCGTAAAACTCACCAAAATTGTATCGTTGACATTTTAGGATTCGAGAGAGGATATTAGTGACAGAGAGACTCTAGAAGAAGTATAATTTTTGTAATTTTAGAACGAAGAAATGGCTCAAAAGTCGATCAGCTGAGACTGAAGGTTTTAGATAGAGTTTTTATATAATTCCTCATGTATATAGCATATTTTTGTAATAGAGTGGAAGACTTTGATAGCTCTTTAATGTTGTATATATAGATGTTGATGTGAAGCTACAATGTATATATTCGGTTTTAAGAAATGACAATTTTGGTTTTCCAAATAGAGTGTTTCTTATGTTTTCCATGATGATGCCATGATTAAGTTAATGATGTGATTGCTCTAGCACATCACCTTTGTGGGGTACGTACTCAGATATGATTCAGGATGCCGGGAATGTATCCTATAAGAGTGTGGTGTTACATTTAGTCTTTGAGATCAACTATTTGCTTCATAAGGAAGAAACATAACATGTGTTAGTTCTTTTACGCTCTATTTATGTTCAGTCTTAAGAAAACAATTACTAGGAATAGATGATGCATAAATGTAATATGAATTTCACAATTATAATCTCATCATAATTTTATTTACAATATACCTTTATCATATGAACTTTATCATTTATATCTAAATGTGTATAACATAAAGAAATGCATACAAATAATTATGTTACCAAATTACAAATAACTAATTAGCAGCAGGGCATAAACTAACATTTATTCCATTAATCAAATTGATATTACTAATCAACTTATCACGTGGTTCGTTCATTAATTAAAAAAATCCTTTCTAACCATAACTCCAATTTTAATGTATTATTTACTAAGGTAAATAGCTCATATTTGTCATTTTCAACTTATGGCAATGTAAAACTTTTCTTTTTCCAAAAGTTTCGCATGTAATTCATCTCCATTCAACGATTATACAGTGTTGTTTTTCGATTTATATAAGTACTTTACTCCCTTGGAATCAAATACATCAAGAGAATTTAATTCCATAGAAGGTTAAGGTTGAGTTAATTAGGAATTTGTTATAAGATAACTTTAAGTAATGATTTTGCATTTTGTCAATGATTAAAAACGGGCGCTTGGTTCACAGAAGGGAATGAGAATGAGAATGGGAATGAGAATGAATATAGGGAGGAATGAGAATGGACCATCATCATCATCATCATCATACCCCGAAGTCCCGCATTGAAGCAGGGTATGGGGGGGCCAGAAAGTACGCAGCCTTACCCTGTTTCCAGAAGGCCCATGCATATATGGCATGATGCAGAGAGGTATGATACAAGGAAAACAAAATACATAAAGATTGGTACAACTTTTAAATATATATACCTGATGGTGACCGAAAATCTGCTATTACCTGTTGCCTTACCAAGACCAAAATACCATCATGTCTCGTTGCTGTCTGCGGTAAGTGCGGAGAGTCCAGTCCGGATAGTGCGGCAATCCTATGGTAGGACACGTCCATCTTATGAATCGCCTCATAGGCCTGAAAAAAAAACTATGGTATATCGTTTACTCTTATCCTATCGCACCAAACTGTTCTAATCCGAGCCACTGCGGCGGTGAGTGCCAACTCTGACATATCACGCTTGATCACCTCCCTCCAAGTCTTATAAGGCCTCCCTCTCCTCCTCTTATAGTCGGTAAGGGTAATTCTCTCATCGCGTCGAACCGGAGCATCGCAGGGCCTCCGACTCACATGCCCAAACCACCGAAGCCTTTTCTCGCGCAACTTGTCCTTTACACTAGCCACCTGTAGCTTAACCCTCACTACCCCATTTCGCACCCTATCTCTTAGGGTAACATCACACATCCACCGGAGCATACGCCACAAGTATTCTTGTATATATATATATTGGTAAATATATAGAGAGAGAAATAAATTTAAAAATAATAGCAATAAAAGAATAATTATAAGAAGAATTGTAAGTATAGAAATCCAAGTAGTAATATTAGTGAGGAAGGATAAATAGAATACTTGATGATGGAAAAATCTAAGACTAAAACTAATAGCTAAGACTAAAAATACTCGACGAACAACAATAATACAGACAAATAGAGAAGAAATAAATAATAATACTAACAATAAGAAAAAAAAACAACTAAGGTTAGTAAGAGAATAGTTATTATACAGTAATAAAAGCACCGGTAAAAGTATTCGAGACGCAAGGTATAGGGAAAATCAGGCAAATAAAAATAAAAAAAATAATTCTTAATACTAACAATAATACTAATAATAAAATAAAAAAACACTAATAGTATAATAGTAATAAGAATAATAATAATGGAAACTTAAAGCTAATAAGCGACTCAATACAAGGATAATACTAGTAAAATGATAACAATTATAAGGATAAAAGATAATAATAGAATAAGCCAAGAAAATAATAATAATAATAATAAATAAAGAAATAGGAACCAATAACGTGAATAATAAGACCAACTACAGCAAAGGGTAAAATAAAAGGTAAATATATAAACTCAATATAAGGCTAACAATAGAGGAATAATAAGAAAGATAATAATAATAAAGGAAAAGTGATACTTTTTTTTTGGTTGCCCACGAGGTGCCCTAGGAGGGTCCCAACTATGGGAAGACACCTTTAAGCCATCCACACCCAGACTAATCCCCACTCAAGCCGGGTAGGTCCCTTGTGGGAGGCAAAGCTCTGGCCCCAAGTTTGAAACGGCTACATACATGAGGGGGTTCGAACCCACGACCTCACTTAAGCCAGGAGAGCCCCTTACCAACTCACCTGCGCCTTGGGGTTAAAAGTGATACTCTTTAATTCGAAATAAAAGAAAGTTTGAAAAATCAAATCAAAAGACACAGGATGGGGGAGTAGTGTACAAAAGGTCCAAGCACTACAGTCTATGGGAAAGGCAAGTAGAAAAGAAAAAAATGCAAGTTGGAAAGCAATAGGAAAAGTATAGGATCACGCTAGAGCAGAATTTGTGGTTGAGGCTAAGAGGTGAGATAAAATAAAAGGAGCAGCTACGGGAAAAACGCGGAAACGGCAGGCCGCCTTTGGCGCTGAGCAACAAATTGGTCAGACGGCTCTAAAAAGGGAGTTCAGATCTTCTGTCCAGTTTTTATGGTGTCTTATTATGTCCAGTGAATCTCAGTCATTCATTTATGCGGGTTCCACATTTATTTATATGGAGCTCACGCGAAACCCGCATAAATAAATGGCTGAGATTCACTGAACACAATAAAACACCATAACACTGAACTGAGGATCTTGTTTCTAAAAAGGTATATGTCAGACAAGAAATGTGATTGACAGGCGGCATGTAAGACAAAATAGGGAAAAGACAGAGTAGGGAAAAAGCTCCGGAGAAGGTGACCGTCAAAAATACGCCGTAACATCCACGAACTTCCGCCCCTTTTGCAATTAATGAACAACCACCAGTGCAGAACATAAACCACCAAATTTATGCGCATAACGCAACACACAATGAAAAGAAACAACTAACAGATCCAAATAAACAACATAAAAGCACAAAGTGAACACTGCACACCTGAGAAACGAGCTGAGACGATGTTGACGTGCCTTGCATATAATACCACAACAACAAAAGTAGCTATTACCTTCACCTAATGGAGGATCTCCGAGCATAAGGTGTCGACAAAAGTATTGCATGCATTGATTTCAGCACTGGATCTTGTCAAATAATGAGGAGACGCTTGCGGTTGCTTGAACTTGCGCCACTGTCCCTGAGAAAGCTGAAATCTCCTTATACTTGGTGTCGGAAATCCTATGAGTTCCCAACTTAGATATAGATAAGTTCACACTATACTCTCCAGTCTCCACACAACACCAACTCCAGGCTGCAATTTTCTTCTCCTTCCGGGCCTTTTTTTTTATGAAACACTTTCTTTTCTGCTCTCTCAACTGTACATCTTCAACGACTTTTGGGTTTCACCACGTGAAACAGTTTATAATCTATACCAGTTTCTTTAGTCTGCATAAGGTTTTCGGCTTTCGTTCTCCGTTGTCACCCAACAAGCATTTGTTCTCCAAACACACTGTAACTAATATGCTTCCTGGTCGAAGCTATTGTTGTGGATTAAAGAACTACTGGAATCAAGTTGATTGTGTTCAAGAGCCCACCGCTTTGAACGTGATGTGATTAATGTACGGTACCTGCATCCTGAACTCATGAACAAGTGAAATTAAGGGTACGAGCTTGAGGTATCGATCAATCTCATCCTGGACTTGCCTAAACTGATAAAGAACACTCCAACCAGTAGCAAGCATGTAAAGATAGCTCTTGTCCTTGCAACTCTGGACCAAGTCTAAGGCTTTGCTCAAAGCCTCCTCGAGCCCCTCCAACGGCTCTTTGGTTGCCGGAAGCCTCATGAGGTCTGTCTCTTTAAGCTTTTCCAACAAACTGCTTACTATCTTCACGTGCTCCGCCAGTTGCTGGCAGTTGCTCTGGTGGATGGAGGCGTTTCGAGCCGACGATATGATCATGTTCGCTAATCCTACCGCTTGCACTCCACACGTTTCCACAGCGTTAATCGCCATAGTGCTCATGAAAAGTTTGCAAAAGGGAAGGAAGAGAGCATACACTAGAGTTCTTCAGTTCAAAGAAAGGAGTAAAAACGTTTCTTACTTTTTGGTTGGGCATTACAGTAGTGACATTTCACTCTCTTTTTCTTACTTTTTGGTTGGGCATTACAGTAGTGTCATTTCACTTTGAATAATCCTACAACCTTTGTCGGGTTTTAGTTATCAAGTGAATGATTAAAAATAAAGTTGAATGCTTTGATTGGAAAATGGGTAAGCCCATCTTTTGATGAAGTTGCTGTTTTGGATCAAATAAAGTATTAGGCATTTAAATTAGCCCATGCATGGATGCGAATATAAACTTAATTAATCATTAACTTTCATACAGTTCTTTCCGAGGTAGGACATCTTAGAGATGTCTTAATGAAAGGCATTGCTTCAAGTGAGGTTACCCTCTGTAAACTTCAAAAGAGGTAATTGCTTCATTCGATTACATTAAGTTAAACTTGAAGGATCATATAAGTTCATTAATTTTCCAAACTAAAGATGATCAAGACGTTGAAAACATAAAGGAAGCTACAATTCAAGAAGGGAAGGAAGAAGATTCAGCAGAAAAGATAGAAGTTGAATGATAAGTAACTGCTTGATTATATATTTATTCCCTAATGCTTTGTGATTAATGTTATTATGTATCTAAAATACCTGTTTTGGTTCATATTTTAGTTTAGTTACAAGTTTGCAGAACAAGAACTAAAATATGCCAAATTCACATCTTTGGTGTTGTTCTATCGATGTTCGATCTTATTTTACCTTCGTAGAATAAGAAGGAGATGAGTTAGAGTGAAGATAGGATAAAGAATGAAAGAATTGGAGTCAATTTGACTTACATGGCCGTATATAGGAATGTGTATCTTAGTGGAAATGTGTATGAACTCGAAGATATTATTTCAACCACCCTTATGACCTACACCCCTATGTGGAGACTTACATGACCCTGTAAATGAGCTACATAGTCGTAAGCTCATATATCTTGGCTATGTAGCCTACAAAGAAAATGTAACTCTGTGATTTTGGGCAAATTAACATACATATTTACCTAAATGCCTATATAGCTAATCGTGTATGTAACATCTCACCCCCGACAGGAACGGTAAAATAGTAAATTGGCATAGGATGAGATTGATAGGGATTTATTAGTATTGTCCATGCATACTGGTACTAATGAACAGTGAAATCTGTGCACATGAAATAACTGTACATGCATACATGACATTCCCGATTTTCGTGCCTAATGGAATTTTATTGTGATTAACGTGGTTATTGGGTTTGAAAAATTATTCTGAGTGCGCCATTGAGTGTTTTATATTTTAAGGGATTTTTTTGGATTTTTCCGGAGAAAATTCCCAGACCGAAAAAATCGCCAAGTGGCGAACCGGTCGATTTTCGGTAGCAAAAATTTCTATCCTATGGCACTGTAATAGTGGGTATATTATTTTGGAATTGTCCATGGGACCCTTTGATAAGGCATTAATGATGTAATTATTTGAATTTATTAATGAAGTTCATTAAAGTAATAAACTTTGACTTTTCTTCTTTACTCTTATATTGCCACCTAGCCCTCACAATTAATGCCTACTTATCCCTCACTCTCGGTTTTTGCCTTGATAAAAGAAGGAAAAGCTTTAGTTTAATTGTTATTTCTCCTCTCATCCGAAAACCACTCTCCTTTCCTTCTCCATCGAATTTTTCTCTCATTTTTGCTTTGGTTCATTTGGTACTCCAAACTAAAGAGCTTCTTCATGTAACCAAGCTATTGCCTTTCTATGATGACCCTACACTTGTATGGTGGTAGAAGAAGTTGTTAGTGAGAGTAGTAAAGAAAGAATTGGAGGAAGTGAAGAGTGGAAGCTAATTAGGTAAGTTGAATTGTTAAGCTTTAATTATGTTTTAATTATGAATTTAATGACTTGGTTATTAGATGCATTCAATGGGGGTTAGGGTGCATTTATTATGATTATTGATGCTTTAATTTGATGAAAGTTATAGGTAGAATTGTTGGGTATAAATGTATGGTGTGTTAGGATAATGAATGATTATGGTTGAATTTGGTTTTAGCTTGATTTTGATTGAATATTGATGATTAATCTTGCATAGAAATGAAGAGTTTAGTGCTGCCAAATTTTGATTATTGGTCTAGTGAATGTATGCATGACCTAAGGGCTGATTTTGTGTCTAATTGGGTTGCTTAGTGATGTGTTATTGGCATTGGAAGTGATAGGAGTTAAGTTTAGTACTAA
>JAOSBP010000007.1:16028479-16040430 GCA_027563825.1 Erythroxylum mucronatum | reverse complement strand
TTAAAAAAGAAGAACATATTTTTCATAAAAGCAGATATTAAACAAACTTTCAAGTGAAGGAAAGAAAGGATTATATATGTATTTCCAGGATTAGTTTTGGATTTGAAACATAACCCAACAGATGAGTAAACAATGAGTCTTCCTGTATGATTATGTTGCCAAAATACAAAATTTTCTATCGGGATGTACAAAATCAATCCTTAAACTTAGTTCCTATTGCCTTACTCAACAATCATAGAGACAGTATAAATTTTGCTCTGATTGTGCTGAGTCTGAAAACTAAAGCCAGGCCTGCTGGCAGGACATCTTTGACCTCTACGCCTCCTTGTTACCTTCTCCCACCATCCCACTACTCTACTCCTCATAGCCAGTTCATTCTGCAAATTTTGCTGCTTTATTATATCCTTCGAATCAGAAGAAGATACAACAGACAGCCTCCTTCTTTTCCTCCCCCTAATGCATCTTTTTCTTGTACAACTACCAACATCCTCAACTCCCCCTCCAAATGCATGCAAATCCTCATTAACTTCACACCTTGACAGAGAGACTAGGCTCGGTAGAATTTCACCTAGGAAGTCCTTCTGCCGTTGCTGGCCCCTTCTTGTTCGGCTATTTCTTGGCTTAGTTACTACTGAAGTTAGGTTTATTGTTTCCTCCGTTGGGATATAAATTTTCTTATATGATTCTTCCACCTTTGTCTCCTTTAGTTTGTGTGTCATGGCTTCGGAGTAGTCCATCCCACTTGAAAGATGATTATCAGGACGATCAATAGCCCCATAATACATGACCAGATCAAAATCACTCTCTGGATCATCTGCAACAGAAGATGATATCTCCGCAAACCAATTAAGGGTATCAAGCTGTAGAGCTTCAGGTGTGAGATTGACACTCCCACTACAAGTTCGAACCCCATTCGACGAAATAGCAACTATAGTCTCTGCAGCAATTCTGTCTTGTTCCTTAGGCAAAGATTGTCTTTCCTTCCCTGACAGTTGAAGAACTGTATCCATCAGGTTTTCATTTGAATCTCCTCTAGGTGGTAATCTTTCCCTATTTTCTGGGCTTGCAGGTCCTCCCATACTTACTTCTGGTGATTGAGGAGGAGCATCCTCACCTATGCATGAGTTGAGATCAAAGCACAATTGGAAACCCAAATGTTTTTTGCAGATCCTATTCTCCACAACATGATTATTTAAAGTTAGACGCTCATCTGAAAAAGCTGCAGAACTGCAATCCAAGTTAACATCCAGGATTGAATCTTCCATAACATTACATGCATCATTATCTTTTAATAAATTTTTGTGGATTTTTGGTGGATAGGCATGAGATGAATACTGGTGGTTAGAAGAGAAAGGTCTAAAATTTGTCAGATCCCCATCTGTGATCAAAGTTCTTCTCGCAGACACCTCAGATGAACCAGGGAATACAGAATTGAGGTTTATATTGCCTGTAGATAACATGTTGACAGAACTTTTTACCTGCTTCCTGGAGTCGGTGTCATCTGATGTCAATTTATTATCACTATTGCAGAAGTTGCTCCAAGCAATTTGGTTATATTGCGGATCTCTAAAGCTTTGAGAATTTTCTCTGGAAACTGAAGAAATGCCAAAACTAGAAAATTTATTCGATCTTTCAGTAGTAAAACATGGAAGTGCTTGAACTGCTGTAGGGGCCCTCAGAACATGGTGGGTGTTCTTTATCCAAGATGAGAATGAAGATGCTTCATATTTCATAACATCCACCAGAGGAACAACCTGATTTGATGACTGCCTGCAATCTATAGCAACCTGTCCAGCATTAGTGATGGGCAACTCACTATCAAGGCACTCTAAACCGAAGGGTTTCCTTTTTCCCTGTGACCTACTGCCACTCTGATCAAAGAGATGAGATGTGGAAGTTTCACAAGCTTGCTTAATATCAGTATCTTCAGAAGAAGAGGATAATGCGTTGGCACTGATGCATCCAGGAGATAAACTCAAAGCATGACTACTTGGCCCTGAAAGCGTAGTTAATCACCAGGTCAAGATTTGCATAAATAGTAATAAAGCTTGACAATGAACAATCATAGTAATGATGACTATAATAGATTTCTATGCAAATAACAGGAATATAAATGCTAAATTAAATTACCAAAACCTGACGATAGAGTTCTTACCAGCTTCATCATTATCAGATAACCATTCTTGTTGACTTTTATTCTTTTTCAAGTTCAAAACAAATGAACTTTCCCCTCTTTCACAAGTAACTGGTGTAGTATTCTTTGGTTGAACCTGGAAATCAGAATTTGGTTTTCTAGAAAAATCATGGAGCATAATCTTGTCAAGGGCAGAGACCGAACCTGGTTTTTTGTCGAGACTGGCAGGTTCATTCAAATGAGATGAACATTTGTCTGTCCCAAATGCTGTAGCTTGAGTATTGTGATCCTCTTGAAAAATATGGATGACTTGATATGGGTCTACAACACTCTTGTGTGCACTCTCAAAAACTGCCTTCGAAGAATGGCTTTGTACATCAGATAGATCAGGAACCTTTGGCAAAGATTCCTCCTCTTCACTGTCAATGTATTCATCAGCTGGACATTCAAGATCCAACATCTTTTTACCAACTCTCTTGCACTTGTACTCAGATAACTCAGGCTTTATGTTAGGATATCCAGTTTGAAGAAGATCACAAGCTTTTGAGGCTGTTTCTACAACATAATTTGGAACTACTTTATTTCTTTCAGTCCCAGAAAAAGATAAATGTTCAGGATTCAGCCAAGGAAAGGAAGAAACTTGCTGCATTTTCTGGGGATGTAGAAATGAATTTAGGGAGAATATAGGGTCTGACTGTAAGTCCTGCAACCGTCGATGATGTTGAGGTGACTGATTCCTTTTTTCATTCATCAATTCTCTTTGTTTGTTATAAAGGCGATGGAGTTCATGAATCTGTACGGTCAAGATAAATTTTGGAGTTACTCAAAACCGAAAACCGGTAAGTTACAATGGACTTGAACCTGACAACATTGAAAATCATTCTCAAATGTATCGGATGAAGCAAAAAAGGAAAGTCCAAGAAGGAAATGCTGGGTCAATTTTAAATGTTTGAAGTTTTAAAGTTAAATAAGCAAACAGAAGGTACCAACTAGGCTGCTTATTTTATTTTGTTAAAAAAGAGTGCTTGGAAAGTGCAACATTTCACGCTCCTCATCTTGCCTTCTCTCTGATAGACCAACACTAACCCTTAAAAATGATGAAACCTATGCACAAATGAACAGTATGCACTAAACGGGCTTGTGCCAACCAGGAGTCAATGTTCTCAAGCAACTAACAGCACTGCAATGCTTACTTTTCATATTAATTAATCTTGATTGTAACAATGAAGTTTTTAGCACCTAGAAAACCTTCAAAATTCTGTGGGACGTTCAAATGAAACTGCATATCAGAACGGTTTATAATGTTCTGAAGCAACTTGGCCTTTGAAATGCACAGCAATTATCAGTTAATGAAGAAGGAACATGAACATCTTACTGAAAGATAACAAGCAAAATATAATCATTCTGAAACTTATGATTGAACACACCTGATACCTAAAAATAACTTCATGCTGGAGTATTTTTTGCCTCAGTATTTCCGTATAATTGTGATGCAAAGTTTGAGGCATCAAGCTACCATAACTGCAGTTTCCATTCTTGAGTTCATTGTCACTGCAATATAAGTTGTTAAAAATAGGATTTTGAGTAGGACTTATAGTGGCACAATATCCAGGGATGTAGCTGCAGCACTTCTCTGATTGAATTTCTGGCATTGTCTGGAAAATTGGAGCACAATCTTCTGTTAATAGCTTAATAATGAACTACAGAGCAACCTGGGACCCTGTGAACAGAAAATCCTGCAAAACCAATGCCTTCAAGCAGCTTCTGTTTCCATGTAAAATGAGCAGCTAAGAGCACACAGATGGAAGAAAATGCCAGATGCATATGGGATTTAAGCGGCGAATCGTTCAGCCTCGTTACATTTTCAGTATTGAAGATCCATTGGGCTGTTTGGGTTACGACCAAGGTTATGTTTTAACATAATACAAAGGCATCTACATACCACAAAAATCTCCAAAATGAATGATAAACCAGGAGATCAGCTAGTGTAGCCAGAATAAGATTACCCAGAAACTTCTAACCCAAATATTGAAAAGTTAAAGAAAATTGCAATTTGAGCCCAATTTTTTCTTCGAGGTGCAGGACACTTTCTAAGTTCCCAAACAAAAATTTTCGTTTAGTCGGAAAAAAAAGAAATAAAATCTTCACCTATCTGGAAAGGAAAATGTATGCTCTTTCAGCCGTAAATTATATTAGTCGCATTAATGGATAATCGGATGATAACCACGGCAACAACATGCTTATCGCTCCCATGTACAGAGCTTCATTGAATCTATAATGGAAGCGCAAGGGACGTTCATAAGACTAGAAAACACAATCCTAACGATTACCAAACAATGAACTATCACTAACCAAATCCAACAACCACTCAATAAGAAAAAAGCAAAAGAACTGAGAAAGGCACGATATACATGCATCAGAGCAATCAAAGAATCTTCAAAGCATACCTGACGAAGAAAATGGAGAACACAATCTTGAGTCTAAGAATCAACGCAGGGTCATCCACTGAAAAATAATATCTCCTAACACTAAATAAAATAAAAAGGCACAAAACAGTGTAGCAAATGGATCAAGAACAAACATCTAAAGAGGCAGACAACAAAGTGGGCATTTCTGAAACAACACGAAATGTGAAAGAAATGAGGATTTTGGATCTGTTGGGTCATTATCTCAAGGAAGATCTAGAGAGAGAGAAAAGGCTAATAAGAAAACGAAGAAATCTACGCATAAAACAAATGGAACTTGCGTGAGAAGACATGAAAGCTGTCAAAATTTTCTCTCTCCTTCCTGCTCTGTCGCTAGTGAAGAAACCAAAAAAAAGAAAAAAGCAATCCTTAATTCATTTTTGTTGTTTTTGCGTGATGGGTATGTTGACTAGATTCTCTCCACAATCCTGGTTTTAGGAAATAGCTTAAATCGTCTTCTTGTGCTTCTGTTTCTTTCCTCCGTTGGGCGTCAGCAAAGTTTCATTTTCTTTTGGGACATGAAACTCTAGGAGATAGAAAGGTGACAAAGAAAACATTGAAAGAGAGAGAAATCAGACAACAAAGAAGAGCAGACAGCAAACTTGATGGGTGGGAGCGGGAGAAACAGACGCAGTAAAGCAATCTCGTAAAGAAACAACCTTGATTTTAATAACATCTTGTTAGTTACTGATCATGGTTACTTCAAATTGCACTAACATGTGACCAAATGTGCCGCATTAATCGGTTCAATTTAAAAAAAAATTTAAAATAATTTTTTCGTTGAAAATTTTAGATTTTTGGTTGAAATCTCTAAACTCAAAATTTTTTATTTAAATTTAGATATAATTTGAAATTAAACTAAATTAACTTTTTCTTCGTTTTGTTAGATTGAATATGTCAATATTAGATATTTATACTTGTGAGAAAACTTTCAAAGGGCAAATGTGTAATTAGGTTAAAAGAGAAATTTGTTCGAATGATATGGTGAATATAGTAAAATTGTACTTCAATTAGGATTAGAAAAAATAAGGCATGCAAAATATTATTATAAGTAAAAAGAAAAGGTTATAATACAAACGCTCTCTACTTATAAGATTGAAATCATCACAATTTCTACTCTTGGATGTTCGAGCATGTTTTTTATTCTATTAAGATGTAATTAAGAATCAATCAATCTTCACACTACTTTACTATTGTCATATTATTTACATTTTTGTTAGCCTACAGGAAGATTGACACCAAACAAACTTGTCATTATTAAATGTCTTTGTGATAAAATCTATTAAATTATCTTTTGTATAAACTTTGTTGTATATCACAATTTCTTTTCCCACTTTTCTATGAACAAAATGAAATTGAACTTATATGTACTTAGTTTTTTAATAAAATTATGAATTAGTTACTAGATATAAGACATTTTGACTGTTACAAATTAATGAAACTTTTTATCATTTTTCTTCAATTCTTCCAAAACCAATTTAAATTATATCACTTCTTTATTGCCCTGTGTAAGGATTTGCTTTTATCAAGTTTAACAATAAAGTATGATCATCCATATTGTAATGCCATATCAAAGCTCCCCTTAAGGTATCTTAAGATGCTCTTTACAATATTACACCACTCTCTACTAGGATTTGTCATATAATCACTTATGCTCATTATGCATATGTAATGCCCAACATTATATAAATCATAGTGAACCCCATTATAGATACATATAGCACTCAAGATATTTTCATCCTCTCATTTTTATTGTTATGATCTATACTAGAAGATAACTTGAAATTAATAAAAAGAGAGGTAGATATTAACTTACAATTTTGCATATTAAAATGTAAAACATTCTTTAGGTAGCTTTCATGAGAAAGTCAAATCTTTGCATTTTTTTTGTCTTGATAAATTTGCATCCTTATAATCGTGTTTGATAGTTTCAAGTCCCTCATTTCAAATTTCTTAGACAATTGTGCCTTTTATTCTTTAATATAATCTTTGTTGGGCCTGCAATTAATGTCTTTATATATAATAGCAAAATAATGAAAATATTATTATTATACCTTTTAAAATATACATAAGATTCTATACCATAAATATTGTATACAATGCTTATGATTAAGGAATCAAGGTACTTGTTTAAGACCATAAAGAGATTTGTTCCACCAATAAACTAAATTCTCTTTTTATTTTTCTTTAAAACCTTTTGATTAGAGCATAATAATTTCTTCTTCAAAATTTCCATAAAGAAAAGAAATTCTTACATCAAGCCATTCTAGATGTAAGTCAAATATAATACATATTGTCAATACTACTTAACTATTTGCACGATGTTGCTTCACTTGATCTTTACCATTTTGCCTAATCTTGAAAACTCCTTTATTACCAATTGGTTTCCTTTCTTGTGACAATAACTAAGTTCTTAAGTTTTATTTTTACGAATAACTTTAATTTCTTCCTGTATTACTATCATTCACTGAAAGGCATTTGGATTATTAAATACTTCTTAGAGAATTAATGGCTCTATATGAAATGAAGTATGCTATATTGCCCTCCACTATATTATCTTAGTGTCAATTTGTTGATTTTCTTATGTGATCTAATTGATGAATTTCTAGAAATTCAAATTTCGAAATCAACTAATTCTTGAATTTCTCATTCTGATGTTGCTTCAAAAATTTTTTAAATATTTTTCCACCTATGTAATAGTCTTTAAACTTCTTTGTAAAGTGTTTTTGTCTTTTTCTTCCCTTCGTAATCTATCCTCTATAAAGGTCTCATCCCTATTGACAATAATTTTGTGAGTGATATGATCCTACGATGATAACCCTTTTACTTTATCAATATATCCTAAAAATAAAAACTTCCAAAAATTTGGATCCAACTTTGTGATTTTTTGTTTTATTATACAATGTGTATACATGAATTCCAAATATATAGAAGTTAGAATAATCTATTGACTTCCTAGTATACATCTCCAATAGTATCTTCAACTCAATAATAGTTGATATAATATAATTCACCATATAATATGTGGTATTAATTAATGCTGCCCATAAGGCCTTATCTAGGCTTATAGCTCTCAACACTTCTCTTGTTTTAAATAAAAATTGTTCATATGTTTACCACTCCATTTTATCAATGAGTGTATGCAATAATAGAGTATCTTTTGATACCTTCTTGCTTATAAAATGAATCAAATTCATTATTAGCATATTTTCCTCCATTATTTGTCCCCAAACAATTAATCTTTTTACTAAAATTAAGTTCAAAACTCACTTTGAAATTTTGAAGATTGAAAATAATTTTTTTCTCTAAATGAGGCACACCTAACACCTTATGAAATAATCGTTAATAAAGAGATAAAGTACTTTGCTCTTCCCAAATATGAAATTAGTGCTTACCATATATCAAAGTGAACCAATTCATGAATAACCTTACTTTTTAAATTTGATGTGCCAAATTCTACATGGTACTGCTTACCTGTAACACAATGCTCATAAAATAGTAATGATACCTCTATGAGTCCAGTGAGTAACTTTTTCTTAGCTAAGATCCTCATTCCTTTTTTAGATCTATATCTAAGTTTTTGATGCTATAACATTAAAGATATTTTAGTTGGACTAGTTAAAGTGACTAATGCTTATTCTTTAATTTCTCTCTCTTTAACATTTGCAAATACCTTTTCTCCCTTCATAAGTACAAGTGCACTTGTATATGTTGTACTTTTTAAAAATTATGAATTATACCATCGTACATCTACAACTTAATAGTTCTTATGCTAATAACTTATAAAGAATAATCGCCACAGTTATGTATATAACTTTTTAAGATAGAGTCATAACGATGGATTCATTCTTTTCAAAGGTCATATGAAAAGTATCTCTTAAGTCAAAGAGTTGTACATCAAGTAGTGACTTTCTACTTTCAGTTAGTTCTTATTGCTTCATAACACAGAACATTGTCATCATCTGAAATACTTGCAAAATTTTCTTAAGGATAGAAAATTTTCTTATTTAAATCATAATGCCCTTTTTAAGAGACCTTCTTACCATATTTGTAATATTCTAGATTCTTCTTTCTTTTTCATAACTTTGGCTGCCAATTAGACCATATTCTATTAATCCCCCTCTTGTCATTATTAACGCTTTGAGTTATTGTGATTATCGTTTTTCTTTATTATTGCATCGACTTTCTTCCTCCAAAACTGCAATTGGAACATCATCAAAGTCTAGGTAGTTTGTAAGAAGATTAATGATTAATTTAATGATGAGTTGATCATATGAATCAGGTAGATTTTAAAGTATAAGAGCAATATGTTCTTGTATTTCTACTCTATAATCTAACAATGTGATATAAGATAATATCGTAGTCAAACTATTAATATGCTCAATCATTAAAGTAGATTTTGACATCTAAAGAGTATGGGAGTTTCTTTTTTAAAAATTTTTCATATAGTGATTTGACCTTGTATAACATTATAAGATAATTTCATTTCTCTTTGTTATTTTCTTTTCCTCTAAGCTTGACAAAACTTCGTCAACTAAAGTTAGATAAAGATTTGCAATAATATTTGTGTCCATTTCACTCTATTTGTTGACATTCATAAGGTTTAATGGTTATAAGGTAATTATTCTTTGCAAGGATAATTTCCATTTTCAACTTTCACAAAAAGAACTTATTTTCGTTTAACTTCTCAATCTTAAATTTTGTTGCTATTGCTTCTATGCTAAACTACTTTGAGCTAAAAAAAATAGCTCTCACTTTTTTATGTAACCAATCACATAAATAATATTCAATATCTTCAAAGAGTGAATAATACCTAACTTATTTTTTGAAATAGAGGATCCATTTATAGCATAAACTATAGAGCATACAAAAAGTACACACATATATATATACCCTAATTAAGTTATGAAATTATGATACTACTTATTAAAATGATTAGGTGGATAGAGTAAGATCATAGATGAATTAAGATTGACATAAGACAAAGAAAATATTATTACGAGTAAAAAGAGGAGTTATGATGCAAATAATTTCTAATCACAACTTACAAATATTAATTTATAACTTAAAACTTATAAAATTAGAGTCCTACTCTTGAATGATCGAATTTGGTTTTTGATCTATGAAATAAGAAAAAGCATAAACATTTATTATTGAATCAAATTAATTATATTTAATGCATTTCAATTAGATATAATTATCACAAATTCTAATATTTATTTTTATGCCACAATTATTTAGTTTTATTTAAAGTATAAATAATATTTAATTTTTATATAAATAATTTTATAATTAATATCTAGATTTTGTTAAATAAAAAAATCACCTCTCTCTTCCTCCGATAGAATTCTAGTGGGGTTATTAAGATAAGAACAACCAATTTCAACTGTGTCAACTTAACCTCTTTATATGCCTAACGGAGCTAAGGCCTTCCTTTTCTTTTCCAATCTAATGTTGAATTACATCTCCTTAGCAATCTTCCGTCTCTCGTTATTAGTCATATGAATCTCTGTCAACTTTCGTCCAGTGGTCTAGGACCCAATTCTGTCTTTGAATTCTGGGGATGACATTTTTCTTGGACTT
This sequence comes from Erythroxylum mucronatum, assembly GCA_027563825.1. Classification (NCBI taxonomy): domain Eukaryota; kingdom Viridiplantae; phylum Streptophyta; class Magnoliopsida; order Malpighiales; family Erythroxylaceae; genus Erythroxylum; species Erythroxylum mucronatum. The sequence goes on along the minus strand of JAOSBP010000007.1, from coordinate 16,030,248 downwards.
TGGTTCCTTTATTTCAAAACTTGAATCTTTCACGACATTGAAGTAAGAACAGGGACATGGGATGGGTCCTCCAGATCCCTTGCTCAAACCGTTCCTTTTCCATCATGGCTTCAATTGGCATCATTCCATTTATTGATGAATGAAGTTGTTTCGTTTGGAGTCTTTTTGTTACAGATGATATGTCTATATATTTTGATAGAGTTTATTATCTAAAATCAATTAAGTGTCATGATTTTACGTAAATAATGATTTTTTTAAATCTTTTCTAAAACAAAAGAACTCGTAACCAAATGAATTATATTTAATCAAAGTCAAATTACAAGATTCTATTTATCCTATCATGTTTTATTATCAAATTTTGGTCCAAATTTTATTACTTTATTTGAAACAGATCTAAATTTTCTGTCTTATTGTGTTAAGTTTTTTTTTTCTATCTCTATTTTGCTTCAAAATGGACAATATTCGAAATTCATAAAACAAACAGTGGAGAATATATTTTGACCAATGAAGTGATGTTTTTAACGTCTCCTTATTTTTGTTTGACCCTAAAAATCACAATTGGATCCTAAAAATCTACAAAACCTATAAACATTCAAACTCTAAAAATTAAAAGTGTATTTTGCACTCTAATATTTTTATTAAAGTATATCTGATTTTAAAAAATTAAATTAAATTTTAATTTGTAATAAAACTTATTCAATTTAAATTAATTACAATTTTTAATTAGTTATACATTTATTATAATTAAATTAATGTTAATTCAAATCTTTAACCCTAAAAAATCATAAATCCCTAACCTCCAAAAATTAGAAACTCTAATCCCATTAGTCTTAAGTCTTCTACACCATCAGCTGAAGTATTAGTCACTTTCATTTCTTTTTACTTAAATTATCTTTTTTCTTACACTAAGTAAAAAGGGATCATTCTTATCCAACCCCGCACTAAATCTTGCCACAATCTGCATTTTTTGGCAAGGCTTCCAGCAATTCTACATCCACACTTAACTTATTGTTAGAGTATCCCATATTCACTAAACATAAAAATATTGAAGGGTTTATAAGTGGTAAGGACCAACTATTCAAATAATAAGTTTTAGTCATTTGGTAACGATTGACTCAAGCCCAATTCTTATTAATGGATTCTACACTCTACCTGATAAATATATGCAGATATATGCAAATCTTCATGCAATCCCACCTGCGCATCTTTGATTTCCTTTTAAATGTATTTGATTTTATCTTGTGTATCTCAATTGACTTTTTCGTTATCTTTTGGATATCACAAACATGTATAAATACACTGTAAAGTTACTCAGGAAAATACAAGCAATACAATACAATTGCATTTCAATTGCTTTCTTTCTTCTATTCTTTCATGGTATCAGACACACTAGTCCTATTACCAAGTTACACATTCAAGCCAATAGTCATTTTCTCAAACACCTACCCTGCATATAGAAACAGTAGAAACAAACACACAAAAACACCTCACTTTGCATACAAAAACAACAGCAACAAACACACAAAACATCCATCCTTTTTTATTCGAACCAGTACATCACAAACAAAAATTCAATGACAGATCCTACTTGTTGGACCCCGTTTTCGGAATCTAACCTCTTGACAAAATACCGTGATACTTGAGCGTGGTTCCTTGCTTAACACAATTTCTGATGTGATTGTTTTTTCCTTTCATCTAATTTCAATCTTATACAAGTCAAAACCATTTGGAAACTGATTCTCAATCAAAACTCAATTCTTCTAAATCAT
>JAOSBP010000007.1:16000921-16016194 GCA_027563825.1 Erythroxylum mucronatum | reverse complement strand
AATTTCAACATAACAATTACGGATTATATCAAAATTCTAGCAATGGGTTTGCAATTAGCAATTCAATGAACGCATTACAATTATCAAATCACAATACCCAAAGGGTTCATACACAAATAACCGAATAATAATGAAAATCCGATTATCCATACACAATATCCAAATCAATTAAAATGAAATAACACAATCAATTCTTAATGAGAGAAAGAAACAATAAAATAATAATAAAATTACTTAACCTAGGTCGTCGGCGTTGATGTCAACTCCAAAACAGCGTCGGGACGTTTAGCCATTTATAGGTGTTTTATGGAAAAAAATTGCTTGAGCTCTTATGTCATAGCCCTACCAAAAATCCCTTAATTTCTTCTTGCAGCCGTTCTCCTGTTAATGTGCTTGCACGTCTCACCTCTCACTATTCCATCGATGGGACGATTAAGGTTTGTAGTTTTTGGGTCCAGCAGCCTCTCCCTAATCTCGCAAGCTTTCATAAAAATCAGCCACTAAGCCGTAGGCGTGACCCAGCTCCCTCTCTTCACGCCTCCAAAGCTAAGCCAAGCCGCAACCACAGCCTTTAGCGCCTCCATGCCTGTGCCTAGCTCTCTCCTCATCTGCGTTTAACATAAAAAACTGCGTCAAACGCAGATGTATCATGCACTCAACCCTTTCTCTTATACCTGTGTCTACTGTTGGTGATTAGACAATTAAAGATGCAAACAGCGTTTCACGCTGCTTCTGTCTGCGTCTCATGTTGATTCAATGGGACAATTAAACTTGCTGCTCCAAGTTTTATTCACGCACCTGCCTTCCTTCAAAACGCAACGTAAGCACTAAGCATGTGTTATACGCATGCGTTTCAAGCCTCCTGTGCTGTCGTTTTAGCCTTGGCTTCCAACATTTATGCTGTGACCTTTTAGGCTCTTATTTCCTTTTTCTTTCTGTTCCATTTTTATTGTCTTATATTTAATTTCTGTTTCTTCTTCCTTCATGCAGACAATTAAAAATTGATCTTCAGAAAATAAGTCAAATATAGTACTTTCAACTCACTTTAATTTATTTGCTTCCAAATTGTACCTAAAATTATATATGAATTAAAGTGAGTATTTTAAGCATTTTCATGTCAATAATTACTAACTGTAAATGATTAAAAATATTAACAATTAAACACATATCAGAGTCTAAGATTAGTATTCTTGTACATCAGTATAAGCTGTTCAAGATGAAAAATGATGAGTCTATTGATCAAATGTTTAGATGATTTCAAACTATCGTTAATGGACTTAAAGCTCTTGTGAGAATCTACGATAATCAAGACCATGTTAAAAAGATTCTCAGAAGTTTACCTAAAAGATGGAGACCTAAAGTTACAGCAATACACGAAGCTAAAGACTTAAGTAGATTGATGCTAGATGAATTGCTTGGTGATTTGAAGATACATAAAGTAAAGCTTGATGCAAAATATAAACCTAAAAAAGACAAATCTATAGCATTAAAGGCTGGTCAGAAGAATCAAAAGATCTAGAGGAATAGAAGGTCATCTTCAAAAGCATTAAAGATTGAAGAAATCAAAGATGATGATGCCAGTGAATCTGATCAAGATTCAAGTGAAGATGATGATGAATGATCCTTCATTTCGAAAAAGATTAGGAGGATGTGGAAAAAGAAAGCAAAGGGAAATAAAGACTTTTCTTTTAAGAAGAATAGCAAAGATGAAGTCAAGAACGAGAAAACCTCTATCATTTGCTATGAGTGAAACAAACTAGGACACTACAAGTCTAAACGTCTGTTGCTCAGAAGAAATCAGAAGAAAAGCAAAGAAACTGAAAAGAGCATGATGGCAACTTGGGAAGATTTGGATTCGTCCGAATTTGATTCTGATTCAGAAGCATCAGTACAAACAAATATATACTTAGTAGCTAAAAAAGAAGGTGACGAAAAATTTTAATGAATTTCAGGAGGCATATTTAGAATTATTAGAAGATTCACATGCTATATTAAAGCAATATAGAGCTTTAAAAAGAAAATTTGCTAAAAACTTGAAGAACACGGAAGTGTTAGAAAAAGAAAACGTCTGCCTTAAGGAATAAGTAGACGATATGGAAAAGAAAGTGACTGTAGATGGATCTGAGAAAATTAGTCAGTTGAAACAAAGGATTAATACTCTATTAGCAGATTTATCAACCTTTACTGAAAGTATGAAAAAGATGAACGACATGATTGGAAGATATAGATACCCTAATGATAAGAGTGGTTTAGGGTTTACTAATAACACTGTTTGTCATAATAATAGTTTTGTTCCTTACAGAAACAAAAAGAAATAATCTTCTTATTATTATTTGATAAATAATTGTAAGACTAACGCCAAAGGACCCAAGAAAATCTGGGTACCTAAAAAGGACATAATATCTATTGCAGATCTCCCTTTCTTAGAAAAAGTAACCAGCACCAATGGTACTTGGAAAATGGATGCTCGCGACATATGACGGGAAGAAGGTCTATATTCCTAGACCTCCAAAATAAGCATGGAGGATCAGTAACTTTTCGAGATAATCAGCAGGGCAAAATAGTTTGAATCGGCAAAATTGGTAAAGATTCTTTTGTATCTATTGATAATGTTCTGCTAGTTGAAGGTTTTAAGCATAATTTGATTAGTGTAAGTCAATTATGTGATTCTGGTTTGAAGTATCCTTTAATCAAAATTCTTGTGTAGTAAAAAACAAAGACAGTTCTGCATTCTTTTCTGTCAAAAGACGAAACAATCTCTATAAGATTAATTTAGAATATTTGCAAAGTCAGAATATGTTAGTTTTAAACATATTTCCAAGTTGGTTAAACATGATTTGGTAAGAAGGTTGATTAAACTCTTTTCAAAGGAATTATTGGTTCTCTACATTACCTAACAAAAAACAGACCTTATATATTGTTTAGTGTCTGTTTGTGTGCAAGATTTCAAGCAGATCCTAGAGAATCTCAATATATTGCTGTTAGAAGAATTTTGAGATACTTGTCAGGTTCTACTATTCTTTGCTTAATGTATGTGATGCTGATTACGCTAGAGATAGGATTGATAGGAAGAGTACAAGTGGAGGTTGTCACTTCCTTAGTCATAATCTAGTTTCTTGGTCAAGAAAGAGGCAAATTTTAATTGCTCTATCTACTGCAGAAGCTGATTATATGTAAGCTGCAGCTGCAAGTTATTGTTCACAAATGTTATGGATTAAGTATTAGTTAGAAGATTACTCCATCCAAGAAGAACAAATTCCAATCTTCTGTGACAACACAAGTGCTATCAATCTATAGAAGAATCCAATACAACACCTGAGGCCAAAGCATATTGAAGTTAGACATCATTTTCTACGAGACTATGTACAGAGGAGAATCATCAGTCTACAATTTGTTGAGACAAATCATCAATGAGCGGATATCTTTACTAAACCTTTGAGTGAAGATAGATTCAAAGAAATCAGGCGGAACTTGAATATAGTAATGTTGAAAGCCAATCGTCTGACGCGTCATGACCCAGATGATTCACAAAGAGAAGAAGATAAAAGTCGTAAGTTTTCAAGTAAATAGTAACAGTAAGTTATTGACGGTAACTTTTCAAGAGTAAGTATAAGAGGGAAACCTTCTTAAGATTATAGAGTACCTCTTAATCTAGAATATTCCTGAAATACTCTGAAATCAACTTTTGTAGTGCTCTTAACTAGGATATTTCATTACTCTGTTCTTAGCTTCAAGCTCTTGCGTTTCACATTCTCATCTTCAGATACTAACATCATTACTTTAAGCAAAATACATTTGTGTGTTTAGTGTTTATCGATTACAGATCACAAATGGAGCAATGTATTATCTATGGAAGACATGTTGATTTCGTCTCCTTAAAGCAAAATCAGAAGGACATTGAACCAGAAATTGAAGCAGTTGGGTGGAAAAATTTCTTTCAGGTTTGTGAAATAGTCTATCTGAATGAGTTATATGAGTTTTGGAAGAATGCAAAGGTGGTAGACAACACCTTGGTATCAATGGTAGATAGATTGTCAGTTATCGTGACACTGAATTTAATCGAGAAAGTCAGTGAGTGTCCATGTATTGAAGCAAAGCTATCTCATAACACAAAATGGATGACTCAAGGCTGTGTAGACAAGGCACACATCACTCAGCAATTATATGGAAGTAATGACCCAAGAAACAAGAAGGCGTCAACTTTTGTTCCGAAGGCTAGGGTTCTACATACTCTACTTTTTCATTGTGTTCTACCAAGATCAGGCTCGAAGAACGTTGTGACAATGATCGATGAACAATATTTGTTTCATCTACTCAATCATAATCTTCCTTACTTAATTTTGAAGTACGTGTTGAAGTCAAAGCAAGATTCTAGCTCTTTACCGTATCATATGCTATTAATAAGGATTTTTAGAGATTTTGGAATCCTTCTCAATAGAGGGAACAGGATGAAGATGGATGTGAAAAACATCATAAATGCAACCATTATTAGCATAATGGGATTAAAGATTGAAGAAAAGGCACATAAAGGCTCTACGTCGAAAGCAAGGTTTGAAGGGGAGCATAGAGTGAGACACAGCAAGAGTGAACGTTTTACACCTACAAGTAAGACAAAACCTCAACCTATAGGGAGAACATCTATAGAAGAAAAGATAGAGAAATGGGCAGATGAATCAATAAAATCTAAGAAGATTTCATAGAGAAAAGAAAGCCAGGTTATACAATCAGCACAACAAGTGTCATTAAAGAGAAAGGGAGAGACACTTCATTTAGAAAAATCTAAACAATCAAAAAGGTCACCAAGACTATTGACCTTATGTCAACAAGAACAAAAGAAACAAAAAGGTTTGACTCTTGGTGAAGACTCTGAAAAGCTAGAGAAAGCACATCATGCTACTAGATCATTGGTCTCAATTGTGCAGAATCAATCAGCAAAATCAGCTAAAGAGACATAAATTAAGAGGAAATTAGTGTTTAAGAAGAAGAAGCCTCAACAAGAACAAAAGAACAAAAGAAGCAGAAGCCTTGTCAAAAAAAGAGTTCTTCATCTGAAGTTCAAAAGAAGGCAAAGAAGGTTGAACACCAATTGGCACGTTATAATTCATCTAAACCTATTAGCAAGAAGGATTTGAGAATGAAGGTTATAGAAGAATCGATACCTGTTCGAAGCAAAAACTCATTTATTATAAGAGAACCTTCGAAAAAGCTAGTTAAGGTATAAGTCAAACTTATACTAATCAATGATCAATCAATACATCTTTTAAATCATGGAAAAAGAAGATTATATGGTATTCTGCAAGATGAAAAGACAGAACCATATCCAATGACGATGTCTAAGGATTAGTATATAATTTATCCGATTACAAGCAGAACATTGATCAAAATTGTGCCAGATATACAATTGAGATCTTCAAACCTTGTGCGAACAAAAGAAAAAGGGAAAAATAAGTTTTTCCTTGAACGAAATGAAGATGATCTTACAGAAGATCAGATTCAAACAGCTGTGAAGAACATAGATGATGCATGCAATGTAGCTCAACCTAGAGGTATCTATGTTTCACATCATATCTCAAAACCATCAGGACGTTAGTGTGGAGTTTCCACCACAGATGCAATCTTCAAAGTAGTTGGAAAAGTGACAAAAGGACAGTACAAAACTATCATGGTTGAAAGTATCAATTTCAACTTAGAGACCTTTGTGCATTTGATCATGCTTGTTAGACCTTTAAGTTTCATACCATCATTTAAAGAAGTGTTACACCTTCTTGGACAACCAGTTCCAAAACTACCTATACATGATGGTCTTGATCTTCCAGAAGGAAAACAAATCTTTAAACCTCCTATTATCAAAATCATAGACTTAGATGTTTTACCTTCAGAACCATTTGTTGCTAAAAACTTCCATCCACCAAGTGAACCTCAATAAGATTCTACTGTTGTTTTGGAGGAAGTCAGTCACACATAGAAGGAAATTCAGGAAGCTTTGGTAAAAGAAATTAAGGAAATTCATACTAAAGTTGATGACCTGAGTGACTCAATGGGTGATCTTTATGAGGAAGTAGCATATCTTTGGGTTACTATTAAACAAGACCTCAAGATGAACTGCACTGATATGCAACCTATGTTTTCTGAAATTATGAAGCGTCTTCAGTGAAATTTTTTATTAATAACAAATAGGAGGAGAAGAGAAGAAGAAAGAAAGCATAAGGGAAGATAAGAAGAGAAGGTAAAAAAGTAGACAAGTTTTTATGTTTACGTATATCATATATGTATTTCATGTACGCACGTGTATTTCTTATGTTTTGTTGTCTCGTTATTCGTCTGAATAATATTCATTTGAATTTCATGTTATCTTTCTAAAATTATGATTATTTGTTATAATAAAAAAGGAGGAGATTGTTAAGTCAAGAAGACTTTACTTCTATTAATTTTGGTGACAATCAAATAATAATAATATTAGAAATAAATGAACTGTTTTTATAAGTTTGTTAAGTGTGCAGAAAAATATAAGTAGCACAAAAACACAGACGAAGCAAAACACAGACAACACGTCATCACAAAAGAAGCAAAACACATACGACACGTCATCACAGAAGAAGCAAAACACAGACGACACGTGATCACAGGAGAAGCAAAACACAAAAGAAGCAAAACACAGACGACACGTCATCATAGACGAAGCAGCAATATTAGACGATACAAAGTAGAAGATACACTAGAACGTCAAACAGTTAGTTAGTTGGAGTTAGTTACAGAACTCAACTAAATAACGATTTCTGGAAGAAACAAGAAGCAGTTTTTAAAGAAGCAGTTTTTAAAGAAGCAGTTGGAGATTTATGCTATAAATACTAGTCCTAGTCGAAGAGAAAAAAAGAGTTGTTGTTTTACTTAGAAAATTCTGTATTCGAAGTGCAAAACAAGAGAGAAAATACTATTGTAACGAAAAGCTCACAATATTTTTTTAGTGAGAGAAAGAAAAGGCTAAAGCTTGGAGAGACTAAGATAGCAGAAAGAATACTTTGTGAAAGAGGCCTGAAGAGGCTCTGGAAAGGAAGAAAGAATACTTGTAAATTTGAAAAGTATAGTGAAATCTCAGATGAACTCTGAGGACTGGACGTAGCCCATAGTTTGGGGTGAACCAGTATAAAATCACAACATCTATACTCTAACCTTACACTTTTTTTTTGTTAGACAAAAATTACTTGCGATTCAAATATGTATCAACTTTAGCAAAGTATCTTTGGTATTCATTTGATAGTTGAAAAATATTTTCAAGAAATATCAAAAGATTTGTAGTCTAGAAAAGATTACACAATTCAACCTCCCTTCTTGTGTATTTTGTATACTTTACGTGATTTCTATATTAACAAGTGATTTACTTCACCGATAACATGATCGACTCGTGTTAACCTCAACAGAGAATTTTTTTAGATAACTTTTAATCAAAAACACTTAAACAACCAACTCAAGTGATCAATCAACTAAGAACAAAATAATAATACACTTGAGATAAAAGAGAATAATAGCTTCCCGAAATAGATTTGAAAGTCGTCTACACACTAAACTGATTCATGGCAGTAACATTCCCAACTATTAATCCTTGGCAGAACACCCACACACCACATTCAATGTCCCAATCGTGAGCCACATTGAAAAATCAACACCGAGCCAAGACAAATAGTCAATAAACACTTATAGCAACCAATCAGCCAAGTTTTTCAACGTGTACCAATCTATAGAACAACCAATCAACATACAGTTTCATGAGAGAATTTGATGCTTCAAACCCAATTGTATGCTCCACAAAAAAAAAACTCACGTTTAGCAATTTTATCACACGAAAACCTTTAACACCATTCATCCAAAATTCCAGCTGTGCACCACCAACAAAGAACACACACGGCACAAGACAGATGCATTACACCCACAAATCAAAACAACCTTATGTCTCCAACATAGAACACCCATAATCACTTCAATTATTTTCACAAAAAAACAATTGACGTACCTACCAAAGAGCACTAAAGATAATTGTCAATTAACACAACAAAATACCACCCAGCAAAGACCAATTTTCATCCGAAAACCCTTAGCCACACTTCAAAAATTCTAGCGATACCCCCCAACACTCACACACGTGATCACCAAAATACATCTGAAGATAGACTCCAATTCAGTATAATTCTTTCACAACTATAAGATTATCTACTTTGGCTTTTTGAATCCAAGTCAAACAACAATAATATCTTATAGGTCCAATTAATAAAAATATACCAAAAAAATAAGTAGATATATATCATATATCTAACATGTACAAAAAACAACTAACTGAAAAGCAAAAGAACTAATGGATGGGGCAGGTACAAGAATATGGTGGTGCAAACTGATTTAAAGTGAGGTTCTTAAACCGAATGCCAACTTTTTGCTTTGATTAGCTATGCTAAACAACTAAGCACTATGGATAGGAAGTTTTTATACTATTTTAAACATTGTATACTTTGTAATTTGGAGGAAGATATAGTTCTTCTATTTTTTAAGTGCAGATCCTCTAAGTGAAGCATAGAATTTCTTTTCTATGCATCCTTAGCTGCAGCCAAAGTAGCCTAACAGATGTCTTACAAGAGATATTTCAAATGCCTAACTCAAAGCATGATAAGAAATTTTATATGGTGGCAATTGCAACTTGCCTTCAAGAGATATGGAAAGAGAGAAATAATAGAAAGCTTGAGGAAAATCTAGTTGCTTAAGCTCTCCTATTGAACCCACAATTGCAAATATAAGAGAAAAACTTATTATAAACCAGATGGCAAATAATTGTAGTAGGAGGTTATTTGCCAGTAGGAGGTTGGTGCATTTTTGGAGAATTTAAGTATTTCATAATAGGGTTAATAGTAATTGTAAAGAAGAACACACTGATCATCCACAGAAAATCATAAACTTTCATCAGTGTTGGTGCTACGCTTAGAGGAAGCAAAATTAAGAGATTGCTTTCAAAGGCCTTTACTCTATGCAGCTTTCAAAGGCCACTACTTAGAGGAAATTATGTTAAAAAAAGAAGTAAGGCATTAAAATGCACTCAAAGTTTAAGTTTGGAGATGAATTTAGACCTTTTTCCTAAAATAAGTATGAATAATGCGTGAGCTAATAGTACTTAATCTATTTCTAGACACAAAACATTGTACTACTGCACCTAAACTGGAAGAAAGTATAAGAAACTTGGGGCGATGGAGTTATTCAGACTGTTGAGACGTTTGTGCACAAAATTCCTAGAGTTGTCGTCATTGACTCGCCGTTCACCATTGAGCGCCTTCACAATCGAATATTGATGCTTCATGTGGTTTCAAAGCTGAAGTTCGAGTCTAGGGACGATTCCTTTGGAATTCTCAAACAGCCTATGATTTACGACAAGGAAACATTTTGATCCCCAGGCTTGGGAGTTTCTCAAGTATCCAATGATTGCAAAGCCGCTGATCACTGACGGCTGCGTGAAGCTGCACAAAATGACGTTGATCCTCAACCACAGGAGGTCGAACAAGCTAAAACCACCGATTGTATTGCAGGAGTTTGTGAATCATGGTGGGGTTAATTTTTAAAGTGTAAATGGTGGGAAAATATGTCAAGTGCGTTAAGAGGAAGTCATTGCCTGATGTTCCCAAGGAGAAATTGAAGAGCTTGGAGAGTTATTTGTCGTTTTCTCAAGTGTCAAATTTGACTCTGAGGAATAATGATGATAACAAGTTCTATGAGTTGGTGTATACGCAGTCCAAATTTTCTGTCTAATATTATGGCGCTTTATTGTTTCCAATAAATCTTAGTCATTAATTTATATAGGTCCCGAATAAATTTTACGTGGGTCCCGTAAAATAAATGACTGAAATTTTATGAGACAGAATAAAACAGAGTAATACTAGACAGAAGATCTGGATTCGTGTATACAGAGGATACTAAAATGTTCCCCGGAGCTTTTTTCATCTAAAAAAGTTTAGATAAATAATTTAATGAAACTTAATTAGAATGTATAAGTGTTTAGGGTTTTTGTTTTATGTAATAAGTCACGTCAACAACGTTAATAAAAATATTAATATTAACATTGGACTATAATTAAAAAATTAAAAATTTGAATATTTAATTGTCACTTTTTTTAAAGTTAGGCTATAATTACAAAATGAAGTAAAGTTTGAGTTTCTTTTTTAAATTAACCCATGATTATATTGTTATACAACTTTCAATTTATTTTCTCAATATTGTTATACAACCGAAATTTATTACGATTAAAAAGACAACTCTCAATATATAATTATGGGAAAAGGTAAACAATATTTTTTGTTTTTAATTAGATAAGAGTTTTATTAAAATTAAATATTTTTAATTCATAAATATATGTGTCTTATACTTTTTTAATTTCTATTAATTCAAGATTTACGTCAATAAATTCTAAATATTTGTCTTAATCCGAGACGCTAACTTCCACACTGCAGTCATGTTGTGGGTTTTTGCGACGACAAAAGATGTATATATTCGTTTTTGTGTCTAAACACTTGAAACTAACCATCTATAAGAAAGTAGACAGATAAGTCCACTACAAGAACAGCACAAAACCTAGAGTAGACTATAATCAAATATATTCTGAGGGTAAGAATTTAGAATAGACCTTCGTGCTTCAAAAATCAAAATCCTTTCTAAGTTCTAATCATGAATTAATACTACCAAACTGTTGGTAGAATGTAACATCACGAGCTCACTCCTCTACACCACAGCAGATACCTCCTACTCTAACCACCTCAACAGACAGGACACACACAACAACAGGGACACACCCGCATACAGTGACGAAGTCAAGGACGGAGATAGGGGGGCTCAAATAAAATATAAATTTCACAAAAATTTTCATATCAAAACTAAATTAAAAAAAGTTTTATTAAGAATATAAAATAGCTAAAATTACAATGATCATCGCTTACTTTTCATATATTGAAATCTTTTCATAACAATATCATCAAACCATAATACAATAAATCTTCGCTTACGATCTCCATCCATAGTTTGAGGAAAGTTATGATTTCAAGGTTGACAAGGACCTTTTAATAAAAAAGCTCTACGCATTTGATCTCGTTTTTCAGGAGGATACTCCATTATATTAGGTCTCAATCCTGGATCGGAAGGAAGATTTTCTAAATCAATCACAAGTTCTTCAATAATAACCTCCTTCGATGCTGGATGTGCTTTATTAACATTCTAATTTAAATCACATGATGATGACCGAATAGTCGGTCTTAATTTTTTAAAATATTTTTCTATAACTGCAAAATAAAAAAAATTAGTTAGAACCAATATTTAGGAATTCTATAAAATTTATTTTTTCCATTAAGCATTAATCAATCTGCATAATCACTTTTCTATTTAACAACAAAATGCATTTTTTTCCCATAAAAACTAATCAATCTGCTTTCCGCATTATCACTTTTGTATTTGGCTTACCTTTTTCAATTGTCAGTCGTCACCCTATGAACCATCCAAAAACTAATTGTCTATAATCCACTGAAGAGCAGATGGGAACTGACCACAACGATTTCTATTAAGTTTGATCTTCCAGAAGAGCAACCCTATGATAAGGTTTTAATATATTATATATATAATAGATGACGACAACTTATGATAAGGTTTTAATATATTATATATATTATAGATGACAACGTTGCTCTTCCAGGGTTTTGAATTACAAAGATATAATTACAAAGATAATAATTCCATATATAACAGTTATAACTTTTTTTATTTTGAGAAATTATAACAGTTGCAACTTTACACGACGGCAACGTTGCTTTTAGTTTTACGACAACTTATAGGTTTTGATATATTATATTATATTATATTTTTTATTTTGCTTCCTTTCTTCTCTCTATCGGCATGACACAGGGATTGCCAGTATTATATTTTATATATATATATATATATATATATATATATATGAAAAATAAAAAAATAATTTTTTAAAAACTTGGGCAATGGGCCCCCCATATCTCCGTCCATGCCCGCATACCTCTGTACCTCAACAGACAGGACAAAAACAACAGACAGGACACGCCCACACACCTCTATAAATATTTTACCACAGAAACCGTTAGCTGCTTGTATATATATACGTAGTTTGTACAGTGTTTTTCCTAGCAATTTATGAAAAACGCAAATTGCTCCTCTGCTCCTCTCTCTCCCTCTCTCTCTCACTTCATTCATCGGTTAACGATGAAGGTATCAACTTAAACTTTACAAAGTACAATTGATTTTGCTAAACCAACTGATAAAGCATAACCCAACAGAGTTATCCCAAACATCCAAAGAAAAAAGAGAGAACAGTCCGGTTTGCAATTCCTAAAGTTGATCATGGTATCAGAATTATCTCTGATTCAATACACTAGCCTCCTTTTTTTTAAGACGCTTTACTCACCAAACACAAACAATCACGCAATAGCCTCTTATGAAAAAAGCACAGAAAAAGGAAAATATATAGGAAGTAAGAAAGCAATTAAAAAAAACAAGAGTTTTACATAGAAAACTACAATAAAATAAAAACTTCGAAAAGTGAAGAACTTTACCGTAACAAAAATAAAGATTATAAACTTAATCCTCTAATTTATTTATACAAAAAGAATGTTTGTTTTATTTGTTGAGTGGCCAGGAGTGAGCCTTCTTTTATAGGCTTCACTCCTCTCCTTCCTTTCTCATCCCACCAATGTGGGATGAGCATCTTAACAAAAAGTTCCAGCTTTCTCACAAACTCTGTATCTCTCGTCATTATAAGGGCTATCATTGTTTTGACCCCTTACACTTCCAAACTCTGTATCTCTCGTCATGCTCAATTACTGAAAAATGTCTCTCTGTGATACCTATTCTCCTCCTACCTCCTTATATAGTCTTCAACCTCCTGCCCATTCCCCCAACTCTACTACTTCCTCCTCCTCATCGCGTTCTCATCTAATGATCACTAGCTTGTGTGATCACACTCGTATTCCTCGAACTTTCTCTGACTTCATTACTTACTCTACTATCACCCAAAATCCATCCATTTCTGACCCTACTTTCTTCACCCAAGCTAATAATTTTTTATATTGGCGATAGAACTTGCTTGATGAGTTCAATGTTTTCCATCACAATTACACCATGTCTTTTGTTCCACCATCTTCTAATGCTAATATTGTCAGATATAAATGAGTTTTCGCACCAAAAGAAAACTTAATGGTACTATTTACTGTAACAAAGCCTATCTAGTTCCCAAGGGGTATTTTAAAGCTTCAGGTATTAATTATACTAATACCTATAGTCCTTTCATCAACTACAGAGCAAGCTCATTGCCACTGGTCCTCGTGAGGTTGAAGGGGATTGATAATATTTGCAAAATATTTCCTATACTTTAGGGATAGACATCTCTATCTATTCATAATTTTGTTTTGATTTGTTTCTATCCTATCCAATACATACTCTCCTTATCTTCAAACATGTATAAATTCATTGTACATATCTTCCCATAATAATACAAGAAACAATTACAATTCACAAATTTAATCATTTAGTTCGGTGTGAGTTGACTAAGATTCAAAATTTACTTCAGTAACTAATTGATAGAAGCGTTTATTTTATACAGCACTGATAATTGTGAATACACCTCCTTTATACGATATAAAGTTATGACTCTCGTTACAGTCGCCAAATTCAGTTTTTATAATCACCTTTCTACCTACTCTAATTCACTCAGATGCAGCTTAAATGTCTTACCATTTCGAAATATTTTCCATAACATATAACATTTTGTCCCAAAACTGCGATGGGAGTGATGAAAGGATTTTTAAATAGATTCCATTTTTTGTATCATGGATTAGGGTTAATTACAAAAAAAAAAACCTAAACTTTCATCAAATTTTCAATTATAACCCGAATTTTAAACAGTAAGAATAAGATGTCTAAACTTTCAATTTTTTTCAATTCTAGCCTGACTTTAGTACCTCTGTTATCTTTGATGATGTGACAATGCCACATGTACAGAGACCGTCATTAATTAGACACATTAGAGTAATTAGCAGAAGTGGGTTAAATTATTGAAACGACATCGTTTCAACAAGAGTAAATTATATATGTCGATCCTCCCTCCTCCCAGACGCATGAAATTCCTAAGTTGGTCGACATTGTTTCATCCATCCTCCCATATGCATGACATTCTTTAGTCCCTCCTCCCAAACGCACGAAATCTCTAAGTGTTTCGATGCCTTGTTTGATGAACATGCATGACGCTGATGTTACATTTTATATTTTGTATTGAGTTTAATTGACTTTATCTGAGTTATTGTTTAAATTTACAATTGGAGCTCCTTCTGCAGTTAGTAGACGTGAGAGGAGAAGACTGATTTGTACTGTGAACTGAATGAAATTGATGTTTAAGGTGATCCAAGGTGATGTGCTGAGGACTGATTTGCCCTCTTTCGACAAATGTGTGGCGAACATCCCCTATCAAATCTCTTCTCCTCTCATGTTCAAGTTGTTAAATCACCAACCCTCATCCAGGTGTGTTTAAATTTGTTCACGTGTATTTTGATCAAAATTACATGGTGGTAAAAAAAGGTTTGTATCAGTACAATTTTTTTGATTATATTGTTATAATCTGATTGATTAAGCTTGGCACCTGAAATTTTGAAGGATTTATTAAAAAGGCAGATGCAATTACAAAGCATTTGGAGAGGAACAGGAAAGATAAGTATTCTAAGTTCTGT
Source organism: Erythroxylum mucronatum (assembly GCA_027563825.1). Lineage (NCBI taxonomy): Eukaryota > Viridiplantae > Streptophyta > Magnoliopsida > Malpighiales > Erythroxylaceae > Erythroxylum > Erythroxylum mucronatum. Next base: position 16,001,435 of record JAOSBP010000007.1, on the reverse strand, counting down.
ATCCTTGTGGAGAGCACGATTCACAGACTGGCTCGCTACTACAAGAAAACAAAGAAACTTCCACCTGTAATTTTGATAAGGATTCTAAATTTTGTTTTCATCTTTTATACGAATCAATAATACAATCTCTATTAAGTTCTCTATCATTACAAATCACTGTGGAATGGATGAGGAGATGATAGCAAGTACTGAAGGTTGTTAGACAAGAGTAGGAATTAAGCAAATGGTGAAAAAGTTTCTTTTGTAGAAGTTAGTTTCTTTTGTAGAAGTTATCTCCCCAAAGAAGGGATTCAGATCTTCTGTCCCACTAATCCTGGCCCTATTCTGTCCCACAACAAAACGTCGACGTTTTCTTTTAATTTAAACAAGCTTCCACTTTGTCTTCACCCAAGCCAAGCCGAACGTCTCCTCAGCCTAATCCAAGCCAACGTCTCCTTCTCTTTTTGATTTTGCTTCCCGCTTTATTTCTTCGATCTTGCTCTTAGATCCGTCTTCTCTCTTTGTTCTATTACAA
>JAOSBP010000007.1:15968457-15978488 GCA_027563825.1 Erythroxylum mucronatum | reverse complement strand
AACTTCAATCTTTGAAATCACTATCCATAATCTTCACAATAATGTCTCAATCATGTTGAAGATTGTTTCCTTCTTGATTCCTCAATGATTTATAATGTCTTCTAGTTTTATTTCAATCCAAAACACCTGCAATAAATTTCTTAACCAATTCTATACATTTTATTATTATCAAAATATAAGTAGAATTAAATTTGTCAACCACCATTGGTCCAACAACTTCTTATTTATCTTGGCAACTTGGTAGGCCATGTCGGGTTTAGAACCCCCTTCATTAAGAGCAGTAACTTTGCTCTTAGTCACCTTACAATGTGAATTCTCAGCAACTTTTTTGAAAATATTCCATAACTCTTGGGAACTCAGGTTCCTAATGTTCCCACCATCGTTTAAATCCACCAAAGTCTGATTGTGATCAATGAGACCATAGTAGAAAAACTGAGTCAAAGAGTATGCATCAAATCCATGACGAGGACATTAGTTAATGAGATCATTAAATCGATCCTATGCTTTATGAAATTTTTCTCCTTCTTTTAGCGAGAACCAATTATCATCTTCCTTAGTTCGAGAATTTTGTGGGCTGGGTACCACTTCATCATGAAAGTCTCCATTACTTTGTCCCAAGTATCAATGAAATCTACCTCCAAACTTAACAACCAGTTTCTTGTTAATCCCTTCATGCAATAGGGAAAACACCTTAGCCCTAATTTATCTTCGGACAATCCATACAATGGAAAAGTTTGAACTATTGCATAGAAATCTCTCATAAAGGTTAGAGCATCTTCACTCGACATTCCATTAAATTGTGACAACATAGATAGATGAATCTACTTCAACTCATAATTCCTTACTGTCGCAATCAATCAAATGCAAGAGGGGTTGTCAGTAATAAATGGCATTTGATAATTTTTAATTCTCTTTACCGCAGGATTAACAACAATCGATTAAACTTGATTTCCTTCTTTGAATTATTCGTTCCCCATATCTTGTTCCCCAGGCAGAATCAGATTTTGATTATTGTTTGCCATCTCTCTTCTTCTTTGGGCATTGCTCCTTCTACAAGTGCATTCAATTTCGGGATTTAACTTAAGATAGATAAACATAACCTAAGAACTTTCATTCAACACCAATCAATCCATAAAATACAAATCAATCCCCCAAAAATAGGCTACATCCCTTACCCTAAATGGGGTTTAGTTCCAGAACATGATAACATAATCCATACAAATGAAGACAATCAACATCCAAGAAAGAGTAGAGAGAGAAGGTAGAGAGAACACAAAACAAAATTGCTTCCAATGCTTGATTCAATCCTCTTTTCTCTTCTTTTTTCCCTCTATTGGGTGCCTCCTTATGTTGCAGCCTCGTTTTCAATGTCCAACTTCCACTTTTGGTCTTAAAATTGAGTATTTATAGTGTCTTGGGCTCAAAGAAACTTAGTTTTTGCTAAATAGGGGAATGCAGATGATCATAGTGCCGACAAAGTCCATTAGGCAGACTTCATGTCCGCTAAGCAGACCTTTTCAAGTTTCTGGAGTGAATTTGGAAAGTGAATGTCTGTTGAGAGGACTTTCTCGGGTTTTCTAGCTTTCCAACTCCGCTCATGTCCGTTTGAAGGGACATCAGGTCTGCTGGGCAGACATACATTGAGCATCTATAAAAATGTGTTATTTTGACCTTTAGACAACGAAATCTCTCCTCGGTGTCTTCACGAAAGTTGTAGAACTCGGAATCTTCTTCGAAAGCATACTTGGATGACCTTAATCCAACATCCAGAACCAAAGTTATGCCTCTTTTCCCAAAATTTATCCATTTGCACCTATTAAGCAATAAAGTTGAAATGTGTGAGAATTAACCAAATAAAGCTCAAAATTCATATAGAGATGAGTCAAATTAGTTCCAATTCATCCTAAAATCATATATAAATAATTTGAATTATTAGTTGTCCGTCCATCCAGGTAATTTGATCAACTCATGTCTACCATATGTATTGCTTTAATAATACGATTATGATGTGTTTGGGTTTTGTGTGAATGCAAAAGAGGTCTTGATTTTGTGTTGTTGTTTAGAATATTCTTATAATCATTAATGAGTTTTTATTCTTCTTTAATAGTCTAAGTATTTACTATATGTGGAATGAGTTTGAGATCTTATGGATCATCTGAGGCGTAACTAAGTTCCTATGATGGTATATAGGCTGGAAACCCATGATGCAACTCCCGTGAGGCTTATCGGTGAAAAATTCCACAAGCCTAGGAGTTACAACAAGAACTTGTTTTCTTGATTCACAGGTGTAAAAAATGCCACGTACCATAGTATTGAAATCAATTGTAGGTGATTAATTCAAACATAAATACTTCAACTTCAATGTGATTAATACAAACTTAGTATTAACATAAGAAATTCATAGGTTAAAATATGTCACGAAAAAGAAAACAGGATATGATGTGACCAAAGTTTAGACCACAATTTGGAGCTAGTTACTATCCAGGTAAAGCATCACATTCTACATCTGTAACCGAATCAGATGTTGTACCTCCAGCTACTACACTTGCAGATGAGGCATCACCTTCTGTACCTGTTACTACACCATCCACCACCCTTATACTGACAGAGATACCAGGGGTAAACGATGTGGATAAAGAAGGTGGCCTCCAGCCTGGAGCTGAGACAGTTGGTAGAAGAACTTACATCACAATTGTCAACAATCTGTAACTGAAAATACATGAAATATAATTTATAGGTTTAAATTTTAAAATGATATAAAATTAATTGTTTTAATATTAGGTTGATTCCGTCTGGACCGTGCTAAAAAAACATGACATCCATATTCAAGAAGAAGATTGATCTTGAGGGTTATATATGGAAGAATATCTCACAGGCAAAAAAGGATTTTTATTATTAGGAGTTTAAGGTACAAAAAGTATATATTTTTTAATTGATTTTTACACATTATTTAGATTAATATTATAGATTATAAGTATATGTCGTATATTTTTTCAGAAAGAATTTTTTTGAGATTCTGAATTTGACGCGGTCATTTATAAACTATGGGAGAGACAAGCACGTATGTTATCGAGACTTTGTTGATGCGATACACAAGACTAGTGTACCACTGCCTTATATTTCTGAACAAATATGGAGTCGTTGGTAGCAATATTTGACATCACCCGAGGCAATGTCCATTTCAGAGCGTAATTCTACCAATAAACATGGAGAACCGTGAGGAGAGAGTCTTCTTGTACATATTGGAGTATCTATTACCCACCACGTACATGCAAAGAGACTTATAAGTATTTATACTTTACGCTTATATTATGATTTTTTTTTACTTTGATGTATTTCAATTTAATTTGATGTGTGAATTTTGGAATAAAAATATGTGTATTATAGAGAATGATAATGTTATAAATGTCTGATGCCATATATGACTGCATTGTTGAGTTACTTTCTTTATTCAGCAGGGGGTAAACATCATAAAAATAGAGAAATTTTGTCGAAATTTTTATAAATTGTTATTTACTTATAACATTTTGTTCTAATGCAAGAGAACTCTATAGGCACGAAACCTGTACCCCGTCAGTTCTTTTTGTACACTCACACTAAGAAGCATGACGGTGTTGATGTAACGAACTAAATATATGTGAAATTTATGCTTAATGATTATCACTTAATAACATAAACATTGCCTTCTGATAAAACCAAATACAAGAAAGAATTCAACGACAGTCTCAGCAGTCTGAAGATGTTGATGAGAGTAAAACCTATCTTCATGTAGTGGATGGTAGGGACCGTCGTGGAAGAATATTCGGCTTAGGTTCATTTGCGAACATATGTTATTCACAATCTTCCACATCTAATATAGCAGCATCTAGTAGGCGGTCCGCACCTAATGAAGCCCATGAGCTTCAGAGCACAGTACAAGCACTAGTAACTTAGTTGCAATAGTCGATGGAGTACATAGCTCAACTCTGTAATGAGGCAGATAAGTTGTAAGTAAAGGGTAACACCTCATCACAAAATTCAGAGCATCCGCATTCACCAAATGAATAGTTATTAAATATTTATTGTTGTACAATTAAGATAATTTTTTATTATCAATTAAGATAATTTTTAGTTTATATCATCAATAAACTTTCTGTTTTAACAAATCAGATGTAGAAATAAATCAAAGTATTATCAGCAGATAACTGATAAATGTATAAATTATGCATCAATCATAAGATTATCAAATAAAATTAAATGCAAAGAAAAATTTTAAAAAATAGTATCAGTCTATTTACCAATGGAAAACCAAAATCGTCTGTAAAATGTAATCAATTTACCGATGGACAACTAATTTCTGTTGGTGTAGTTAGTTGAGAATTTATCAACGAAGCTGCCAAATTCGTCGGTAAATATACAGACGAACAAATCCTCCTCCGTCTGTCGCTAAATTTATCGACCAAAACCAACTTTCCGTTAGAAAATTTATCGACAACACAAAATTAAAGTCCCTAATTATAGCGACAGAAATAAATACAGCTCAGTAAATTAGCAACAGATAATCTATGTTCCGTCGGCAATTATTACCTACGACCGCTTCTCTGATGACTTGCTTTGTCGGTAAATTCCTTCACAAAATTAGCTTATTGACAGAAAATCTACACTTTCTGTAGGTAATGTCTGTCACTAAATCCTATTTTTCTTGTAGTGTTCGTAGTATGCTTACTCGAATGTGAAAGTTAAACACTACGAGAGTCGTGAGATGTTCAAAAACAAAGTTTTGTTGTTTAATGATCAAGTGAGAAAGTTGAGTCTTACTTAAACGAATCTAAATGAGATTGTCGAATAAAGGTGTAGAAGCTACTTTGGTATAACTTCAGTGTCTAGAAAAAATTTTATAACACTAATCCACGAGCAATTGCAGCCAATCTTAGTTTGAATAGAAATCTGGTGTTGGAGTAACTAAATAGCCCATATGGAGTAATTGTAATAACCAAATAATTATATTATTTTTATTTGTTAAAATTACTGTACATTATACTTGCAATTTTATTAAATATCTAAAAAGTAAATATAATGGAGACTAATACAAATTTTTATTTTTGAATGCCATGATATTGGGATAATAAAGAAAACTTCTAATTTATCAATTAAATATAAACATTTAAAGCGAAATAAATTTTTGAATAAGTAAATTTAAATAATGGTTATATATAATTTTTAAAAAATATAATGCATCTAATAGTTGTAATCATAATAAAAATAAATAAATAAATTTTAGCGAATTATTTACACAAATAATTTGTTAAATTTTATTAACAATTAACTTTTTTTAAGGAAAATTTTGAATGTGGAAAATGGAAACAGTGTGTAAGAAAGGTTAGCTTTTGAAAAATTGATCCATCAGAAGTCATTACCCTTTATTCAGTTCTATTTGCAGATCCTGAAGCCATTGTTTATTTCATAAGCAACAATTGTTCGATGTTAATATGTACTGAAAATTACAAACTTGAGTCGTCCACTCAAGAATACAGTTAATAATTACTTGTATTCTAAAGCAATGAAACACATGAGAATGTGATGGTGAAATTACTCATGAAAGACTGGCCTGTGATAAAACGCAGAATCATCTGATTTGTTGCAGAACATCCATGGCTCAAGATAGCATTTAATTTAGCAGTAGAGAAATATGTATAAAAATGGGTTTCTATATCTTCTGATACTGTCAATGATACAGTACCTCCTATGTCAGAATTTGTATTCATCATTTAAGGTCTTTGAAAGACAAGGATCGTTGCCATTCAGCACAAAAATACCAATGGCCTGAAAATTACTTCCACACGCGCTTAGGATATTACAATTTGATATTGAGAAACTCAGATAGTGGCACACATTTTTTTGGTGAACTAGCAAATGTGATAATACTAGTCTCTTTCGATGAAGATTCCTGCCTCAGTGAAGCTAATGCAGCCCTTCTTCTCTTCTTCCGATCTCGCAACTGCTTTATCTGATCCTCGAGTGAAACTTTAGCTTTCTCAGCAGCTTCTGCTCTAGTTACAGCCTGTTCTGACCGAGTCCTGAGATCCATGATTTTCGTCATAGCAATTTGCAGCTCCTTCTTCAGTATTTCCACTACATGCTCAATTTCGGAGGTTGAATGACTTGGATCCTTTCCTAAATATCGATCATCCTTTTCAGCTTTTCTAATCAATGAATCATATTCTTCAAGTGAGATTGTGACATTGCCATGATTTTTATCTCGTCTTTGAACTTCAACTTCTGACTCTTCTGCAATCTGAGAAGGGCTCTCATATTGAGGTTCCTCCGGGCTAATATTGTCAGACTTGCCAATTACTTCATCTGCTACTTGTTTTGATCTTTGGTATCCCTTGTTGGATTCTTCTGTTTCAACTTCTGTTCCCTGAACTTCACGATGTGACCTTGATTTGGTAAGCACAGCTCTTGCTTCGACTGCCTTAGCTGCTGCAAGTTGCGTTCCCCTTCTGTGGAGCTTAGATTTCAGCAATGCTATCTCAAATTGTGCTTCATTATCTCGTTCCTTAATTTGGGACATTTCATTTTTTGTTTTCTTCAATTCAGTTGCCAGCATTTCGCCTTCAATTTTCAAGATTCTCGCCTCATCATTTGCTCCCTTTACCTCAAATTGTAAGCGATTCTGTTCAGTTTTCAATGCCTCTATGAAAAATACCTGCTCAGAGTTTTCTTCTTCTTTGCTTTTAAGATCTGCTTTAAGCTGCTCCATGTCATTTCTTGCATCATACAGAGCTTTGTCAAGATTCATCTGCATGGAATCGATGAATAAAGATTTCTCCAGTAGTTGATTTTTCAAGTCTTCCACTTGCTTTTTCATTTCTTCTACCTGCTTTTGTGTTTGACGTGCTCTTTTTGTTGCTAGCTCTGCCTTAGAATCTTTCTTTGATGAAGTTTCTACCTTCTCTTTTACCTCTTCAGCGACATCAAGTTTTGACTTGAAAATGGTTTCGTTCAGCTCAGCGACATAATTTAAGAGCTGTTCAACCCTTTCCTTTTCCATGGCTGCAGCACTTTCCATCACTTCTGCCTTTGTCAATGCCATCAGCTTCCCATCCCTGGCAGCAGCAAGTTCTGCTTCCATGCCCATGACCGCTGCCTGTGCAGACTTTAACTTGCATAGAACACAGGAAAGCTGCTCCCTTATCTCTTCAGTTCCTAACAGTTGATCGTCAAGCTCCTGCACCTTGGATTCAAGTTCACAGATCCTATATCTGGCTCCTGTCAACTCCTCTATGCAGGCATCTCTCTCAAGCTCCGAATTCTTCCGCAGTATGGAAAGCTCCTCGGCTGTTTTCTGGTAGTGTTCTAGACTAAGCTTTAGTTCCAGGTAAGCAGAGTCCTTTGCCTCCAACTGCACCTTGAAATTGGTCAAATCCCTTGACAGATTATCAATATCCTTCTCGTTTCCCATTCCCTGGAGTCAAAGAAAGAAGAAATAGCATGATGACAACTAATGACACGAAATCTTTCAGTATCCTGCTTTTGAAGTCCAAATAGGACATATTCTTTCTTAACCTTGCTAGGTCCTACTCATTTATCAGGAACAATCATTTTCTGGAGGGACATAAATCAGCCTACCTAAGTCATTCTAATGTGAATCTTACTAAAAAATTAACACCAGGATCGACTTCTAATTCCGAACAACGTTTCAGCACCAGAAAACTCGGATTAAAAACTACATCAGCAGACATATAATCTAGATGTTGAAGAATAAGATAAACGACTAACATTTGATCCCAACCTGCAGTCTGATCTAGAGAACAGAAGCTCCCAAACGTAAAACCTATTTCCTAACATCTCACCTCCCTACTGTTACCACTGGTATGCCTACTAGGCTGTTGTTTCTTCTGATGATCACCTTGCTCGCCAAAAAGGATCACTGCAACTTGTACCGGTTCAATGGACCTAGAATCGATCTCACCCATATATTGTTGCAAAGAAGACAAACAAATTTCACCAAAGAGCCAATCTGCTACAGGTACAAGTCACATTTGACTTGCAACTATTATGGTGTGATATGGTTGTTAATTAGCATGCAACTAAAAGTACAGAAACATACCAATATCTATTTTCTGAAGCTGACAATTCGAGAATTGGAGAAAGCTGAAAAGGGTAGAAGTGAAGCTTAGAGAAAGAGAAAAATGAAGAGTAGAAGAGGTAACAAAATAGATTCCGGGAAGATATAAGAGGACCGGAATTTGCATCTTCATGGTGCTTGGCAACTAATATAAGCACTTTTGTCCGCCGGAAAAAACAAGGTGGTGAGTTGTTAATGAAATTGGAGACTACGATGTTTTGCCACCAATTCCTCATCTTACAAAGCCATTGAAGCGCTCACTTTGAATGAATGGTATTTCCATTTTTGATCAGTCACATTCAAAGTTTTTAGGATGAGTCATAGAATTGCAATTGGAACGTTGCATTCCAACCCCAGTCGGCTGTTGCTTCCTTTATCATGTAATGTACAAGTCCAAACACATTCTTGTTTTTATTGGAGTCGAATTCTCGGATACTTCAACAAATTTGTTTGGGATAGATTCCATTAGAGTTGAAGACACTTGCACTGTTGTTATATAGGAAAAGCAAAACTGTTGTGATTAATTTCCAAGTTTGAACTAAAGTTCTTGCCAACCATATTTTTTAATAAAATTATTTTAAGTTATCGCTCATAATTTTACAGAATTATATAATGCACTTATACATAATTATATATTATTAACCATAAAATTCATTAGATTTTAAAAATAGATTCCAAGAAAATATAATATCTTATATTGGAATATTAAATTACATATTCATTTTATATAAAAACCATTTTATGCAAGACAATTTCATTACTGGGCGATTTTCTCAAAGTAGCATATATATTTTCACTTTTGTCATTAACCTAATAAATGTCTCGACGAAGAGTATATTTTGGTGTTGAGAAGAATAATGCCAATGTATCATGACCAAGAGGATCAAAATCTGAGATTTACTGGCAGAATATTCATATTTTCTTATGACTATATTTAAAATTTAAGTTAAGTCTATATTTAAAATTTAACATGAGTCATAAAATAGATCTCATTTTAAAAGCATACATATTAACTCATTATAGAACTTCGAATTTAAACTTAGATCATAAGTTTTTATTTTTCAAATCTTTTAATGATTATACAAAATAAAAATAATTTATTGACTCATAGATTAAAATAAAATAAATTTATAAAATTTAAAATAAAAATGTAATCTCCTGCAATAATATATTTAAGATTTTAATCATAATCTATAACAAAATTGAAGTAGATAAATAATTATAAAAAATCATAATATTAGTAAATTTTAAATAATATAATTATTTAATTTAAGATAAATATTGGACAACATCTATAAGTTAAAAATGATTGTAAATTATTTATAAAAATTTAATTCTTAAATTTTTACTTAATTTTTATATTCAAATTCTAACTATTAAAACTTAGACTTTCTAATTTTTAAGCTTAACCTATCAAGTATCGATCTTCTGCCCGAATTAAGGTGTAATAAATTATTTTATTGTTTTTATAAGCATTTTAACTTGTTACTTTTTCTATATAATGTTTTAAAAATAATTTTCTGATACAAATACAATGGAGCCTAAAACGTATTTTAAATTATTACTTTTTTTTTCTGTATGGCGTTTTAGGCTTCAAAGGTATCGGTCCTTACCCCTTTGTGTGGAAGCGTTACGCTGCGTATGGTTAGCGTCTGCAGTAGGTAGAGACAGGACGAGACGGGACAGAGTTGGACGGGACAGGACAAAAACTGAAGACAGTGAGATGTTTGGTTGCAGTGGACAGGACATAAAATATTGTCTTTGTCCTGAGGACAGAAATGTGTTTGGTTGCAGAGGACAGAACAAAAAACAGTGTTAATGACAAAAATGCCCTTATAGTATAATAAGAAGAGTTGATGTAATTCATTTATTATTTTGTCATTGTATAAATAATTAATTTACAATATTTAATTATGTTGTT
>JAOSBP010000007.1:15909088-15922188 GCA_027563825.1 Erythroxylum mucronatum | reverse complement strand
TGTTAATTTCGTCTGCTTTTTCATTCTGTCTTCTTGTTGTTTGTCATCAAAACTATTTAATACGTAAAGTCACAATTCTGACTTACTGACTTAACAGATACGGTTGCTCCTGTTCGCTTTGCGGTTCCAAATGATTGATATCTCCCCATTGAGGTAATGCATCTTGTTGGAATTGTAGAGCATCCTGTCGGATTTGCTGTACACCTTACTGAAACAACTGTTGCATATTCTGTTGGAACTACTGCATATCCTATTAAATTTGAAGATTGTTAGTAGCCATAATATTAAGCATTTCTTATAAACATGTAACTAAGTCGTGTTGGCCCTCTGAATCTTGGCAACTAGACCAAGATTGTCTTTCATCCTACTAGAATTGTGGGATATCCTGTTGGGTCTGTTGTATACTCTCGGGAAGCTACTACATACCCTGCTTAAATTGAAGATTGTTAGCATTAAAGGTCTTGATATAGTAGTCCAGAGATATAAGTGAATCGTGATAAGAAACTTCTGATCTATACGAGAATTGTTGTGCATTTTGCAAACTATTATGGAAGTAACTTTGTTGATTACCCCATCTATAACTAAAGTTAGTTTGATCAGTCCAATATTGGTTATCGGATTGAGAGTAAGAGTTAAAGAAAAAATTACTTCCATCCATGATTTTTTTAATAAATCATAAACACAAAACAGAATAAAGAAAGGATTACAACATAACTGAAAAGAAATCGATTACGAAAAATATATATATAAAGCACCAATTAAATCACAAACAAAACTAAAACACCGCAGTCCCCGGCAACAACGCCAAAATTGACCACGTGTTGTAACGCTAGTCAAAATAAAAACTAGAATACTACTATAGCAGTAGTGAGTCTAGGTCAATCCCACAGAGAGTATGTGTAAAGTTTATGAAATGAAATTAATCAGTGTTTAGGTTTAGTGGGTTTTGGATTTTTCAAATAAAAAATAAAATGAAACTAGACTAATAAAAACAAATTAAAGAAAACATGCAAAATTTGATAAAAGTGGAGAATTCGATAGGGACTCGGCTCTTTGGTTCAATCTCAGCCTACACTCTAATTAAACATATTTCCTTGATTTGTTGTTTTTAAACCTCTCCTAGCAATAATTAATCATGGATTAATAATTAACATGAGTTTTCCCTTTAGTTTTATTTAATCAAGAAACGATCGTTAATTAAACCTAACCACCAAATAACCTAGGATACGATCTCTAGACTTAATTTTACAAATTAGAAAAACTAATTAATCAAGGAAACAACCATATACAATGCATCATTTAACCTAGGTTATGTTATCCCTAATGATTACGAATTATTAGTCGCTACATATGAATTTCAACATAACAATTACGGATTATATCAAAATTCTAGCAATGGGTTTGTTATTAAACAATTCAATGAACGCATTAAAATCATCCTTTCAGAACACCAATGGGTTCATACACTAATAACGAACAATAATAAAAATCTGATTATGCATACACAACCCAAATTCATATGCCTAGGATAACACAATCAATTTAATAGGATAGAAAGAAACAATAAAAATATGAAATACACTTAACCCGGGTCGTCGGCATTGATGTCACCTCCAAACCGGTGTCAAGATGTCTAGCCCTCCATGAGTCTCTCTCGGAAAAATGCTTCAGCTCCCATTAATATCCCTATCGAAGACCCCTAGCTGTTCTCTTCATTGCACCTCCCTTTGTTTTTGCCGCAAGCTCTTTATTCTCTATTCACTACTGTTCACTGATGTGACCATAAATATTTGGTCCATCCATAGTATTTTTACGCCCTCGTTATTGTGTTTTTTTTGTAAGTCGCATGGGCTACATTTAATGCCTAGGTTAAACGCAGATGTTGTCTACGTTTTATGCAGGCATTTGTGTTTTGCTTTTTGATCCACCTTACAGCCTTACGTTTTCTTCATATGTTGATGTCGTATTGTGCTTCTCCTTCACATCACACATGTGTTGTCGTTTTACTCCTTGCTTGTCCACCTTTCATCATCTAGCCATCACTCCATTAAATTCACATTTAGCCATGCAAAAAACATGCACTATGAGTGTTGATCTCCAACAGCCCTCTTCCATGGGTTTTATGCTTTATCCTATTCTTTTATTCTTTATCTTGTCTTCTCTTGCTCCAATTTTCTTCTTCTTGCTCCATAAAGACAAGTGAAAATTAATCTTCAAAAAGTGACCCAAATATCGTGTTGTCGTCTCACTTTAATTTCTTTGCTTCCGAATTATGCCTAAAATATGAGTCAATATGTGTATCTTAAGCAATTTAATGTCAATAATTACTAAGTGTTATGGAATAATTTCATAATCAATTAAGCACCTATCATTATACTGATTAATTATTAAATTTTCCTATACCTGATATTTTAAAAGCAAACAAAAATACCATGACTTTGTGTGACATGATGAAAGAGAAATTTCTTATTGCCTAAATACTTTTGTTTGTAGTATTTTCCCCTTTAGTTATTTTATTTATTTATTTCATTTTTTTCTTTTTCAATTGCTTGTATGTTTTATTTATTTGTTTGTTTTATTTCTTATCTATTTATTTACTTACTTCCTTTTATCTTTATGTTGATTTTGAATCTCTTTTTTATATTTATATTTTTGTTTTTGTTTTTATTCATTTTTACTTATGCAATTATCTGTTGATGTATTTAGCTATTATTTTCTTTAAACCATTTTTCTTAAAAAAAAACTTTTTTTCTTTCTTATGGGTCTATAAAAAATAGCCGCTTTACTAATTAAGAGTAAGGTTGTGTACTTCTAGACTTCCTTAAACCCTGCATCCTAGAGAAATTTCTACTAGGAAGTTATTATTGTTATTGTTATTATTGAAATATAAATGTAATTAATGAGCTTTAGGAAATCAATGAAAAATTAAATAATAAACAAAGACCACTTATTGTTATGAAAGCAATTAATTTATAGTTAGGGTCATCATTATTGTCGTTGTTGGGTGTTACCCAATAATTTATTTATAAGAAATATGTTTACTAAAATTGAGATTATGATGCTTGAAAACTTTTGACCTCAAAGCACTTTGTGGTCAATTTATATAAATTAATATTAAATAGTGTTATGTATAAATATCTATCATATTAATGTATTGACATTATCTTATTTAAACCTTTTCAACTTATTCATATTATTTTAGAATGTTAATAAGCTTTCTTATAATATCAAGATTTTTATAATCAAATAATTCCTATGCACTTGTAAATTAACTGAGCAAGAATCAACACAAATATATGATTAGGTGTTTTTAGTTTTCTCTATTCGATCCAGTTTACCATGGAGAAAAATGATATTGTGAAACCCATTTTAATTATTCTAAGTAGTTACAACAATCTTTGGGTGCTAAGAAATAAAAATTTTCAATTGATCACAATCTTTAGCATATTGTTACAAGAGATATCACTGAGATAACTAAAGAGGTAAATAAAACTAATGTAAAATTTGTAGATCATCTTAAAGATTGGGATAGTAAAAGTTATCAGATCATCACATGGTTCCACAATACCTCTGCTCCATCCATTCATATTCAATTTATGGATTCTAAAACTATAAAAGAAACCTATAATTTTTTGTCCAATTAATATAAAAATATTAGACTTATAAACTATTACTAGTTGCGAAGAGCTCTTCATAATTTAAAATAGGAGCTTAGTTAATTTGGGAATGATTTTCTCTTATAAGTTCAACTAATTTGAAATAAAATATCTCAGGCTAAAATTAGTAAAGATCATCCTCATCACTTTTAAGTTCTCATAACTCTTCGACCTAAGTATAAAGATGTCTTAGCCTCTTTACTTCACTGAAATCCAATACCTACATTAGATAGTGCAATTATGAGATTATTTTTTAAGAGACTTGCCTTAATATTGACAAAAGTTCACATTCTGAAGTTGTTTTTGCAACCACTCGATCCTTACATCAGAAATATGGTATATCTGTAAGAATTATCATCAAACTAGTCATAGTTTTATAAATTGTCCTATTATAGAATGAAGATAGTGTTATGAGTTTGGCTATATTCTTAAACATTATCTAATACAAACTCCACGATGGTTCTCTAAATTCAAGAATGTCTCAAAGTCTAGATCTTCCTCTGTCACTGTTATTACCACTAAGCGTTTTACTGCCATAAATGATCTTGAGGTATTATTTAGACAGATTCTTTCTTTTAATTCCTTAAAGTCTAGATTTTCATATGTCATTATTGCTACCACTGAGGGACTACCATCACTATAAGTGATATTAAGGCATTGCTTAAGCATGTTATCCCTTACAATTCCTCTATTTCCATATCTACCACCATGTGTAATTCTCATTGGCTTTATGACTCTATACATTACAATCATATGACTACTAATATCAAAATTTTGTCTTCTCTAAAACTTGTCTCTTCCTTACTATCAATTCATATGGTAAATGTTAGCAAAATGAGCATTACTCATATTGGTCATGCATCTACCCCCAATCTTAATCTTCTTAACACCTAATACATCTCCAGCTTAACCCTCAATCTTATCTCTACTAGTCAGTCATGTGATACAGGATTAATGATAATATTTCTCCTCTAGTTTTTCAGGCACACAATCTAAAAATAGGTCAAAATTTTGGAACAGGTTATAGGGTGGGTCGATTATTTGAGCTTACCTCTTTTCATCTTCCTTCAAAGCTTATGTTTGTGGCTATATCCATTAACTCTTTCATTCACTAATGAAATATTTGTCTTAACCGTGGTTCAACTAATAAAATTTAGCCTTTAATTTCTCATGGAATTTTAGGTTTTAGAAAGTTTGAGTAAATTAAATGTTTAGATTGACAACTTACAAAATAACTTGCCTTATCCTTTAATATTAATATTTCTATTTCTAACAATATATTTAACTTGATTCATTTTAACATTTGGGATCATTCTCCTTTTCCTTCAGTTAAAAAATTTTGATTCTTTGTTTTATTTATTGATAATTATTCTTGGTTCACTTGAACATATTTTCTAAATCATTGTTTTTTAGTTGTCACAAATTTACATTACATTTTCCACTATAATTAAAACTTAATTTTCTCACACTATTAAATTATTCACATAGACAATGTTATGGTATATTGAGATTCTTCTATACTTTAGTTTCTTAGTCAATAAATCATTGTTGTTTAATGTTTATGTATTCACAATTCTTAAAGAAATAGAAGAATTGAACAAAAACATTGCCGCATTCTTAATTTTATTTATGTTGTTCTTCATTTTTCTTCACTAAAAAACTTTAAGGGGATGCATCTCTTACTACTATCTACACCATAAATTGAATTCCAACCTTAGTCCTTCATAATTTATCTCCTTTTAAAATTTTATTTAGTAATCTTCTAATTATTCAACCCTGCATCCCTTGGATATGCTTGGTTTGTTCTTTTACAAACTCATGAACACACAAAATTAGAAGTTCATGCTAACATGTATTATTTTGTTGGTTATAGGATAGAACATAAAAGTATTGTTGTTGGGATCTTGTTTCAAATAAATTATATATTTCTCATTATGTTACCTTTTGGAAAAATATCATGTTTTCTTTTGTTTCCAAATCTCACCACTCCATCACTACTAAATCTTTGTTTTTACTTACTCCTTAATTGAGTTATTTCAAAGTACTAATATAGGTAACTCTGACATGAACTTTGTTAGCCTTAACCCACATGCTATCATTGATTTTGCACCAGTTGTTGATCATACATCTATACTTACACTTGATACATCTCTTTATCATTCCACTCGAATAAGACAAACTCCTCATCATCTTATTAATTTCCACTATTATTCTAATATTGCAACTCTCCATGACTTCTCTTTTATCATAAGGCAAATACTAACCCCTTAGTCAACAAGTTGTGTTTGAAGATCATTAGGCCCTAAAAAAATCTCATACTTGGGACTTAGTTAATATTCCTCCTAATACGACACCTATTAGTTGTAAATGAGTTTACAAAATTAAAATTGGTTTTGATGGCTCTATTGAATGTTACAAATTCTATTTATCTACCAAAGGGTACACACAAGAGTCTGGTAAAGACTATAAATAAAACTTTACTCTAGTATTTCGATTAACGTATATTCACAATCTATTAAATTTATTATAGTTCAAAAATGGCAACTTTTTCATATGAAAGTCAAAATTTTCTTTCTCTACGATGATTTACTGCAATATGTTTACATATATCCTCCTCCAGGTCATCATTCTTCTTATAAGGTTTGTAGGCTTCGACAAGCCTTATATTGATTGAAACAAGCTACAAGGGCTTGGTTTGCAAAATTCAGCTCCACCTTTACTCAATTTGTCTTTATTTCTGGTTTGTATAATTCTACATTATTCAGTAGTCAAATTGTTAGGGGCATTGTCCTTTTATTAATTTGTGTTGATAATCTAATAATAAAATTCGATGATGCCTTTAGTATTTTAGGATTACAATATTACCTTAGTCGTCATTTTGAAATAAAAAATATAGGTTCTCTCATTTTTTTATGTCTTAAAATTTCCCATACTTCTCATGGTTATTATCTCTTACATGCTAAGTACACATTTGACCCACTTTTTCGAGTTGACATCACCAACAATAAACTATATCAACTTCTTTGGAATATAACTATAAGCTTCCTCCTTTAGATGTTACTCTTATTGATGATCCCACTTTATGTTGATAACTTGTTGGTAGTTTTGTATATCCCACTATTACTCAACTTGATATCTCATATATTATTCATCTGATCAATCAATTTATGTCCACTTCTTACTCATAACATTTTTTTCATGATTAAGATAATTCGTTACATTAAAAGAACTCTTTTCTATATATTATACTTCTCTGCTACCTTAATTTTGGTATTATCTTGCCATTCTGAAGATGATTGGGCTAGTGATCCAACAGATCATCATTTTATCATTAGTTTTTTTTCTTTGGGGATTCTTTTGTCTCTTAGCAAAAAGTAAATTGTTATTGCTTGATCTAGTACCGAATCTAAATATCATGCTCTTACTGATGCTACATCAAAATTACATTAGGTTACGGTTAGTTGGGGGCTTATTAATAGAATGGAATGTAATGCGTAATATTATTTCCTTGTTTGAGATAAGGGTTTATAATGAAATGAGGATAGAAGAAGAGGGTTTCATATTACATCTTATTTCACCCTAAACAGTAAAAATAAAAAACCTCTGATTTGGAGGTTTAGGATGGAATGTAAAATAATAAACAAATTTACACTATAATACATTATAAATCCTTCATTCAAACAACATTTCACTATATTACATTATGAACCATTTCATTCCTTACAATCAACAATTTTCTAATATTACATCCATTTATATTTCATTCCATTATAAATCATTTCATTACATGATATTCCATGCCATTCAGCTATACCTATATCCAAACATAGCCTAAGTGTCATCAATGGAGTCCTAATTAAGCCCAGAACCGTGGACGATAGAGAGACATTTGTTTTTCCTTCTTTTTCTTTTTTGGTGAACAAATTTGGTTTCTGCTGGACGTAAGGACCTTATTTATGGTAAAATTTTGAAAACGTATACGGTAATATTGTTTCTAATGTTTTAAATTCACTAATGCCTAGAGTAAATAGACTGCCATTTACCAGTCATTTGTGAGTGATTCGGGGGCTTACTGATAAAACTGACTTACCAAGGAAGCTAATTTTGCTCATTCCTCAGTAATTTTCATGTATTAAATAAAACTTGTGAATCTATTAAATTTTATGTATTACATAAATCCTTAGTAACTTAACCCATTTTCGGAAATTTAAAAAAAAATCTAGATTAGACATGCACTGCTTTTTCCTTGAATATTTTCACAATGAACTAACTGTTGAAAGAGAAATGGTAATTTGTTTTACCCTTTTCTCTTCCTTAAGAGATTATCCTTAATTCAATCTTTTAGTCTATGTCGTAGAGATGTTAAATAATGATGATGTCCTAAGCTGGCAAACGCCATTTGCAATGATCAATGACATGGAAAGCAGATAAGAACTATAGAAACCAAAAGTTACCATCAACCATTACAGGTCTTCACCATTTTGTTCCAAAAGAAAAGATAAAAGAAAGCTTGTCTCTAACGGTGGAGAGGGTGGCTAATCATTTTTTTTATGCGCACCACCCCTCTATCTTTACGCGTTTAATAGTTCATTTTGAAAGATTGATTCTAAGCCCATTTTTCTAATAATCTGATCATGAACATACATCAAGTTGCACAAGGTTCCTCCAATTATCATCCCAATGCAAATTTAGACATTTGCTTCATGCCATTCGCAATGCATTAACCAACCAAATGGAAGTGATGATGAGTGAAGTTGTTGAGAAGTCATTGGCTATGGACGCCAGAATACCTACCTTTTGACTTACCCCCTCCTCTCTCTTTTTTCTTCTCTTGTTGAATCGAGTGTTCTAAACTTGTTATTGGTTTCATATTTACAACTGGAATTGCCGGGTTTGGTATGTTTATATGAAAATTTTATAGCCACCACACGCACATTTCTTATTATCTACTTTTAAGACTCATCAACAGGGCATCACTGAACACAGTAATAGCCATTTTGTTAACTTATTTCCACAAAAAGAAGAAAACCTAAAAGATTGATCTATTTGAAGTGTTTGCGGGAGGATATATATGTTTACTTAAAATATGATTTTGGTTGCTGTATTTAACAAGCCAATGCAACTTTGGGGTCACAATTAGGAACAATTCATCCCCTATCATTTCTCACGAGGAAGCTTACAGATGCTATATAAGACAATTTATGCCAAGTCATTTTTGTTGCAATTTTCATTTTGTACTCTAATTACTGATTTTGTATGAAAAATTATTAGAAATGCCAATATTCTTTAAAATTATTTTTTGTATTATTAAAAGTATGGTATATTAAAAGTAAGTGTACAACCCACACATTTACATTTTACTCATCCATACTACACTTAATAAAAATTTATCTTAATTATTAAAGATCATACCTATTTATTAGTAGAAGTTTTTTTTAAATGCAAATTTGAAAAAACTAGTATATGTATTTTAATCATCGTTTTGAAAATTTGTTACTTTGCTAAAACTGCCTACTTCTGATTGATTCTTGATCCCGAAGCTTGTTTATGTGTTTATTGACCTTTTTTATAATAATAGGCTATGGCATCTTTTTGTGGGGCATGACTCTAATCAAGTGCATTAATTTGTAATGTGAGAATCAACTAAAAATATGTATCTCTTGCTCCATAAGAATAATATCGTGGATGATGTCCTTAGTCCATGCACGCATCCCTCCTTTGGGGTTGAGATTCTCGTTCTCAATTATCCTATTTCAATCTTATTTTTGCCTCAATATTACATCGTTTTATGTAGATAAGATGATCAAATGAGACCTGCTTTATACTCTGCCAGAATGCTGTAGAAGACAGAAACTATATGTTCTTCACATGTGATTACTCTAAAGCCATATGGAGAGACTATCCAATAAATGGTAGTGAACGCTGACTATGCCTGGGATGCTAGTTTGAAAGGGGTCATTAGCCGCATCAAAACAGGTTCTGTAAATGTCATCCTTATTAAGGTTGGTTTTATATCAACCATTTATATGATCCGGCAAGAAAGAAATTACCGTATCTACCGAAATGTAGCTACAGAAAAGGACCAAATAGTAAACAAGTTGTTGAACTGGATAAGAGAGATGTTGCTGGGCAGGGGCATTGACAAGATGTTATCACAGCAGATGAAAATGAGATGGAATATCTGAGGTTAGTGGGTAGTTAATAGATAGCGGCGTCATTTTCTGAATTCTGTAACTTTGTATAGTAGTGCATAGATAGTGACCTCTCTCAATTTGGTGATTGGTGTACTATTAGCTTGGTTATTGTTAATATTATTTTTTTAAAAAATTAGTTAAAAATATTTAGGACAGAGGATCTGATGAGCCTGCTTTGAGTTTAGACTGAATTTGGGATGATATTCTTTGTGTTGAATTGAGTTCAAGACTTAATTTTAAATCGTAGTTTATGAAAAAAAATTAAAATAATAATTAATAAGAGTATAGATAAATTGAATTATGTAAATATTTATTAGACTGAGTTTATTATTTAATTTAAAATTATCAACTCATTATATGACTTATTTAAATATATAATTTATAAATTATTATTAATTTAATATTGTATTTAATACACATTTAAATAAAAATATTTACAAATTTTAATAACTTTATGAGAGTACTATGAAGAAAGTAAGTGAAAGATTAAAAAGATCATTCTTTTTTTTTTGTTCCTCCGTTGGAGTTGGCAATACTTAGGGATAGATGAATTCCGCTGCATCTGACCGTATAAAAGTGCGGCCTTAAGTGTTCTCTAAAGTTATGGACGATCAATCACAATAATCAAAGAACAGTGCAGGAAATAAACGAACACACAGATTTACGTGGTTCACCAAAATATGATTACATCCACGAGCGGCTATGGTTTCTTTCATTCAAAGTGAATTTTTTTTGATACAATGATACACTAGGAGAATATAATACAAAAGGCATAATGTGGGCCTTGTAAAATCCAGAATATTTTATCAGGCTCCATATCTCAACAATTCTCCCACTTAAAGACTGATCCAAGTAATCCAACCATCTTCATTCTCCATGCCAATGTACCCACAAACTCACCTAACCGCAACATCTCTCACATTATGGTAGAAGACCAACTGAGGCCTTGCACAGCCCTAGTTTCCCAGCATCCACACCTTTAGTCAACGTGTTTGTTGGATTCTTAGCACCATCAATCTTCTTCAAACACATCTCACCTTCTTCCACCAAACTGCGAGTGAAATGATACCTGCGTTGGATGTGCTTGGTTCTAAAATGATATACTGGGTTCTTCACCAATTGTATGGCACTCTGACTATCAGTGAAGAGAACCTTGTTATTCTGCTTCTTGCCCAACTCTTACAAGTAATCAGTCAACCATATCATCTCCTTACCAGCTTCAGCTATTGCAACATATTCAGCCTCTATAGATGACATAGAGACACACTTCTAAAGTTTAGACATCTAGCTCACTGCTGTCTCATCTATAGTGTAGACATATTCGGATGATACTTTTGCTTGAATCCACATCTCCACTAAGATCAGCATCAACAAAATCCTTTAATACTACATCGCCATTCCCGTAACAAAGTGAGGTGCTGACTGTTCCTTTCAAGTATCTCAAAAGCCACTTCACAACTTCCCAATGTTCTTTCCCTGGATCTGACATGTATCTACTCACAGCTCCCACTACATGTGCTATATCAGGCCTAGTGTAGACCATAGCATACATCAGACTCCCAACTGTAGAAGCATAAGGCACTTTTGCCATATGTTCATGTTCCTCAGCTTTCTTGGGTGATTACTCCTTTGATAATTTGAGATGGTTAGCCAAAGGCGTACTCTTAGGCTTAGCATCATCAACTTTGAACTTGGACAACACCTTTTTAATGTATTTCTCCTAGGACAAATTTAGAATTCTGGCAAACTGGTCTCGGGAAATCCTCATCCCTAAAATCTACTTTGTTACACCCAAATCTTTCATCTCAAACTCTGAGGACAGTTTCCTTTTAAGATTATTTATCTCCTCCATACTTGAACCTGCAATCAGCATATCATCCACATACAGAAGTAAAATAACAAAGGAGTCAGTAAACTTCTTGATGTAACAACACTGATCCTTTTCACTCCTGTGAAAACCATTTCTGAACGTGAAGGAGTCAAACTTCTTGTACCACTGTCTTGTAGCCTGCTTCAATCCATACAAACTCCTTTTAAGCTTACACACCATGTGTTCCTTGCTAGGAACCTCATATTCCTCAGGTTGCTACATGTAGATTTCTTCCTCCAGATCTCCATGTAAAAATGATATTTTTACATCCATCTGTTCAAGGTGCAAGTCCTCTACTGCAACAATACTTAGCAAAATTCTAACTGTAGTTTGCTTCACAACAGGAGAGAATATTTCAGTGCAATCAATACCTTTCCTTTGTGAATATCCCTTAACCACCAATCGAGCCTTGAACCTAACTGTACCATCAATTTCACTCTTGATCCTGTAAACCCACTTGTTCAACAGAGCTTTCTTCCCTGCAGGCAACTCAGTTAACTCCCAAGTATCATTCTTCTCAAGTGACCATATCTCATCATCTATGGCTTGCTCCCACTTGATTGAATCCTTCACCTACAAAGCCTCATCAAAAGATTCTGGTTCTCCTCCATCAGTCAATAACAAATAATGCAAGGATGGTGAATACCTTTCTGGTGGCCTGATAACCCTGGTAGATCTCCTCAACACTAGCTCAGGTGTGACTGGCTGCTGTTCTAGTTCTGCAACAATATTTTTTGGATTTTCGAACAACTGAACCTCAGCTCCCACTTCTGTTGCATCTTCAGATCGCACCCCAAACTTGTCCTTATATAGGGCATTCTCATCAAATGTCACATCACAATGTCTCAAGATCTTCCTATTCTTTTCATCCCAAGATCTGCATCCAAACTGATCCGAACCATACCCAATGAAATAGCACTTCAAAGCCTTTGCATCAAGCTTGTCTCTCTTCTCTGGACCAACATGAACATAAGTAGCACACCCAAAAGTCCGCAGGTGAGTAAGGTTGACCTCTTTACCCGACCAGACCTCTTCTGGCATCTTGAAACCCAAAGGAATTGAAGGGCCTCTATTTATCAAGTATGCTGCTGTGCTCACTGCATCTACCCAAAACGTTTTTGGCAGTCCAACATGTAACCTCATGATTCTTGCTCGCTCATTCAATGTTCTGTTCATCCTTTCAGCAATCCCATTCTGTCTTGCCTTGCCAAGAACTGTCCTGGTACACCTGATTCCCTCATCAACACAGAACTTCTTGAATTATGTAGAATCATAGTTTCTACCATTATCAGACCTTAATCATTTAATCTTCAACCCAGTCTGATTTTCAACTTCAGCCTTCCACCTCTTAAAGGTAATAAACACATCAGACTTATGTTT
>JAOSBP010000007.1:15860323-15878483 GCA_027563825.1 Erythroxylum mucronatum | reverse complement strand
TACAGCTCCTCCAGCCCCACCTCCTCCTTTATATGGAACTTCACCTCCACCGCCGCCTCCACCAATGAATAACATGCCTCCTCCTCCATTTCGAGGAACCCCCCCTCCACCACCTCCGCCATTACGAGGAGCACCTCCACCACCACCTCCTCCAATACGAGAAGCACCTCCTCCACCACCTCCTCCAAGGTGTGGTGCCCCATCTCCTCCACCACCTCCTCCTAGACATGGAGCCCCACCACCACCACCACCTCCATTCCGTGGAGCGCCTCCTCCACCTCCATTAAATGGAGGGCCACCTCCTCCACCTCCTCCTGGAGCTCATGTTCCTGGGCCTCCTGCTCCACCTAGACTTCCAGGTGGTGGACCTCCTCCACCTCCACCATTAGGTGCCAAAGGTGCTGATGCAAGAGGCCTTACTGCGGGAAGAGGTCGTGGACTTTCACGTGCCTCAGTTGGAACAACACCTAGAAGATCTTCCTTAAAACCGTTGCATTGGAGCAAGGTGACGAGGGCATTGCAAGGAAGCTTGTGGGAAGAACTACAAAGACATGGAGATCCCCAAATGTACTGTAGATTTTCTTTTATTTGAATCCTCCTTTCTAGATTTTTATTCTCTATGGCTGTAATATTTTCTTGGAGTGATATTATCAAGCCTTACTAGTTATGATTCTCCTTTATGATGTTGTATCATTTTCTTCAGTGCACCAGAATTTGATGTGTCGGAGCTAGAGACTCTTTTTTCTGCCACAGTCCCAAAACCTTCTGACTCAGGAGGTAGAGGAGGAAGACAGAAATCTGCTGGATCAAAAACTGACAAAGTTCACCTGGTACTTTTAAATGGAATCCTTTCGTCTCCATGTTACCTTTCATGATTTTAGGTTACATGTGGCTCACTTTTCTGTTCAGTGTTGTGTTATTCTGATGTCAGTTTATTTTAATTCCTTTTCTTCCATTTTTTGATTTAAGGTGCTTTCTAGTTGCCTTTATTTCAAGTAAACCTTACGTTGCTTTCTTAGCTTATGTGGTTGGTTGTCTTGGCGAACATACAACTATGGATGGATATGGTACTAGTTAGGCTATGAACAAAATCAATACATGTGTAGCTTTTTTTGTGGAGGCCTCAGATGCTTGTGCATAAATGCTTCGAAGTTTTGTGGCTGAACTAGGTTGGATTCCCATTTGACTGTCTGATAATTGAGTTTTCATTATCCTTATCTTCATCAGTCAAACGTTTTCTGCTAGAGGGCTATTATTTATGAATTATGTTTATAAGTATACCGATAATCTGAACTCAAACATCAGATAAACATATAGCAGCATATCTTCCATTTCGAGATCCAGAGCATCCAATTTCAGCGCCCAATATAAGAGTTAAAATAGGTACAAGCATCCCTAGAATTCCATAGATCCCATTTAATTTTAAGGATTCCAATAATTATGAACGTAGACTGGAGTTATAGTTATACTTAGAAGTTACAGAGTATTGAACTGCAAGAGATAAGACTTGAATTCTATGATGTAGGTTTTACATACTGCAGAATACAGCCCTAGTCAAGGTGGGATTCAAATGAAAAAGATCAATAGTTCAAATCAAGCCTGTAGTCTGATAACTACCATATTAAAAATTAAGGAAAGTGTTGGTATATATGTTTATTAACATGTGTATGTGCCTGCATTAGATATTTATGATTCCTTTTCTATCTTTGTACGGTACCAGGCTTTGCTATACATTTCATCTTTTTTTTTTGGTGTTTGAATACTGAAAAAAATCATTTATTGTTTTTTGATAGTTCAAGATACAAGAAAATTTGCAATATGATGCTGATGAAATAATTTATTTCTCTGATGCATTGCAAAACAAAATTTGACTCTGTTAATGTCCTAAGGGTATCTTGTGTTTTTGTGTAGATCGACCTGAGAAGGGCTAACAACACTGAAATAATGCTCACGAAAGTGAAGATGCCACTTTCAGACATGATGGTAAGATGGAAACCTCTCTTTATCTTCGTCACCAGTTGATTGTACGTTTTTTCTGAAAATCAATATGCTTGTAATGATGTTTTCAGTAAATCTTTAATGTAAGCTGTGTATTTTGGTTGTTAAACTGGAAAGTTGCCCCCTTTAGAGTTCTCGATACTAGCTTCAAGTTCTAATAGGACTTGGTAGGCATGGTTTCTGTGCAATTGTAATTGACTCCGTTGCAAAGGAATGTGGCCTATTTGTTCAGGTATTTGGAGATTATTTGCCTTTGGCTGAATTCCATCGGTTGATCTCAATCTATATAAGCTTAGGTTTGAACTTCGGCAAAAGAAGATGATACTAATATGTCTTTGTGAAAGTATGAGGTAGGGGAAGTGACTCTGTGTGTGTGTGTGTGTGTGTGTGTGTGAGAGAGAGAGAGAGAGAGAGAGAGAGAGGAAAGAGTGGTGCTCCTGTCGTAATTAAAAGTGTGGGAAGTTGACAGATTTTTTGGCCCTAGTTCTGTCTACATTGTATTTATTGCAAAATTTTGTAATTCCAGGCTGATATTCAACAAGATGGGAGGTTTAGCACGTCTTTAATATCTAGGTTTTCCGCATTTCATATCTACATAAGATTGTTATTCCTTTTACTTGTCATGTTAGGAAAGTTAGTCTTAAAAACTGACTAGTATCATCATCCATAAATTTTTATTCTCAAGGGTTGTGATATATGTCACTTGTTTCCTTTTTGCTATTGTGCTTTGTAACTAGGTCTGGTCAACTTTCTAATTAACTTCACTACCTGCAAATTATCAGGCTGCGGTGCTGGCGATGGATGAATCAGTATTAGATGTTGATCAAGTAGAAAATCTTATAAAATTCTGCCCCACTAAGGAAGAGATGGAACTTCTCAAGGTGAACTTTCACTCAAAATATTGATATATCTGATCCTGGGTATACCATGTGGAGTCAATTCCACTTGGATGACCTCTTTCTGAAGATACTATAGTAAGCCTTTGCTCATATTGATTTATTCTCGAGGCCAATATCTGATGTGTGACATTGATACCTTCATCCAATGACAGGGTTACACTGGTGACAAAGAGAAACTGGGAAAATGTGAACAGGTATGCAGATACTGTTCTAATAACTATATGCTAAATAATTAAGTTCAATCATTCGCCTTTCATGTTTTTGTCAGTGTTTGAAGAACTAATTTGTCCATTACAACAATTTTTATGCATTTTGCTTTCTCTGCCTTCTGTTTCCCTATGCAATCCCTAGCTTATTTTGTATTTTTATATTTTCTTTTTTTGTATCTTTTCCCTTTGTTTTAGAGATTTTTATTTCATTGAGACTGCTGCATTTGTTCTATAATCCAAGTGCATGTTGTGCACCTTCCTTCCTAATGTACTTAACTAGAAGATTAAGTTTTAAATCGAATTTTATATATTTACTTGTTCAGTATTTTCTGGAGCTGATGAAAGTGCCACGGGTTGAGTCAAAACTAAGAGTATTTTCTTTCAAGATTCAGTTCAGCTCACAGGTTTGGCAGTATTTGTATTGTTAATCTGATCTGCTATTAATAAGACATTTCTTTCTCCTCCCCCCTTTTGTCCTACTTTTATAGTGTTGTCTTAATTTTGCAGATTTCAGAATTTAAAAAGAGCTTAAATACTGTAAACTCTGCATGTGATGAGGTATGCCTGGACAATGAATTCAAAGATTCTGTACAGTATGTTTCATTCTTTTTGATATACCTACCATATATCAGGTTCGGAATTCCTCCAAATTGAAGGAGATAATGAAGAAGATTCTTTATCTTGGTAATACATTAAACCAAGGCACTGCAAGGGGTAAGTGATTCAGGTTCCTAATATTTTTTTACTTCTGATATAAAAAAGGTGATGCTTATCTCTTGATAGTTGATTTGTCCATAATGTTACTCTAAACATGTGGGGAGACTTTTAGTTTCATATTATCAAATAAATGCTTATGGGATCCTATTTTACATCTTTAGGTTCGATTATTAAATCATTAGGTTCAAAAGAAATGAGGAAAGTACTGAAATGTCTATTGATTATCTTTTCACATGCTATAAGATTTTCTCCATGCTGATCTGTACAGAACTGTACTTTTAACAAATTATTGGATCGTGTTCTAGTGGTCTTCAGTATTGTCTTAGGATGCTACTGAGTTCAAGATAAACTATTAGGTAAAATTTCAGCGTGCAGCATCCCTTTCATGGCACTTCTTGAAGTTCCTAGTTGGCTCAGATGCAGTCAAGGGTGGAGCCAAGATGGGTGAGGGAACATATCCCCTGGTTCCACCCCTGCCCTTGCTTCAGAAGCATTGTTATGGTGGGACCACTTAATAACTGAATATATTTATGTTCCAGATCTCTTGGTGAAAGCCTCCACTAACACCCCCACCATTCATATTTTTTATAAAAATAAGAATATGTTAATAAGAATTTAAAAAATTCTAACCTCTTAAGACTTTTAATGAAATAACAAAAACATAATATTTCCCGCCTTTGTCTCTCTCTCTCTCCGAATGCACCCTCGCTCTCAATGATGTTTCCCAATGTGTTATCTCTTAGTCACACATTCAAATTCTTTTCTACCTTTTCGAGTTCTTTACTTTTGAACTATTTTTACTGTTCCTCTAAATTTATTTGCATGTTTTTATATTAATTGTAGTTCTTATTCATATATATGTATAGTGGGTTTTCTTATTCAAACAAACATGGCTATAACATATCACATTCTTAATTAGCAGAAAATTAGAGGAGTTATAATCTTTGAATAACTTTATTCTTTTAATAAAAATATTTTAGCGTTTTAAAATATTTTAGTGTTTTATATAATAATACTATTTATTAAGTATAAATGAATTTTTTTAAAGGAAGAATTTTATCGTAACTTTGATTTAATTACTTGCATTGAAAATGATAGTGTTCCATGGTGTTCATAATAAAAAAATATAAATCTGTTACAAAATATGAGAACTCATTGGGATCAATTATAACATATGTTTAATATATTTTGAGGATTAATATTTATTTTGTTATTATAACTTATATGTTTTAAAAAATTTACCCACTGAGTTAAATTTCTAGCTTCGCCCTTGCACACAGTGGCGTAATTATTGCTTCAAGAGTTGCTAAGAGTTGTGTTTATTCTAGATAGGAATATGTGAAGATTTTCCTACGACTAGAAAGTAAAACCATATCACTCAACAAACTGTGAAGTTCCAGTTCTAAACTCTGATGAAGTAAAATAATGAATTGTGTGAATATTCTGTTATTTTCTATATATAGGCCTGCTGATTTCAATATTTATTAACCAAAAAATTTTTTTAAGTCTGAAGTTCTGATAGAATTGTATATCAAACACTGTCCTCTTTGCTCACTAATGCTCAAATATTTTGTCTTCTTTTCATTGAAAATCATAATTCTTTGGTACCATTGTGATATGTATCCAAATTGTGAAGGTTCTGCTGTTGGATTCAAGTTGGATAGTCTTTTAAAACTCACTGATACTCGTGCTTCGAACAGCAAGATGACGCTCATGCATTATCTTTGCAAGGTACTACAATTCTATGGTTTTAATTTATATCTCTAACTCATTGACTACTTGTTGTAAGTTTACTTGCTATGGTGGACTCTCAGAAAGGAAAACTATATGTCATAATAACTGTTCTAAAGATAAAATTTGTGAAATGAGATCATCATGATTCTGACCTTGAAATTTGGAAAGATACAGAGACAATTTAGCGTAAAAATTCTTGTTCAAGGCTGGTCACCTCTTAGGTCAATCTATATTAGCACTTTTCAGGTCAATCAATATAACTGGCAAATTCAGTTGACAGAATTGTAGCTTCACTGTTCAGATATAATTTGCTAAGTGCTAATTATGGAAATCTCCTACTGTTAACAGTTATTTCTGTGGAGTTAGATATAGATGATGTAAGTTTTACTCTTGATGTGATTTCTGAGTGACTCCATAAAAAGATCATAAGTTTCTCCTGCATCTCAACTCAAACATCAACGGAATGTTTTATATCATTAAACCGGCAATTGTATGAGCCTAGAATTTTGATCAAACTTGGATTTTGCTATTAGAATCACAGATAACAATGCCATCTCTTTACATCACAAACTATAGAAAAGAGCTAATGGATGCCGATGTTGGCCCAAATTTCTACACTGGGCAGCATTCTGTATTCATCTCTGTTGAAAGTAAATGAATTCTCAAGAAAGGTTAGGTAATATAAATGTTGTTCATTGTCCTACAGAAGGAAGCAAAAAGTCACAAGCC
This sequence comes from Erythroxylum mucronatum, assembly GCA_027563825.1. Classification (NCBI taxonomy): domain Eukaryota; kingdom Viridiplantae; phylum Streptophyta; class Magnoliopsida; order Malpighiales; family Erythroxylaceae; genus Erythroxylum; species Erythroxylum mucronatum. Next base: position 15,872,197 of record JAOSBP010000007.1, on the reverse strand, counting down.
CATTTCTCAAAGATATTTTTGTTTGCTTCTCTCAGCACACTTAATCCTGATGCATTTTTCTATTTGGAATTTGAATATTTGCTTTCAATTTGTCTTCATCTTAAAAGTTTGGTTCTTTCATCCCTTCAGGTGCTTGCTGCTAAATCACCAGCATTGCTAGATTTTCATCTTGACCTTGGAAGCCTTGAAGTTGCATCTAAGGTTTAGACCTGTCTTAAATTTGTAACAATAAGAAGCTGCAGTAGCATTATATTAAGGCTATGGTGTTGAATCCTTGCAGATACAATTGAAGTCTTTGGCAGAAGAAATGCAAGCAATAATCAAGGGCTTAGAGAAGATAAAGCAAGAGCTGGCAGCATCAGAAAATGATGGTCCTGTATCTGAAGTTTTTCGTAAGGTATATATGAATTTTTAGCTAGTTTTTGTCCTCTGACATTTTTTTAAAATTTGATATTATTATTTTTTGCTTAGTTTTGATACACTGAAACAGCTCAAGTATTTACCTTCATTTTTTCCTTCTGTTTCTATTTTTCATCTCTCTTTGTGTGATCATTTAGAGCTAATTTTGATTTTCTTTTGTGAAAACCTTTTCTCAAATTTTTATCCTTGCAAAGATAAGATTCTGAATTTGTATTTTTCTTTTGCATGAGTAGCCTCTACTTCCGTTACACTATCCACTTCTTTCCTGTTTCATTTATCTCTTTATTTACCTGTCATTTGCATTTTATTCTGCAACTAATGTGGTTCTTGTTGTTATTAGACATTGAAGGAATTCATTTCTGTTGCTGAGACAGAGGTGGCATCTGTGACAAATCTGTATTCTGTGGTGGTAATTTTCCAACTAACCTAGGCATAATAACTTCTATATCTGATTTTCATGGTGTCACTAATTCGTTTTTCTACGCTGACAGGGTAGAAATGCAGATGCTCTAGCACTATACTTTGGTGAGGATCCTGCTCGCTGCCCTTTTGAGCAAGGTACTCATTTATTTTGATGGATTTAGAAGTATTATTTCCAGTTGCGATTCTATTAATATATGCTGCATTAGATGTTTTCTTTGTTTTCCTTTTCTTGGTCATCTTTCCTACATAGGTTTATCTCTGAAAAATTGAGTTAATTGCATTGTTCACGAAATTCAAACTAGTTCCGTAGATTGTGTATTTTGACATGAGCACTGTAGGGAAAGGTAGTTTAGGTGATTGTAAGTAGGCTTTGGAAGAGTCTCAATGATTGTAAGTAGGATTTGATTTGGGTGGATTTTGAATCGCAAAGGATTTGATTTGGGTGGATTTTGGATCGACATGAGGTAAGAGTATTGAGAGTTGACAAGGATGTGGAGAGGGAGAGGGAGAGAGAGAGAGAGGGCAAGAGGTGGCACTATTGCTTGTACTTGAATGGTTCTGTTCTACTCTGTTCATAATTTTGTAGGTATAGAGCTTACTTAGCATGGTCTTTGTAATCGTGAATGCAGTTACATCGACTCTTCTAAATTTTGTGAGGCTGTTTCGGAAAGCCCATGAGGAAAATTTGAAACAGGCTGAATTGGAGAAGAAAAAAGCTGAAAAGGAGGCTGAAATGGAGAAGGCAAAGGGAATAAATCTCTCCAAGGGTGCAAAAGAGACGTGAATGCATTTCTTCTCCGGTATAGAAACTTGAGCTTCCATATGCAGCAGACTTCGGCTGTGATACTTTATAGTGAATGACAGTGAAATTGCTGCTGACAACTAGTCAAAAGTGCACGATCCTGCACTTCATCGCTTCTGCTTGCAGTAAAAGGACTTCCCTAAGAAACTAAGCAGATGTAGCAGAAAAGCTGTTCCTCAAGGCTGGCAAAGCTTAAGGCATGCGGTACACACACTATATCAGAGGACATTGCTCAGTTAATTTAAGCCGTAGTGCTTGATTTCATGCGAAAATGTCTGGGAGGTAGAAATGCTGAGTGAGTAGCGCAGGTTTATCACATGTTCTATGAAGTGACGAGCGTTACCCTTATGGTATCAATACAATACCTGAAGAGAAGATTGAGTTATTCATGGAAGTAGTTGATCTGCATTCTGACTTTAGCCGTTCTTTGGGCACAATTTTTTCAGCACCAGAGCGGATGCGTCTTCGGTTCTGTAAAGCACACAAGTCCCACTGATAGCATTGAAACACTGTACAAAGCACTAACCCCTTGTCCTAACGGTAGAGTTCAATTCTTTTTTATTGTAACATAAGACCCGATCCCCTTCCATGGTTTTTTGTTTTTTCTACTTGAGATTTTGATTTATCCCCGTCTAAAAGTTTGTTGTATAGTTGTTGTTCAGCTTCAGATAGAGTGAGTAGAAGCAGACGGGTTACTTTCTCTGTAATTGTAAGATAGCATAGGAAAATATAAGATGCAGATTAAAATTTCTTACTTCCAATTTCTACTCGTTATTCTTACTGAGATTTAGTTCCGTGTTCTTAATGCAACTGCCCTGTTAATTTACATTCTTCTGGGAAGGATAGCAAGACAGATTTCACATTTTGAGACCATCATTCATAATGCAATGTGCTGTCCTTACAGCGGAAACAGCACCTGTTCTTTGTGGTTTTTGTTTTGCTTCAGTCTGCACTGCACATTGGATATCTTGGAATAGGACACTGTTGTTTTTGTTATTTACAAGGAAACACACTTCATGTTGTTGTATAAAGTTATTGCCATGTAAAGCTGGAGGTTTAGAATTCTTGGTTGCTTTTGTCTGACGTTGGCTCTGGTCCAGATAAAGTAAACCATCATTTGAATGGACAATTCATACATTCACACTTGGTTATAACTGTGGTCCTAATTGATTAGTTGGAATTTAACCAATAATGAGAAACATCTTTTTTCTAACCTAAGCATTTTAATTAAGATGAAAAGATACCTCTTCAATTAAGACCTTCTCAATTAGGTCTAAATATTCTGAACAATTATAAATTTCAGAAAAGAAGCATTACGTCACCATCTGCTGTGCCTAAAAGTTGAAAAGAAAAGGTAATTTAAAAATTGAAATTATCATCCAGTTTATAAATTACATCTGATGCTATGGCTCGGATTAAACCTGAGGTGTCTTTGGGCCTGGTGGTTTTTCAACAGCTCCGGATGTTATAATGCTAACTCTCAATGATGATCGCATGGATGTTAGTTGCACTCGGTACCTTAATCCTGTTATTAGCTCTAGCTAGTTGTTAACTCTTTTATTTACAAAAAAAAAGGAGTTTCAAATCAACTGTTTTTGTTTTTTTTCGCGCCTATCTTATTTTACGAGCATCTATCCATATAAAGCAAATCTTTACGATGATGTTGCTTCATTTCTCATAAGAGTGGTAATGTGATCATTAAGAAGTCCTCTTGTCTACCCTTTCAAGTAGTCAAGTTGCTTATAAACTACATTGCTGCTCGTGCGATGTTATCCTCAGCCAGACTAAGACTACAGCATAAACTGGAGATTATCTTAGGTTGCTGCGATATAGAATTTGGTGTCACATTTATGGCTCCAAAGTCAACTTTGATGTTGCTGATTCTAAATTCCAACTTGAAAATATTTCTTCTTTCTTTAATTTGGGAATACATCAATGATTCAATTCCTTTAATCTCTTCAGACATAAGGTGGTATTATAAGAGAAACAGTTATCAAGTTGTGTTTTAAGTTTTAACTTGTCATTTGATTTTCAATAATTAATTTATTAAAAAATTATGTTAAGATCATTCTCAAGTGCTTTTCCAATATTTTAAAAGAAAGATTTTATCAAGCTATACGAATACATTATAAAAATAAATAAAATTTCAAGTAGAATATAATATAATTCCAATTTAATGTATGTTTTAAAAACGAGATTAAGTTGTTAAATAAATATGGAATGTTTATACTTTCAAAAAGTTCTAGTTAATTTATATTTTGTTGTTGTAAATAACCTTACTATTATACTTGGTCGGGACGGCCATATGAGGCTTGACCTAGAAGGGCCCCACTTCAAGCCCACGCTGTGGCGGCCCGGTAATAAGAGGTCGGCTTCCATGCAAACGCAGCAAGTTACGTAGAGAAAACCTAACGGCAACCTACCGCATATATAAGGTATGGATCAACTACGATAAAGGTAAGGACTCATAACCCTAGCTACCCCTTTTGTTCTCCAAAGCCAATTTCTCTCTAAATACTGACTTGAGCGTCGGAGGGGCTTCCCGAGAAACAACTCCGGGAACCTTTTTTGTTTGTTTCGCAGGTATCACGCAGTTCAAAGTCCCCAGAATTATGGAGCAGAACAAGGATGTTTCGGATCAGTCAAATCCGGCTGAACCAATACTTATAAAACAACATCTTTAATTATTTAATCAAAATAAATTCACATATTTTTGTTTTTATTTAGACTATTATTAGATAGAGTTGATGTATAAGTGTATTTAATTAATATTATATTAAAAATTAATAATTTCTTATTTTGAATAGCAATATATTAAATTAGTTAAATTTAGATTAATATTAATATCTAAAAGGTCAAATTATTTTAATTTTTATTATAAGCCTATGAAATAAAAATTTATTTTAAAACAAATCTCAATTAAATAAACTTTTATTTTTTTAAGAAAGAAAACAAAAAAGAAAACGAAGGTGAAACCAAAGTCCCCTAAACAGTTTATTTAGGACTTGTCTTGCAAACTATTAATTGTACATTCCCGTTATTAACAAAAAAGAAAAAGATCGCCTTGTTCTTACCAATTACAAGTGAAAATCATTCTGTTGAGAAAAATAAGCGGAAGAGAACTTTCAATATCCAATGGTGTAACAGTGGGAGAAACAAGATGAATTCTACAAAATCTCCTCCTTAACTTCAATCGCACCCGGAAAATCTTCATTGTTTCCCTCAGCTTTGCTCGCCATCTGTATATGTACTGACTTTGATTACAATGTTAATTTGATACTTCATGGAAATTCTTGAGAGACCTTTAAACTCAAATACCCTCTGTTATCTTCCCCTGAAATTTCAATCCTGTAAGCATATTTCCATTCTTGGTCAGCGCAAGAACTTGCCTTGCAACTTCTGTAGAACTGACAATTCATGATTGTGTCAAGAGCGATAAGAATTGAGTACATATATGCTATTAACATAGCCTCTAGACCCATCAAAATGCCAGACTTCTCGCTGATATGATAATAACTCCTTGCCATCCTGTATTGAAACAGAGCCTCAATTCCTGCCATGCCCATGTTCACAGGGAGTGTGATTGTTAAAGCCGTCGAAGCTCTGTCTCGGATCATGATACACGCTTTTAAGATTGCCATGTGGCCACCACTTTTCTCAAAACCTGACAAGACCATAGACAGGTTGCATATGATTAGTGTATTGGCAAGAATGATCGAGTATAGAACTGCTCCAGAAGCTGACAGGAAGAGGAAGCAAGTAGGTGTATAGTAACCAAGCCCTTCGAGAAAGTTGAAAATAAAGAACAAGAGACAGAAAGCTGTTGCATTTGCAGAGATAATCAAGAAAGAGTTCCATATGTAGGTGACAAATAGGTGGCTAAAGATTGATATGATTGAAGAGAACGAAGGTTGCAAACATGGTCTGGGGTGATTGAGAGCTTGAATTACGGATGCTTTTGCGACCAACAAGAAAGTTAAGGTAAAGGGTAGAGTGAAAATATTGGCAGAGATTGTTTGAGAAAGCTTGAGATTGATAAGGGTGAAGAATCCCGAGGAACGCGGAAACCCTGCAGCTTCAAAGAAAGCCTCCAATCGACTGTAAATCAATTGTAGGAGAGAAGAAGATGAGGAGGGAATAAAGGTATGAGAGAGTAGGATTGTGGCGGAGAAAGGGAAGGCAAGAAGAGCAGTAGTGGTGGTGAAGTAGTGATAATTCTGAAGCAAAGTGTAGATTGATCTTCTGATGATCTTGCATGGGGGAATTCTTGTGTTGTTATCTTCCATTGAAGAAAGAGAGATAGCCATGAAAGCAGAATTTCAACAATAAGAAAGAGTTTGTGTGTATGTGAGGGTAGTGTGTAGAGAACTTATGTTTCCCCCTCTTTATCCTGATGACTCACCTTTTCTATCTCTCCAGGTTTCAAGGTAGGTTAGAGGAGTTCATGGGGTTGTTTATTTTGGATGAACAGGTAGGCTAACTGAAAAAAGATAATATGTGAGTGATGGAGTTGTTTGGGGATGGCTTGAAACCATTTGGAGTCATTGAGAGAGAGGGTATTACTATTAGTTGGCCGAGATGATCACAATACCTTTCTTCTCATATTTAATATGTTAGAAGAATAAAATAAAAATGTTCAAATAGTCTTTTTTGAATAAGGCTTGCACTATTAATTACATAACATAGTAGGTTGGCTGGCTTCTCATTAGTTGGACGGGTAACCACTGAGCCATTTTATCAATAAACAACAGACATGGCGTGGTGTGCTTTGTGTCACTTGCTCCTTTAAGTAAAAGAATATAGTTTTAATCGCTACATATTCAGTTGACAGTTTCCGTTTTTGTTGGAAATATCTCAAATCTGAGTTGGGAATAGTAAAATATTAACAAGTTGGTTTGTCTTAATTTAGGAAAAGAAAATGAAATCACGTTGTGGAATCTAGATTGTGTTAATAAGTGGTTGTACTAGCTAGGGTCAGTCGTCTCTTCACTTTCTGGTAATGTGTCACATGCTAAGTGACTTAATCCTTAGCTTTCAAGTGAATTTATAATAATTACTACTCGAGAAAAGGAAATGAGACAAAATATATATTATACACAAAATGCAGGAAGTGGGATGTTTTAAATAAATAAATAAATCGTACGTGATAATCTTAGGGAAGCAAATTTTAAAAATAAGGGAAAAGGACCACTTGGTTTCATCAGCATAATCCAGATTTCAATGTCCACTGATTATGAGGTGCCTCTTGATTATTTAACGCCCCCATGTGTCTCCTTAGTATTCATTATACACCACATGGAAATCAGTTATTTATACTCCCTCTTATTTATAATAAGTGTCATTTTAGATATATTTCATACAAATTTGTATGCATGTTTATAATTTTACTCTCAAAATTAACCTTTAATTTTTCTCTCATCTTAATTACACAGATCACAATTTCAAGGCAATTTAATAGTATGCAATTTCTCTCACATGCTAATTAATAAGGGTATATCTATAATTTCATTAACTTTCTTAATAAGCGTGAGTTTTTCTAAAACGACACTTATTATGAATCGGAGGAAGTATCTTATAGATGGTCATTTACATACATGAACAGTTCTTATTCTTCACTAACCATTAGCCGATATGAAACTCTCAAGTATTTCACTGCCATACTTGACTCTTCCTCCTAATGGTTTCCTTTTGCTTATGCATGCCTGAAAAGATCAAACAAAGGCCCCGTCTGGTAAGGGCAGAAAGAACACCTGTTTAGGGCTTATTTTTTTATCTGCTCAAGATTTCTAATCTAAGTTCATCCAATGTAGTATGGGGGAATATGAAACAGGGTAGTGTATTTATCAAACCTCTACCACCTTGACAAACTCTCCTGGAATGTGGGACTGGGAACCTCAGATATTTTCTCCACCCGATGAGGAGGCTGTTAACATCAACGAGATCTTCTCTTTTGTCGGTTATGGTCGTTGAACCAATTGTTTTCTCTTAAATTGAACTCTCCTTAGTGTTGTATATATTTTTTTTTGGAGATTTTAGAATAATCAATCCTAAAAATAATAAAATCTGAAAAAATCCATATTTTCATAAATATCTCCAGGTTGCCTCCTGTCAAAGCTGCAGTGCAGACGGGAGATTTTTATGAAATACCTTGGAGAAAGAAAAGGATAATCTTACCGGCACTGGGATGCTGTTGACTGAATGGGCAATGACTACTTAAGATCATTTTCCATGTTTAATCTAATTTCTGTTCCGAAAAGGAAGAATTGGTATTGAAATATAATCACATAAATGCCTATAATTGGCCTATTAGTCAAAGTTTAATTATTATTATCAAGAGTGCGCGCTTCAAATAGCTAATCGGTCAACTCGGTTGGTGACTTCCTAGCTAAAAAAAGGCAAAATGAGTCTTGCACGGACGAACCAATTAACTTTTTGTATGAATGTAATTGAGAAAAGATAGTCATAATCTTGATTAAGGGACTAAAATACAGGTACGGGTGAAGAGGACATGGTAATAAAGATGATGAACTGCCTCGAACCCAAGAGGTTTTTAATTTTTTATTATGTATTTACTTAAAAGACATAAATAACAAGATTATCTTTTTCTTTTTGAGAAAAAACAAGATTTTCTTTTGGTAGATGATCGTAAGAGATTTTGGTACGTGAAAAATAACACTGACAGCAAATCAGATGATTGATATACCAAAGAAAATCATGCATGATGAGTACGCAAGAGTTAGCTAAACATAAGTGTTACACGAACCAATTTTGATGTTGTGTTAAGTTGTGGTTGGGTCGGTTGGGTTAGGTCCAAGCTCAAACTCAGAACGACACATGGGCCGATCGGCCCGTTCCTCGACGTTGACCTAATTCCTACAGGTATTTATTATATAAACTCATTACCTCATCATGAAAAAGGTATGACTTTAGAACCTTCGTATTTTCTTTATTCTTAGCCCCCAAAACTCTCACAAAAAGACTAACTTGAGAGTCGGAGGGGCCTACCGGCAGTCAACTCCCGGTGTGCCTTTACTGTTTTACAGGTATTCCTTAGTTGAAGCCAAACGAATTCATGGATCCAAGCAACAGCGCCCAGCCCCATCAAAATCAGACAGAACCAGTTGGTGCCTATCGTGGGGCCGGGCGTCAGGGCACCACGTTCAGAAGCACTCAGATCAGTCAGGCGGCGGCAACAAATCCTGATGTAGCCGTCGTCGCGGCACTTGCACTACAACGAATGGGCTTGCGACTACCTGCCGCTCCCCCATCGACGCACCATGATCCCCAGACACATCCTCCACCCATCGCTTGATTCAATCGGGTTTGCTTCAGAAAGGAACCGATAGACACAACGAATGAAATTTTTTGAACTAAGATGACAGGTCTCCAAGAAAAGTTGTGATGTGTTGTCTTCTTTTAAAAAAAGTTATTGGTAGTATTTATATATTATGTATCCGAATTTCAGCAAGTCGAGGAGACATTCTGGTTAATGTGAGGTGAATTTCAGTCTATATCATAGTTTGATACATTGAAATGTGGGGAGCAACAGATATGAATGAACAGACATTAGAATAAGTCAATGTGGAATCATGGGAAAATTTAAAGAACTGCTGAAATCCATCGAGAAAAAGGAAGTTCAATGAAAAGAAAAATTGAGGATAGCATGTGATAATACTACTGCACTGAGGAATTAGTTACTCAAGGAATTACAAGAACGAGATATAAGCATAATGAGTTGAGGTTATATCTTTTGGAGTTAACCATACCCCTATGGGATTATGATATTGAAGGTTAATGTGAGCCAAGCACAATGATATCAATGAGTGACTATGATCATATTTGATAAAGGAAGGTGAAATTTTGAATTCTTGGGGAAAAGAATAAGTAAGCCACGTCAGTGATCACTGAAAACACAATACTTATAGTGTTAACTATGCCATTCGGATTTGGAGATGTTGTAGTATATACTATAGAGGTTCCCAATTGAGATCAAGAGGAAAGTGATTGGAAGAGTATAAGGTGATTTTGTGTACCTAGGGATAATTATAGCTTCATGAGCTAAATTTAGATTCACGACTTGAAACTTTCTGCAATAGTAGTTGGTTTAAAGGCTTGGAACCATGATGTGTAAAGAAACATATTGGATATACATATGAATAGATAGATTAGTAAAGATTAGGATAAGAATTGAATTGGAAAGGATTGAAATAATTGTGCAGAGGAACCTGTTCGAATAAAGCTAATGTCACAATCAACTGCATCGAATAGAACATTCAATAGTAGAGTACCACATATGTGGATATTAGGTTACTCAAGCTAGTGCAAGAAAGAGGGTATAGTGACGAGTTAAAATGGAGCAAAAAGGAAATCTTATTAGTTATGGAGAAGTAACATCAGTTTTGCAAAAAGGAATTAGGAAAGCTCAAATTGAGGATTTGAGGAATTTGATGGAATAAAGTATGTGTACTACCTGATATAGAGAGGTCTTAATAAGTGTACCTCAAAAGAGCAATTGGCGGATAAGAATAACAAACTGAGTGATTATCCGTTTGAGTTGCCAATAGTCCTGACTATTGGAGACAAGTGTAAAGCTTATATTGCTGGAGTTCATTAGAATATGCGATTAATGTATAGTGCAAATTGACTACAAGTATAATAATCGTTATCCTGGAGATACCATTAGAATACTCCATGCGGCGTTAAACGGTAAAAAGGGTCGTTCACCTTACATTATAATGGAGAGGGCCTAAAAGAATGATTAAAATCCAGAACAAATTTAGGATACCGTTAGTGAGTGAAATGAATATGGAATCAAAAATGAAGTGGCTTTTGAAAGACGAATGAATTTTGGTGGATCACTTTGCGGTTCTGGAATATAGTGAGAAAGATTTGCAAGTTAAGTGTTGTAACACCGATGCGAAATGAAACAGATGATTGTCTTTGAAAGTATCACCTTTACCGAGGTGTAATTAGATGGAAATATAGGAGTAAATTGGCGAAACGAAGTTTGACAGAACCATATCAAACTATGGAAATAATAGGACTATGGATTCGTGAGTAAGTATTACTCTTAAAAGCAGGGTTAGATTCATACAGTGTTATATGGACATGTTTAGTAAGTATTGTTACGATTCGATATATGTATTATTGAGAGACTGGAAGTGAAAATATGAGTTATCTGAAACTCATTAAGGACATAAACAAGGGATTGAGAAACCTATGGAATTTATCAAATGTGGTTTTATGGAAGAAAATATTGAGTGGTAAAGTGAGATAGGAAATGGAGGAGCATATGTGATAATAGTGTAGGAAAATCCCGGTGTGTGCATCACATACACTGGGTGCGGAAAACAAAAATTTTTGTTTCGAGACCTTCCCGAAAGTCAGGATCCATGTGTCTATATAAAGCAGTCAAATCATAACGACTAAAAGAGACCGTCTCTAACGGTATCCACGCAAAGGTCGGAGAACCTAATCGGGGCAAACCCTTTGACCCAGGAATAGCTAGAATAAATACAGAGTGCTAACTCTTACCTTATTCTAGGAGAGCACAAGGAGAAGACAATGGTGATGCTTGGAGAAGAGAGGAGAGTGTCGTGTATCTTAGAGAGGAAGCTTTGAAACCTTTTCAAAACTCTCTTAAATTTATTCTTCAATCTCTCACATATATATATCCACGACCATCATCTCCCATTTTTGTCTTATAGCCACTTGTCTTTAACTCTTTAAAGACATTAAATGGCAATTAAGACTAGCTTTCCACATTGATGTCCAAATTTTGTCCTATATGCAATTTTGTCTCATCCTCTTCTCCCTTCAATCAACGTGGATGTATATATGTATATATATATATATATATAAATTCCTTAATTAATTAATTGATATATAAATATATATATATAACTGCTAAAGTGGTCCAGTCACACTGGGGTCGGTCTTACCGGCCTACTGGGTCCCGGTAAGGAAAAAACATCGGAGACTTGTTTTAGCAGTATCGATGTCGCGATCTCATCGGGACATATCCCAATCTAATTGGGATCCATTTAGTTCTATTGCTCTTCATATATTGGATCTGTATCCAAAACTATTTTACGAATTCTCCGAATCACTCTTATGCGTGTGACCCATTAGATTTCCGGTTATGTTGGCCATTTAGATTAACACTTAATCTGAGCAAGTCATGAGTGGTATCTAGCAACACATCATGACCCCCAATTGATCGGAAAGTA
>JAOSBP010000007.1:15850111-15860223 GCA_027563825.1 Erythroxylum mucronatum | reverse complement strand
ATCAAAACTCAAATAAAATGGATGGGAAGACTCAAATCAAAGAATATGAGTATGATTAAACAATTGGAAACCGAGCACTAATTTGGAACAATCTATTTACAAACCTTCTAAAGGTAAACCCAATTAGGTCCCAAGCAATTCTCAGTTTCCCAAAAGTAAGGCCAAAATCAAAACCTTTAAAGATCAGAATTTCTTAATAAGGTTTAACTATGCGAGAAAAATGACTATATAATGGTTTGTCAAAAAAAAAAGATGAAAAGTAATGGTATTTTTTTTTGTTTTTTTGTTTTTTTTCAAAAATTGATGAAATTGATGCTCACTCCCCCCCTCTCAAACTCAAATAGGACATTGTCCTCAATGTCAAGGTGCGTAGGTATAATTTGAAGTAGGAAAGTAAGTACGACAAAAAGAATGTCGGCAATGATGCATGCGAATTAAGAAATTATGTAGATCATACTTAAACACAACCAGCCGCAAAATTCAACAATATACTAAGTCATGAGTAAGAGGCCCAAATAACTTCCCTGTAATAAGCTTGGATCATTTTCTTCAGAACTGTAGTTCCTCCCATCAAAATTCGCTTGTATGGTCCAATTTCCTACAATTAAAACAAAGAGGAACGTTGATTTTGGGTAAATAAAATAAATGAAAACAAATAAGGTGTGAAACTTGGGTTGCCTCCTAAGAAACGATAATTTAAAGTCCTTAGCTTGACTTGCCCAATTGGTTGCTCAAGGGTCAAGGTTGGAGAGGGATTGAGTGACCCCTTTTTCTATTGGAAATCCAGCCACATAAGACTTTAACCTCTGCCTATTAACCTTAAATACCCTAGTTTTGGGATCCTCAACTTCTACCACACTATGAGAATAAACCTTAACAATTTTGAATGGTCTCGACCACCTCGACTTTAACTTTTTGGGAAATAGTTTAAGTCGTGAATTAAATAGCAAGACCAAGTCTTCTTCTTTGAACTCTCTTTGGATAATATGTTGATCATGCCATCTTTTTGTTTTTTCCTTGTAGATTCTGGCATTCTCATAAGTTTCCAAACAAAGCTCATCTAACTCATTCAACTGAAGCAAATGCCTTTCTCCAGCTGTCTTGAAGTCCAAATTAAGCTTCTGAACAACCCAATATACTTTGTGTTTTAGCTCGACTAGAAGGTGGCACGATTTCCCATACATAAGTCTGAATGGAGTAGTCTCGATTGGAGTCTTGTACGCTATTCTATAGGCCCAAATAGCATCATCTAACCTTGAAGACCAATCTTTTCTTGAGGTGTTTACTGTTTTCTCCAAGAGGTTCTTAATCTCCCTTTTTGAAATTTTGGCTTGCTCATTAGATTGAGGGTGGTATGCTAATGCTAACTTGTGATATACCTCATATTTCTTCAAAAGGTTGGTGAATGGGCTGTTGACAAAATGACTTCCCCTATTGCTGATAATTGCCCGACGAGTGCCAAACTTGGTGAAAATATTTCTCTTGAGGAATCTAATGACCATCTTGGCATCACAAGTTGGTGCAGCGATTGCTTCCACCCATTTGGAGACATAGTCGACCCCTAGTAGAATATATTTATTGCCAAGAGAAGACGGTAGTGGCCCCATGAAATCTATCCCCCAAACATCAAAAAGTTTAACCTCCAAAATTCCTTTAAATGGCAACAAGTTTGTTTTGGAGATCATTATGAATTTATCATGCCTAAAAGAAGGTTAGTGGAAGTATAATTGTCCTCTTTAGTGGGATTATGTAGAAACATATTGCTCATAGAGAACATCAATTCTAACTTTCAATTGTTGAAAGCATAATTGTCTAGGAATAACTTTTTTTGGATATGAAAACGGTAACAACTTAACTATGGGATTTAGATCTATAGAGATAAGATGGAAGCTTGTTTACCTATTCTAAGTCCAAGTGTATAGATAATGTACTAAAGGTGTCTATTATTTGAGATATCTAATACTTGTAAAGTATTAAAGATATCCATTGTTCTATGTATGAGTTGATAGTTGAGTTTAAGGAGATAAAGATATTTACTTTAGAAGTAAATCCTAGTTAAGGTCTATTTTACTTAAGAATAATATCATACGAGATTGGAAAAGTTCCAACATAGATATGTTGCTAATTAAGCTATAATACATTTTTCATTTAGTGGAAATTTTTATTTAGATTAATAAGTTCTTTGGTGAACTTGATATAATTCCTTGCATTGTTAAAGATAGTAATGTACTGCAAAACATTAGAGCCATTGAGCGTGTCAAAAGAGCTAAGGTCTCATTAAAGATCCAATGATGTGTTTAGGCAACTTTTCTTAATTATGATGATAATTAAGATGGAAGTTGTAATATTTAAGTAAGTGCTCATTATAGAGAATCTTGTAGAATTCTCTCATTAAACCACTGTCCTAGCGGTAGTATAATCGTCATATGATGATATGGTATGAAAAACTTAAATGATTGGCTTAGTGCAAGAAGGAGATTATTGGTTTATGCACTACAGCTAATCGTTTTGGTTGTATTTTACTGATAATATAATTTAAAAACATTATTTATCATGTACGTATTTAGATGTAAATGATAAAGTCCATGGGATAATTATACATTGCAAATAAAATCGTAATGAGATTATAATTATGAGATTCATATTACATTTATGTATTATCCCTAAGATTGAACAATAATAGAACGTAAAAAGACTAGAACATGTTATGTTTTCCTTATGATGGAAGTAGATGATCTCTTAAGCTAAAATATAGAGATACTTAAACAAACGTGTGGGTGCTTGTTAGAGAACAAGTTCACTGAACATACCGGATATGAGAAATCCATTTGGAACATTACTTGTATGTTTATGGAATTCTCATTGCGATGATTGTATAAATGACCTTTTGAATTGTGATCACCAAAGTTATCTTGTATAGGGATTGCTACATTTTGATACTGCTTATGACTTATTTAATCATAGGTCGGTCAATTAGTAGTCATTGGATGTAGCATGAACTATATGGAGTGGAGGTAGTTGTGTGATCAAGATATGATTCATTACCCTAAAATAATTAGGGAGAATGTTCCGTTGTTCTTGATTAGTATTAATTCAAAAAATCCTTGGCCAAGGTGGAATGACATTTTGTAAAAAGTTTACAAATGTCATTAATTGAATTGATAGCTAATAGCGAAAAGCTAATATGATTGGACTCAAAATAAAGTAGACATTAATTCTATGCTCTATATCTAATTGAAACATTTTATGATGAAAGGAATGAATTATACAAGCAAATCATGTATAGAAAGATTAGTTAAAACCACTTTAATATTCTTAAATATTTGGGTGGTCATGATGCGTTACTAGACGTCAATCTTGATCTATGATTATAAATTGTTTAATTTGAGAATTAAAAATAAATTAAAAGAAAATTTAATTTATCTAATTCTAAATATGAATTAGAATTAGAATTTATAATTATTGTCAATATATTTAAGAATCTAAAGGGTCTCGCATATAAAATGAGTTGAAGAGAGCAAAGTTATTTCAATCAAGTTGGACTTAGATTGTGAAATTTGAAAAACTATATGATTAAATATCAGATATTTAATAAATAAGGATTAGTATGAGATATTAAACCTAATTTGGGCATAATTGATATTTAATTAGAATTATTTGTAATTTTAATTAAAATTTAATTTAAATTAAAATTTAATTTAAATGAAATTACTAAATAGTCTTAAACCAATTATAAATGGGCTTAAGCTCTAATGGAGCTAGTACCCATTGCTTAACTTTCTATGTAAAAGTTACAAAGTTTTCTCAATCTATTTGGTGGATATCGTTATAGGTTAGATATTTGTGTGGTCACAGTTGTAACATCCCACCCCCGATGGGAAGGGTGAATCGATCATTTGGGACGGGTTAGGAATGTTTAAACTTATCTCGGCATGATCATACATAGTAAAGCCTCTTAATATATATATGAATGGCAATTTTTGCACATGAAAATAACTGTACATGCATTCAGGACATTTCCCGGCATATGTGTTTATAAAGGTGTTTATTGTGAAAAATATGATTTTGTGCTTGAAAATGAAATTTGAGCTGATTGTTGTGTGTTTTACATAATTAGGAAATGTTAGGAATTTTTTCTGAAAAATTTTGGGAAAAATTTCAGGACTGGAAAAAAAATCGTCAAGCGGCGGACTAATTGGTTTTCGGTACTGGAAAGGACTATTCAGTGGCACTTTGAGCCATTAGAATTTGGAGAGAAATTGGAGTAGAAAATGGAAAGAACCCTTGGAATGCTTAGAAATGAGACAAGTGGCAAGTGACACTTGTCACTTGCCTACTTATGTCTTAAATTTGTTTGTCTTATATGAATAACCTAACCTAGATACAACATTCTCGATGCTTTCATTAGGAAAAGGCAAAATCACTTGAATATTGAAAGTTTCTTCTCTTCTCCTTCGTAGCCCTCCTCCTCTTTACTTCTTTTGATATTTTACCCATCTTTTCTACCTTCTTCTCCTTGCTTGCTCTTCTTTTGGACATGAAAAAATCCTATATAAAACCTAAGCTCTCAAGAAGATGATGGTTGTATTTGTTGGAGGGAATTAAGGCTTTGGTGGTTATTTTGAAGACTTGGAAAGTTGAAGTTTGCTTAGGTAAGATTGTGTTTTTGGCTTGTTTTGTTGTTAAATGCATTAATTGTGATAATTGTGCACCTAATTGTATGGGAATTGTATTGGTGTCTATGGTAGGTAATTTGTTTGATAAATTGATGGTTGATTGATGGTTTGATTAGGTAACAAGTAGTGAGATGTTTTAGGATTGATTTTAATGATGTTAGATGATTAATTCTTAAAAGGAAATGATTGAGTATGTGTGCTGGAATTTTGTGGGTTTATGTTCAAGTGAAGTTCTTGATGAAAGTTTGGCTGAATGAGTGATTAAATTGGATGCTTATTGATGTAGGAATGGTGTTAGAATGAAAGGAGTGGAGTTAGGTATCAAATCTGGAAAAAATTACTTTGTGCATGTTTCAGGTTTTTGATCATAACTTTTTATATGGTTATCCTATTGAGATGAGGTTTGTCTTAAATTAAACTTAAGAAGTTTGGCTAAAATTTTTATGAAGGAAGTGCTGTCCAATTGTGACTTGAAGGGGTTTGAATTTGGCCTTGAAAGTGGGTTAAGAGTGTGCTACATGAATAGTAACCGAGGATGTGACCTGAAACTTTGAGGACTTTCGCTAGGGTGTTAGAGACAGATTTTGCTAATTTGGTCTGCATGAAACTTGAAGATTTTCTTGTTATCTTTCTATTGCCACTAAGTATGCAATTTTTTGATATCTAGGTTAAGAGTACTGACCTGTTGAATTTCAGATGTTGATGTGCTTTGTGCTAGAAAATGTGCTGAGTATAGGTTTTGTGGTGCTTGTACCTTGCAGCTAAATTCTGGACTGTTTTGATGTGAATTAGCTCAAATGGTCTTATGGAAAGTTGTAGAGAAATGTCTTAGCTTTGAAATGAGGTATCATATACGAATTTTGGATGTAGGACTTGTAAGTTATGAATTTGTAAAGTTTGGTTTTGGTTTAGGCAATATGTTGATTTCACAATGTGAAATAGGGCAGCAACATTCATGTGAAAATTTTAACTTAGTTAGAGATGCAATTTGCTCCTAAGTTCTTCATGAGAATTGTAGTAGTTTGTCTGATCTTTTCATGGGTATAAAGTATGGATTTTTTGGACATTTGGGTAAGGAATTATGATTTTTAGAAGATTGTATACTGTTTAGGGTGACACATGTGGGCAGAAACTTTGATTGAGAATTTGATGTGTTTCTAGGTTGAATTTGCTTCCAAGTTGTTCATGAAAGTTGTAGAACATGTTTTGATCTTTCTTTTGACATAAAGTTTGGAATTTTTGGCAAAGGGAATGAGAAGATATGAGTTTTTGAAGAATGGGTACTGTTTTGAATGTTCATGTGAAGGCAGTCATTTTGATTGCATTTTTGATACCCTTAGAGGTGAAATTAGTTTTTGTGTCCTTCATGAAACTTGTAGACTCTCTTTTATCTTTGAATTGATACCAAATTTGTACAATTTGGAGTTCTGAGTAAGAAGTTATGAGTTGTGGAAGTTGGAATGTCGAAAAAAGAAAGACTAGAGTTTTCCAGTCGGCACTGTAGTCGACTTAGTCGAATAGCAGCCTCCGACTAGTCGACTAAGACATATATTTTCCCTGAACTGACCTCTCTCCACTCTTTTGCTTATAACTTTTTCGTCCGACCTCCGATTGACTTGATTTTTTAGGCGTTGGATTCGTAAGACATTTGTCTACCCCTCCATGCGAGTTTGTGGATTTTGACATTTAATTGAAATTGATGGATGGAATCAAAGTGAGAGGATTGATTAAAAGACTTTGACTTAGTTATTTTTTTTCCGCATATACTTCATTATTTTGGCTATATCCGGACCTATAGAGATCCGAACTGAGTAATTTTGATGTCTATAGATTTCTAAGATATAGGGGAACAGTTTTGTGATGAGATTTATGGAATGATACCGGGATTGTCACGAACATGCATTGTACATATTTCAATTCCCGCATGTGCAAATTTATACATTTCTGATTGTATAAATTATGATATACGCGTTTTGGCATTATTATAGAGGCGCATCTGAAACGTCGACCCACAGATGTTGCTGAAACTTCCAGGCATTAGCTCGAAAACCATTGGTGAGTAACCTAGATGGTTCTCTCAATTATTATATGTTTACTGTGGTGAATAATGGCGGGTTGTGATTGGATATGAATGTGGATTACGGACAGAAGGTCCGATGTATTGGGAACTATGACATAGAAGTGTTACCTATTTGTGACTCTGAGAATTACTTATTTCTGATGTGTTAAATTGTGACACGTGTATTAATCGTGATATGTGTCACACGTGGATTGATTGTGATATATTTACTAGTAACTGGGACATATGGATTTCATACATGAATGCATAATCAGATAATGATAGTTGTGACCGGAGCAGCCACCGAGAGCTAAAAGCTCAACGTATTAGGGCCTCGAGCCCACAATGATTCAGAGCCTCAGGCTCAACGTTCAATGAGCCCTATATGGGACAGTTATCAATGAACCCTATATGGGACAGTTCAGGCACTCGGTCACAACACCGAAATAAATTGGAAACGTGTCACATACGTATGTCATATGCATTTGATGTAATCTCTTTGTTTGAGCGAAAGGCAAAATGCCTTATGCTTCTGTGAGAACAATCATGTGGTACTTCTGAATGTGGATTATGAAACAACTGTGTTATGCTTGAGTGATGCATGTATTCATTTGGTTATGTATGTTTAATTGAATGATATGACTATGCTCAAGTGAAATTGTCTATGCTCAAGTGAAATTGTCTATGTTCAAGTGACATTGTGTAATGTGATCAAATATGCAATAATGTGAATATATGTTATCTGACATGATGTGTTGCATGAATTGAGTGGACCATCGATGATGGTCACCTCACTGAGTTCGCAAACTAACCCAAAATTGCAACATGTTTTTCAGGACCGAGAAGAATACCCCGGTAGGCCACGGGCGTATAACAACCGCATGTGAGTGAAAGAAGAGTCAGGATCAGTTCGTATATGCATTAGTGTCTAATAAAAGTGTATTTTTCGAATTTTTGTACAACTGATTAAGTCAATTTGTAAAGTCAACGGACGGACTGTAGTTGACTGTAATAATTTGTATTTATGAAAAGGGCCTCCGTGGTCATTGTATTTACCGGTGGTTATGTATGTTCATGATTTTTCTGCATAGTGTATGTTGTGTTTTCAGAAAGAAAAAAAATATACTGAGTTTGACTGAGTGATGTAGCACGCCACCCTCGCAGGGCACGGATTCGGATATCACCGTCGATGTCGGGTTCGAGTCACGCGGGAGTGGGGTGTTACAAGTAAGGTGCATTTATTTCAATTGAGCTGATACTAAATAATATTTTACTAGTACAAGAGATATTGAGGAATTATTAAAAAAAAAGAGAAAAGAGGAATTGTACAATCAAAATAGATTTCAAAAAAGCATATGATTGCTTAGATTGGAATTTCATTCTCAATTGTATAAAAGTGTACAACTTTCCTATAATCTTTATAGGATGGATAGAATAATGTATAACAATAGTCTCCTATTATGTGTTAATCAATGGTGAACCCTTTAAAAAAATTAAAGGGGCTAGAGGATTGTGAGAAGGGACCCTATGTCACCTCTTCTTTTCTCTATAACAATGGAGTTTTTGAACAGGTTGCTAGTCGGGGTTATAAATAGGAGCTCCCTCTTTAAATTTCACTAAAAGTGCAAGAAACGTGGAATCTTAAAACTTAATTTTGTAGATGACCTACTCCTATTGTCGAGCGCTGATCATCACTTTATTACTTCACTTGCATTAGCTTTAAGAATATTCATAAATGTTTTGAGGTTTGAAGTAAACAACCGAAAGAGTGGGATGTACTTGTTTGCTAATGCAATACAGAATCCTCAGTTGGTTTTCTAATATTATAGGTATAAAGATACTTCAATTACCTTTTACATGCCTTTTAATACCTGTAAACTCCATAAAACATAGATATTCAGACTTCAAACTACTTGAGGAGAAGATTAGGAGGAGAATTTAAAATTTGAGTACAAAATGCCTTTCTATGGCAAGCCACCTATAATTGATTGAATATATCCTTTCTTTAATCAATATTTACTGGGCCTCACACTTGGTTTTACCAAGCATGGTAATAAAAACCATTAATACTATTATGAGGAATTTTATGTAGAATGCAAATAGACAAGGCAAGACCAAAGCAAAAGATCAAATGGTTAGATATTTGTAAGCATGGAAAATAAGGGGGACTTGGTCTTATTCCGATTAAAGTAGTGAATTTAACAATGTTAGCAAGAAGATGCTGAAGATTAATCAAAAAGGGAAATTCCTTCTGGGTGAGTTGGGTTAGGAGTGAATACCTAACCAAAGACAACATCTAAAATGTCAAGATTCTAGAGAGGGGTCCAGGCACTCTTAATAAGATAATAGGGACAAGGAGACAATCAAACCTTATGTGAGACATAAGATGGAAGATGGGAAGGAAACAAGTTTTTGCTTTGATAAATGGTTGGAGATAGGTGTTCTATATCAACAAACACATCTGTAAGAGCTAAACAACATTTCTCGAGGGAATACACTGTCCAAAATGGACTTAGCAACAAGGAAATTATACAAATGATACTCCCAGACATACCAGTGAAAAATCTTCTCCTTACTTTCAATATTTTAGAGGAGGAAGATGAAGTGATATGGATGAGGACTCATAATGGCTTATTTATTAACAAAATGGAGTGGAAAATAATGTAAGCTGGTATGCATTAGTTTGGGGTAACAAACACCTCCCAAGGACATCCCTAACCCTCTGGATAGCTATTCGAAGACGGTTACCTATGCAGGATAGACTCGTCAAATATATCTCAATGCCAAATAGGTGCTCATTTTGTGAAAAAGACAATGAATCTATCAATCATTTGTTTTTCATATGTCAATATACAAGCAGCATATGGGAAAAAATCGCAAGAAGATGTAGGGCTAAGGATTTCCCATATGTATGGGAAGATGTTATCAGCTGGAGTATGCAATGGATAAAAGCACAAAACAACAAAAGGGCATGGATTTACATAATAACATTGATTTAATTAGTTAGGAAATCTGGGAAGAGAGAAATAAAAGGATCTTTGCTGATAGAGCCCCACCTTGCTCATCTCTTATGGCTGCCATCTTCGACAACATTAGGATTCATATCATAGTGTTTCTGGAAGGAAGAGTTCTTGACAAAGAGATGCAAAAAGGGTAAAGATTGTCATGAATAGAAAGGTTCATGACATAATCAAATGCTACGTGTTAAGAGAGGTGGATGAAAGTTACCTAGAGAAGAATCATGTAACAAACCTCATAAAATAGCAAGCCTTTCAAGTTAAAAAACTGGTTTTTCATATGAAAACAACAATAAAAGCAAGAAGATCATTAATAACAAACGTACATTAGGCATATCAAATCATGAAAATAAGACATTA
>JAOSBP010000007.1:15827102-15847520 GCA_027563825.1 Erythroxylum mucronatum | reverse complement strand
CCTTATGCTTCTGTGATAACAATCATGTGGTACTTCTGAATGTGGATTATGAAACAATTGTGTTATGCTTGAGTGTTGCATGTATTCATTTGGCTATGTTTGTCTAATTGAACGATATGTATAATTTGTCCATGCTCAAGTGAAATTGTCTATGCTCAAGTGAAACTGTTTATGTTCAAGTGAAATGATAAAATGTGATCAAATATGCAACAATTTCAGTATATGTTATGTGACATGATGTGTTGCATGAATTGGGTGAACCATCGATGATGGTTCCTCATTGAGTTCGCAAACTCACCCAAAATTGCAACATATTTTTCAATACCGAGAAGAATACCCCGTTAGGCAACGAGCGTATAACAACCGCATGTGAGTGAAAGAAGAGATCGGGATCAGATCGCGTCTGCATTAGTGTCAAAACAATTGTATTTTCTGAATTTTTGTACAAATGATTAGTCAAATTGTAAAGTCAATGGACTGTAATAATTTGTATTTATGAAAAGGGCCCCTGTGGTCATTGTATTTACCGGTGATTATGTATGCTTATAATTTTTCGTATAGTGTATGTTTGTGCTCTAAAAACAAAATTTATACTGAATTTTGATTGAGTGATGTAGCACGTCACCCTCGCAGGGCACGGACTCGGATATCACCATCGATGTCAGGTTTGGGTCACGCGAGAGTGGGGTGTTACACAGAAGAGCAGCAAGAACTGAACCAAGAGGAGTTAGAAGGAAAAGAAATCGAGTGGGGAGATGAAAATGTTGGAAGAAGGAGATGATCAAAGAAGATAGAGCAACAAAAAAGGAAGGAGAAATACAGTACGACGGAGGAGGGAGGCTCTTAAAAAATAAATTATTTTAATTAATTAATTAATGAAATTTATTTCAATGTATTATATAATATTTATGATACATTATCAGTAAAAATTATTATATTTTATAAAAATAATCTCATAGCTAAAATTTTATTTATATATTAATATTTATTTTAGTATATAGTTTAATTATTAAAACAAATTTTATTTAAATTTTATATTTTGAAGATATTTTAAATCTAAATTTTATTTATTAATAACTATTAAATTTAAATTTAAATTAACTATCGAAATTAAATTAAATTATTCATGTAATGATTAATACTAAATAATTAAATATATGATAGTAAATTAAATTATTCATAATAATTAATATCAAATAATTAAATAACATATATTTAGATGATAGTAAATGAAATTATAAAAAATAAACAAAAAACCTATTTTTATGATTTTTATTAGTTAAGAAAATTGGAAAAATCGAAACAAAAACTAGAAATTAAAAACTCAAATAAATAATTGTTTTATTAAATTTGAAGATAAAAACAAAAAAATTAAAAACAAAAATAAAACAAACAGACTCCTAATTCTCTCTTCTCCTAAATTTTCAAAAATCTTAATCAAGAAATTGCAATTGAATTCTGATTCTAACACTCTTTGCTAATCCTTTTGGAGTGCCCTTAGAGTTAAGAGTAAAACAACAAGAGCAATGATCGGTGTTCGGAAAACCCTAAACAGACAAACATCTTTCTATCCAGAAAGCTATGATCTTATCATGATTAATAAAGGATTAAACTCATAAGGATTTGTTATATTGTCATATACGGATAAGGATTTTTTTATGTTGTCATATATCCATTCGGATTTGTTTATGTTTTATTTTACTTTAAGTTACCTAGTTAGGAAGGTTTTTTTATCCAGCAAGAAAAGAAATCAGTTAGCTTTAGAAAAGGATTTCAATCAATCCTTTTCACACTAGAATTAGGACTCTTATGTACCATGTTAGGGATATAAAAGGGAGAGTTAATAGATGTTTTGGAGAAAAAAACCCGGAAAACATTATTTTAATAAAGCTTCTGCAGGAAATTTTCCTAAGAGAGAGTGTCTTTCTCTTGTTGATTAAATCCTAATTTTTATGCTTGGATTTGGTTTCGAGATTAACCTAAAATCTCTACCTAACTACTTCCGCTATGTTAGTTGGTATTAGAGCATTAAAATCCAGTTTTTCCTAGATTTCTTTCCTGGTGCCTATCCTCAGTTTTGTTTCTCTTCCACAACCTCCACCCCATCTTCCAACCCTACCAACCCAGAAAAGTTTTCCTGGATTTCTTTCATGGTGCCTTTCCTCAGTTTTATTTCTGTTCCACACCCTCCAACCCATCTTCCAGCCCTATCAACCTAGAAAATTCACCCAAAACTAGAAAAGTCAAACCAAACGTTTTCAGTCTTGACCAACCAATACACATGGCTAATTGACAAGGCATCATTACCTTTGCAAATTAACCCTACATGAATTACAAGTAGTATATGGGAGTAGGGATCGTTTCCTCGAAGATCTGATAATGGAATGCTAACTATCGTCAAACTTATCAATGAAATTTCAATCAACAAAAGTAGACACAAAAACAGAAACAAAACAAAAATCTAAAATCTAAAATGGAATCTAACCTAAATGATTCAGTATCGAATGCAAGCTACTACTAAACTAGAAAACAGAAACAACTAACGAAAAACAGATATTAAAAGATAATCTGACGTGTGCAGAATCAAATTTGATGCAAACAAGACTCAACGAAATCAACTAAACTAAACTCAAACCAATGCATAAAAATAAGTAAATAGGGGGGTTTGATCTCAGCAATTCAGAATTTAAAGAACACAAACTTGAACAAATGCTAAATCAAAGTTCGACAGAAATCAGAATTGAAAGATTAGGATAAAAAATAGAATTACAAAAACTTCAATTGTAAAGGATTTTGCCAACGAAACCAATTAATTCATTCATCGAACTCGAGGAATTATTTGTGTGTTGTGTGCACAGAATCAAGGATCACCAACGTACTAATTTTATGCTTCTTAACTATTAAGTAAACAAATCTTTGCAAAAATCATAGAGTTTATAACTACTAATCCACCTATATCACGTACGAGCATTACGATAGTCGGTTTAATGATCTTGCCTTGAAAACCTCGACAACTACTATCATCAGTTTTAGACAAAGTTCAAAATCTCTTAGGGTAGGTTTGACAACTACTATTAACAACCTAGTTATAAATCAATTAATCTGGCAACTACTACTATCAATTAATCGAATAGCATCCCAAAACCCCTTATTAACCCTAATTCTGGATTTTAAGATTTACGAGTTCAATTCAGCCATTAAAGGACTATAATTCAAACACATGTTTGCAATACACGAACACAAGAATCGATTAAGATTAAATCCTTATAAATTACGATCAGTTCGAAGGGTGCTACCCTTTATAATTGAATTAAAAGCTTAGCCACACATACCTTGTAAATTTGGTTACAAAAAAATTGATCCAAGGAACTTGCGTCTAATAGAAAGAATAGAAGAAGGATTTCGACCAATAATTATAGAGAACAATAAAGAGGAGGCTAGCCCCAGACCTAGAGACAAAAGTCAAATTTATATGAATTACAATGATGAGGTGGCTGACCTAATTCAGAGACAAACAAGGAAACAAATTCTTGCCTAAACAGGAATTGGCAGAGGTGGCGAAAACTCTTCAGCATGGGCCTAGACAACCATCCCAAGTAGCGTGGCTTGATGAGGAGGACATCCAGTCATCTTTATTATCCAATGGAGTCGTGCCATGTCATACATGTGCTCTGAAAATCGACTCCAGCCCTGCTGACTTTGAACTGCATTCCTGACAATATACTAGGGTCAAATTCAACGGTGCATAATAACCAAACGGTGATGATTCAAGAGCTCAAATATTATCAGTAGATTTGTCTTTAAGTTAGATTCAATCTGAGACTAGAATCATTAAATTCCTCCATCTGAGTCAAAAGTTATGATTGAAACATCGTCAAAAGGTCATTTTGGCGATTAGGGTCCTGACGCAGCCTTTGGGAATTTTTTTCTCCTGAGTTCTAGCTCAGAAAAATCTGCAATTGGTCCCAAAAAATCTGTCAATGATGAATTTAAGAATGAAATTTCAAAATTTTTGGCTAAACCAATCTTGAGATAAAAATTCCACAATGACTAAAGGTCAAGTATGCCAGAAACCTAAAAACAGTGCAATTCGAGTCTATTTGTTTCATTTATCCATTTTACGTCAACAAAACCTAAATAATGCTAAAACATGATAAACAAGCTATAGATGAACGTAAAATGATCGTAAATGACTCTGAATTAAGTCCTAAAGTTATATGAAAATATGAGTGTATCAAATTTTCCCACACTTAGCTCTTGCTTGTCCTCGAGTAAGAAAAAGAACAGAAAGTAGGACTACAAAAAACCTAAAGAACAAAGTGCAGAAAAAATACATGCAATGCAAATAAAACTACTTAAGTATGCAGCATTCAAATCAAATTCCAAACCATATCAAGCAATTCAAGCATGATAACTAGAACTCAGATTACCACGATTATCACATAAAATCAATGAACTCAGTTTACATGTAATGGTTGAGCTAATCTAGCATAATAAAGTTAGAGGAATTCTATGCCATATCGAAACAATAAGTCCTCTCATCGATATACACTCTAACACTCAAACTGTTTAGGCTCAAATGTGTAACTCTCAAAATTTGATCAACGAATACATTCTATCTTATGCTTGCTTTTCAATCTTCACAACACTATCAAAGTGCGCATTTACTATACACAAATCAAAAGGTCTTTAGCATGGTTGTAATAGGGCTTGGATAAAGGTGAGGTAAAAGAAAGATAAGAAAAGGATAAAGCAAAGGAAGTAAAGCTATATAGAATATCATATAACTCATGTATATGTATGCATCTAGGCACATAATTCTACAAATTAAACACAAACAACTCCACTTCTTTTTATCCCATTCGAACTTCCTATAGACAAGTTCATAATTTGAAACACTTGGGAAACACTTTTTTTCATATCACGGTAGAAACTCTTTCTCTTTTCTTAATTCTATTTTTGTTCTTTTCATTTCTTCCTATCAATGTCGAGTTGTATTTATAGCCAAACATTATGATTAACACCACATCATCAAATATCAACCAAACTACATATTCAACTTTGCTAAATAGATGCTCTACTAACCTTGGCCATAGGGTATAGAGTATAAAAATGAGATCAAGGCTAAGTTAATAATATGTAAAGCAAAGAAAAGGATAAAAGCTCAAAGGAGCTTTCTAATGGAAATCATGCTTTAGGTTGGCTATTTAAGCTCAAGTGGTTTAATGTAGATGCCTTTAGCATGCTCATGCAAGCATGCCAATTCAAGATATTAAGCAAGTTCTAAAGAATTATACCGTTGAAAGAATGAACACAACAAAGCATAATGTTGAAGCCACAAGAGCTCACATAAGTCATCTATTAAGTCAATACAACATAGTTTCAAGGTCATTCTACTATCTAGAAAACTCAAGTTTTACATAAAAAACCATTCATCAAGTTTATGCATTCATCGTTATTAACCAAATCTCACGCATAATACTCGAACTTGTTCAACGATTGGGAATCCTAAAGAAAGTTAAAAACACTTAAGATGCAAGAAAAACAGAAAATATTGTTGTAATTTTTTTTAAAAAATTCAAATTTTATGGTTTATTTTATGCATAACATGCAACTATAGTGAACATTTTCTGAAGCTCAAGCAAGAGCAAGAAGGTGCGGCAATTTGCCCTTCAAAAGACAGCATAAATCTAAACTTGGACTACCCTAAAATTCAAAAATTGTAACCTAGAAACAAACTAAAGTCTCCCTCACACACTTAAACACAACATTGTCCTCAATGTTGAAGTAAATGCAAGAAGGAAGATTCACACCAAATCTGAAAATCAAAAACAGAATTCGAAACCTAGAAAAAGCAAGAAAAATCGAAATGAAAAAGAAGGGAAAGAAGAAATCAAATCTGATTTATCTCTAATGGTTTGCCTCCCATTAAGCACGTTTGGTTGTAGTCGTTAGCTTGACATTATATGCTCGTCATTATCCATAGTTTGGCATATCCACAACCACTTTCTCCATCCGAATGTCCTTGAAACCTTCATAAAAAGGCTTTAATCGATGGCCGTTAACTTTGAAGCTTTGGTTGCTACCTATGTTACAAATCTCAACAGCACCATATGGAAATACATTAGTAACAACGAAAGGACTATGCCATCAAGAACGTAACTTACCAGGAAAGAGACGATTGGAAAAGAAGAACTTTCTGACCTATCGGAAATTCCTTGCTTCTAACCATTCGGTCATGGTATGCTTTTGCCCTTTCCTTCGTAATCTGCATGTTCTCATACGCATCATTCCATAACTCCTCGAGTTCTTATAGCTGTAACTTGCGATGAATTCCAGCATTTTCATAATCCAAGTTACACTGTTTAATGGCCTAAAATGTGCGATGTTCAAGCTCCACGGGAAGATGACAATTCTTTCCATAAACCATCCTAAAAGGTGACATGCCTATAGGTGATTTATATGCAGTGCGATAAGCCCATAGTGCATCACCTAATCGAAGACTCCAATCTTTCCAATTAGGTTGCACAGTCTTCTTAAGGATAGACTTGATTTTGTTGTTTGACAATTCTGCTTGACCACTCATTTGTAGATGGTAGGCAATTGAAGTTCGATGGACGACGTGAAACTTTTTAAGAAAGGCCTCGAAAGATCAGTTGCAAAAGTGGGTTTCTCGGTCACTAATGATAGCTTTGGGAATGCTATACATGTCAAAGATGCTAGACTTCACAAAATTGACAACAACTTAGCATCATTAGATTTGGTCGTTGATACCTCTACCCGCTTAGATACATAATTGACTGTAAGAAGGATGTATAAATTGTCATTAGATAAAGGAAAAGAACTCAAAAAATCAATGCCCCAAACATCAAATATCTCACCAAATAACAAGAAAGTTTGTGACATCTCATTCTTACAAGTAATATTTCCTACCTTTTGGCATCGATCACATGTCTTGCAAAATTCGAATGCATCTTTGAACAACGAAGGTCAAAAGAATCCACTATCAAGTACCTTATGTGCTATGTGCTTGGCACCAAAGTGACCACCACAAGAATAAGTGTGACAGAAAGTTAAATCAAAATGAAACTCATCTTGATGCACACAACGCCTAATCACTTGATTCGAACAAATTTTCCACAAGTATGGATTATCCCAAAAGTAAAATCTAGAATCAATGCGAAATTTATCGCGTTGCACTCTTGTCATACCTGCGGGTAGCTCGTTGGCAACTAGAAAATTAACCAAATTAGCGTACCACGGGCACGATGAGGAGGAAGTCAACGCAAATAACTTCTTATCAGGGAATTCAGAAAGAACATATCTGACTTTGGCTATAACATCCCATTACCTATAGGAAGGTTAGAATAGCAAATAGCAGTGTTCAGTGAGAGACAAGAAATGCATTTTTATGTTCATGTATAATACGACATGCTTATACAAGTGAATAGTATAATTTTGCACATGAATATGTTTGTACATGCATTCATTGACATTCCTGGTCTAATTGTTATAAATGTGATTGTTATTGAGAATTGTGGTTTATTTGTATTGAAAATTTATTTTGGAAAGTGTAATAATTGATTTAGAATTTTTGGAGAAATTTCTAAAATTTTGGGGTAATTTTTGGTCTAGGAAAATTGCCAAGTGGAAAAACAATTGGTAGATGAAAATGGAAATTTTGATAAAAGACCTTAGGATTTATTAACTTGTGCCATTAAAATGGGGAGACAATTGGAGTAGGAATTGGATTTAATTGGTCTGGTTAAATAAAAGAGCTAGTTGAAATGCTTGGAAATTGGACAAGCGTCCAAGTCTTCATTTAATTGAAAACCCCCCTTTTATTTGCTCTCTCTCACGATGCTCTTCTCTTAAAGCCATTGGAGTTTTGTTTTTTTGCTTTTCTCCATCATCTTCGTAGCTTCTCTTCCTCTTCTTCATGAGTTTTGATCTTCCCAACCTCCATTGACGTTGAACCTCCCACCCATCTTCCACCTTGCTCTCTCTCTCTCTCCCTATTAAACTTGCTAACTTTAACTTTCCAACCCTAAAGATGGTGATACTCGTGGGTGGTGTTTGAAGCTAGGTATTTGTGATTTTCTTGAAGAGTTTAAAGATTGGGTAGCTAAATCAAGTAAATTGTATTTAATGTTTTATTTGGGCAATGTTAAATAGAGCATTTATGATGATATTTTGTGGTTAATGCATGAAAGGGGTGCCTTGTGTATGTATGTGTTGTGGATGATGAAGAGTTTGTGAAGTTTTGCTTATACATATATGCTTGATGAGTAATGAGCTATAGAGAGGTTTTGTTTCATTTAATTGCTAAATCATGGGTTAGGAGTTGTTTTATGGATGATTGATGTTGTATGTGATGAGTTAGAAACTATGAGTTATAATATGTATGTTTGCAAGATAGATTGGTTATGAAAAGGTTGTGTCAATGAAAATTGTGACTTGATGAATAGGTTCGTGAACATATCTTGTTTTTGAATTAATGATAAAATT
The DNA here is from genome assembly GCA_027563825.1 of Erythroxylum mucronatum. Taxonomy (NCBI): domain Eukaryota; kingdom Viridiplantae; phylum Streptophyta; class Magnoliopsida; order Malpighiales; family Erythroxylaceae; genus Erythroxylum; species Erythroxylum mucronatum. The sequence continues at coordinate 15,839,012 of JAOSBP010000007.1, read as the reverse complement.
TAGGTCATGCTTTGTTGGTAAATGATATTGAGATGAAATGGAGCTGAAAATGGGGAATGAATGAACTAGAAATGGTGATCTTTGTACAAGATAGGTTAGGTGTTAAATCTGGAAAATTTTGAAAATGTTGGCTAGAAAATGTCTATTGAGTATGCCTTAGTGAGTCTTTTAGCTATAACTTTTTCTCCAGTTATTCAAATGAGATGATTCTTGCTTTGGATTAAATTAGAGATGTATAGCTACATTTGTTATGAAGAAGTCGAATTTAAATTTAGTCCATAAGAGTCTCAAAATCTGACTTGTAGTTGAAACAAAACTGGGTATGTTTATGTGATTTTTCACCGCGGCAAACTCCTTACATCGCTGCGGCGAACTGGATGGTTTTGGTGAAATTCCTTTAGGGAAAAGTTCTCCGCGGCGAACTTGTACGTTTTCGGGCGAATTTTTCCTTTCTAGAAACTTTCCGACATCGAACATGTCTCAGTATTTTAGGCATAACGTTTTCTGTAGTGATCCAAATGGAGTGATTTTTTATTTGCTGTAAACTAGAGACATAAAGCTACAAATTATGTGAAGAATTCAAATCCTTAATCAGAATCTAAGAGTTTCAATATTTGGATGGAAATTGAGTATAGGATTTTATCTAAGAATAAAAGCAGTCCGAAAATATTTGGAGTATAACTTTCATACTACTGAACCGAATTGAATAATTTTGGTGTCATTAGAAAGATAAGACATAGAGGAACACTTTTCTAGAAGGGAGTGTCAGTGTTGGAGAAAAATCTGAAATGGTTCATTGGGTTATGAAATTGGATTCAAATGGTTTTTTTGAGGTATAAACCCTACAAACTAATGCTAGTTAAGTGAGTTTTGATATTTTATTATTTTTGGGATGATATCGTTGGTAGGATACCCGGGATTGTTATGAACATGCATTGTACACAATTCATTTCATACATGTGCATTAATGAACACTCATAATTATGCAAATTGTGATATATGTGTATGTTATTTGTTATAAAGGAGCAATTAGAACGTCAACCTCCAGACGTTGCTGGCACTTGCAAGCATTAGCTTCGGAAGCAACTTGTGAGTAACCTAAACGGTCTCACTTAATTACTTGTTTGCTTAATTTATGTTTTGAATGATAAATTAATGTGCTTGATTGTGGATTCCAGACAGGAGGTTCGATGATTGTGTAATGTGGATTGACATATTAAAGTGCTACTTGAATGTGAATGTGAAGACCTACGTGCTTTATAATGTGATTGATTGTGGTACATGCATTCCATTCATGAATGCATAATCAGATAATGACAGTTATGACCAGAGTAGTCACCGATTAGAGCTTAAAGCTCAACGAGTGAAACTGATCCTCGAGCTCAAAAGTGATTCAAAGCCTTAGGCTCAACGTTTAATGAGCTCTATATGGGACAGTTCAGGCACTCGGTCACAACAACGTAATAATTAGAAAAGTGACTCATGAGCATTTCATATGCATCTTGTTAAGTATGTTTGATTGATTGACATGCAGAATTACTTATGCTTAAATGGAAAAGTGATACTTTTGTAAAGTGCAAAGTTGGGAAATAATTGTTATGTGAATTGATGTGTTGCATGAATTGAGTGAACCATCGATGATGGTTACCTCATTGAGTTTGCAAAACTCACCAAAATTGCAATGTTGTCTTTTCAAGATCGAGAGATGACTCTAGCTACTAAAGAGGCTCTACCCGCTGGGTATATTGTGATTGGCAAGAGAAGTCATGGCTCAAAGGTCGGTCAGCTGGGATTTTTTGATAGATTAGCTAGATTATACATATTTTCCTCATTCATGTAGTACTATTATAGTAGGTTTTGATGATGTACATATGGAAAATGTTGAAAGACACAATGTAGACTTCGATTTTATAAAATGAAATGAGGAAACAGTTGGTTCTAAAATATTGTGATTTTCTTATAACGCTTTATAAGTGAATTATGATACCATGCCTTATGAAGTGAATAGAGTGATCGAACGTAGCTCGCCCTTATCTGAGGATATGTACCGAAATGACCTTCGGGTGTCCCGGTGAGTAATCTACGATAAAGGGGGGCTACAATGGCATCCTTGTTACGCAATCTACTCATATGGTCAGCAACAAGGTTCTCGACACCTTTCTTATCCCCGATTTCGAGATCAAACTCTTATAGAAGCAAAATCTAATGGATAAACCTCGGTTTGGTCTCCTTTTTCTGTATGAGGTACCTAAAGGCTACATGATCAAAAAAAACAATAACCTTAGTATCCAATAAATGTGACTGAAACTTTTCTAAAGAAAACACAACAACAAAGAGCTCTTTTTTGGTCGTTAGTTGAGTTGTGCGTCATTGAGAGTGTAAGAAGCATAGGCAATGACGTGCAAAAGTCTCCCCTCTCGCGGTCAAAGGACTGCCCCCACGGAAAAGTCACTTGCATCATACATAATCTCAAGAGGAAGCTTACAATTCGGTGGTCGGATGATGGAAGCAGATGTAAGGCTTTGTTTAAGAGTTTAGAATGCCTGTTTGCATGCATCGTCGAAAACAAATTCGATGTCCTTCACCAAAAGCTTGCAAAGGGGTGTGGCAATCTTTGAAAAATCCTTGATGAAGCGTCGATAAAATCTTGCATAACCAAGAAAAGAACGAACATCCCTTACGCATGAGGGGTAAGGCAAAGACAGAATACTATCAATTTTCGCTTTATCGACCTCTAAACCACATGAAGAAACCACATGCTCTAAAACAATTCCTCGTTCAACCATAAAATGATACTTCTCATAATTCAGAAGAAGGTTAGTTTCCATACATCTTTTAGTTTCCATACATCTTTTCAACACTAAATCTTCCATAAATACATCGATAATTAGTTCAACATAATCTGAAAAGATACTTATCATGCATCGCTGAAAAGCCGTAAGGGTGTTGCACAACCTGAAGGGCATCCTTCTATATGCAAATGTGCCAAAGGGACACATGTAAGTAGTCTTTTCTTGATCCTCAGGATTGATCACAATCTGATTATATCCAATATAACCATCGAGGAAACAATAAAAAGACTTACCTGCTAGTTGCTCCAACATATGGTCCATAAATGACAAAGGGAAGTGATCTTTACACGTCACATATTCAGCTTTCTATAATCCACACACAAGCGCCATCCATTTTATACCCCTTGAGGTACAAGCTCATCATCTTTGTTCTTCACCACAATGATCCTCGTCTTCTTCGGAACTACGTGGATAGGCGCCACCCATCTACTATCAGTGATTAGATAAATAACACCTGCATCTAAAAGCTTAATTAATTCGATTTTTACTACCTCTATCATGGGCAGATTGAGGCAGTGCTGTATTTCCCTTATTGGATTTGAATTTTCCTCCAATAGTATGCGATGCATAGACATCGAAGGACTAATACCTTTAATGTCAGCTAACGTCCATCCTATGGTCGTCTTATGTTCGCGAAGAACATTCAACAATTGTTCCTCCTGCACACTCGTTAGATTTTTTGCAATAATAACCGGTAAAGTATTGTTATTACTAAGAAGCACATACTTAAGATTATCAGGCAAAGGTTTCAGCTCAAGCTCAGGTGCATACATAACAGATGGAAAAAGTTTCTTATGCAATACAGGAAGATCAATGAAAGTCACCTCATAAGGAATGGGGGAAGGTACATGTAAAGCAAAAACATAATTAATGACTTTCAGATGCAAGCACAATGCACGCATATCATCATCATACTCACCATTATAAGTCACAACATTCTCTCAAGTCTAGACAATTATTGAATTCTAACTCAAAGTGATTATATACAAGCTCATCAATATCATCTAGACAATTAATCGAGTAAACATGATCAAGTGGATATCGGAGAGCATTATTAATATTGAATTCAACCATATCATCTCCTAAACGCATAGAAAGCAGATCATGTTCACAATCAATCTTGGTTCTAGCAGTCTTTAGAAAAGGTATGCCAAACAAAATAGGTGTACTCATGTGTGAAGTGTCCATATCCATGTCAAGTACATAAAAGTCATAAGGAATCAGCAAAGCACCTATTTTAACCAAGACGTCCTCTACCAAACTAAACGGATAAACAAAGGAATGATTCACTAACTATATAACCACACTCGTCGCATGCAAAGGCTCCAGACTCAAGGCATCATGTACATGTTTAGGTATCGCACTAATGGATGCATATAAGTCACACAAAGCCCTCTCAAATGAGGTGTTACCTATTATACATGGAATGGCAAACGCGTCGGAGTCTTTATGCTTGTTGGGATATTCGGTTTCATCACAGCAGAAACGGCCTTGCCCATGTTCACCATCTCATAACCTTTCAATCGATGGGCATGCTTGGGTCATGCAAAGTTCCTTCATGAACTTAGCGTACTTTTAGACTTGGCAAATTGGATCAAGAAGTGGAATGTTGATCTCCACCTTCTTGAACAAATCGAAGATGTCCCTCTCTTTCTCCTCTTGCTTAGCCTTCGAACTCTTAAAACTCAAAGGAAATGGAGGCATCAGCTGAAAATCAGAATTGACAAGTTTAGAATTTACCTTTGGCACCCTGTCAAAAGCTTCGATTTAGGTAGGAATCATAGGAACCGAATCTGACTTGTTCCTGGAATTTTCTGTATTATTCTATCCAGAAAGATGCGAAGAAACATAATCCATTTTTCCCTTGAAAGTTTCGGTCATATTCTGTTCAGGGAGGGGTAGAAAAACAGAATTTGTTTTGGTGTTGGGAACTACGACCATGACTTATTTAACATGGTCAAGGTGTCTCTCAAGTTCCTCTTCCTCATCTAAGGCAATCCCTTTCTTTTCCACTCAATGAGAGCCCTTCTGCTACGAAACTCAACAGTTTGGACAAATTCCTTGGGATGCAAGGCTTGAGAGGGCAGCTTGCCACTATTTTGCGCCTCGAGTCTACTCATAGAGGATGTGATTTGGCCCACTTGTTTCTCAAGATTTTGGATACTAGCATCTGTTTTCTGTTGAAAAGACGAGAAGTTTTGTTGTATTTCAATAGTGTTAATAGCCATATTTTTTACAAGTTTCTTCAAATTAGAAATTTCAAAATTAGAAGTAGAAGAAGAAGGAACCGAATTCTAAGGATTTGGCCTTGAGGTACAGGTCTAATTTTGATGAAAACTAGGGGGCATTGGCGCTCTTCCTCTATTGTTCATCGACAGTTGTGGGTTTCCATAGCACAAATTTGGATGGTTGCGCCACCCCAGATTGTACGTCGACGTGAATGGATCATATTTGCATTGTGGATTTGCGTTGAATCCATTACCGATCGCATGGGCATATTTCGTCGAGTTGTCCTCCATTGTAGGACACAAATCAGAAGTGTGCCACTAAGAGAACAAATGTCGCATGTCTTGACTTGCAGCACACTACCACTCATTATAGCACGCATTAGCAAGGTTAGTTCATCAACTTTATTATCTAATGAAACACTACTTACCTCGCTGATGCGTTTTGCGTGGAATTCTCCTCGTGTGCCAAATTGTTTAAAATTTGCTGCCATGTTTGAAATTAAATAACGGGCAGCATCGGGTGTCTTGTCTACCAGAGCCCCTCCACTCGTGGCATCAATGATACCTCTATCTTAGGGTGTCAATCCTTTATAGAAGTATTGAATAAGAAGCTGATTGGGAATTTAGTGGTGGGGGCATTGTAAGCACAGCTTCTTGAACCTTTTCCATTGCTCAGAGAATGTCTCACCATGCATCTATCTGATGCCACAAATTTCCTTCCGAATATTCGCAGCTCGCAAAGTGGGGAAGTACTTCTCCAAGAACATGTGCTTCATATTGTTTTATTGCGCAACCGAACTAGGGAGAATCGAAAACAACCACTCCTTGACCGAACCCTTCAATGAGAAAGGAAAGGCTTTTAATTTAACCAAGTTCTCGTCCACCCTTTGCGGTTTCATTCCATTGCATACCATGTGAAACTCCTTGAGGTGCACATATGGGTCTTCTCCTGCAAGACTATTAAAACAAGGCAACAAATGTATAAAACCAAATTTTAATTCAAAATTAGCTTACTCTACATTGATACACAAAGGCTGGTTGTCAAGGTTAGGAGCAGCGAGCTCCTTCAACGTTCTCTGCAGATTGATTGCCATGTTCGCGAATTATGCTTATAAATGATCTGGCTATTTGAAAAGGTGTGAAAAACTCGAAAGTTCTTCTTCCTTCACCTGGTGCGAAGTGCATGGTACAAGGAGGAATGATCACGGAACTGTTCGGCTGATGAAGAATGATTGCTCTTCGTAGAATTTTTCGATTAGTTCATCTGAAAGTTCTTGCTCAGAGCTGCTGGACAAGCAACCTACAAAACAAACACAAACAACGAAACAAACTAGAAAAAATGTTAGCAAACTGTTAGATAGATCCCCGACAACGGTGCCAAGATTTGACACCTTGTCGTTACCTTACAAATTAACCCTACACGAATTACAAGTAATATATGGGAGTAGGGATCGTTCCCTCGAAGATCTAATAATGGAATGCTAATTATAATCAAACATGTCAACGAAATTTCAGTCAACAAAAGTAGACACAAAAAATAAACAAAACAAAAATCTAAAATCTAAAAAGCAATTTAACCTAAATGATTCAGTATCGAATGCAAGCTACTACTAAACCAGAAAACAAAAATAGCTAACGAAAAACAAAAATCAAAAGATAATCTAACGCGAACAGAATCAAATTTGACTTAAACAAGACTCAACGAAATCAACTAAACTAAACTTAAACCAATGCACAAAAATAAGGTAGGGGGTTTGATCTCAACAATTCAGAATTTAAAGAACACAAACTTAAACAAATACTAAATCAAAGTTTGGCAGAAATCATAATTGAAAGATTAGGATAAAAAAACAGAATTACAGAAACTTCAATTGCAAAGGATTTTGCCAATGAAACCAATTAATTCATTCATTGGACTCGAGGAATTATTTATGTGTTGTGTGCACAGAATCAAGCATCACCAACGTACTGATTTTATGCTTCTTAACTACTAAGTAAACAAATCTTCGCAAACAATCATAGGGTTTATAACTACTAATCCACCTATGTAGCGTACGAGCATTACGATAGTCAGTTTAATGATCTTGCCTTGAAAATCTCCACAACTACTATCATCAGTTTAAAACAAAGTTTGAATTCTCTCAGGGTAGGTTTGACAATTTCTATCAATAACCTAGCTATAAATCAATTAATCTGTCAACTACTACCATCAATTAATCGAATAGTGTCTAAAAAACCCTCATAAACCCTAATTCTAGATTTGAAGATTTACGAGTTCAATTCAGCCATTAAAGGACAAGAATTCAAACACATGTTTGCAACACACGAACACAAGAATCGATTAAGATTAAATCCTCATAAATTAAGATCAATTCAAAGGGTACTACCCTTTACAATTGAATTAAAAGCTTAGCCACACATACCTTGTAAAATTTGGTTACAACAAAATTGGTCCAAGGAACTTGCGTCTAATAGAAAGAATAGAAGAAGGATTTCGGCCAAGAATTACAAAGAACAATAAAGAGGAGGCTAACCCCAGACCTAGAGACAAAAGTCGAATTTATATAAATTACAATGAAGAGGTGGCTGACCTAATTCAGAGACAAACAAGGAAACAAATTCCTGCCTAAACAGGAATTGGAAGAGGTGGCAAAAACTCTTCAGCATAGGCCTAACCTGTAGCATCTCTTTACCCATGATAAGGTTTGATTAGTGATATGAGAAATTTCTGAGAAACTAGAAAATGCATATCATGTGTAAGCTAAATATGATATGCACATTTTTTCACATTAATATGATTATACATGCATTCATGATATTTTCAGGTATAATTGAGTTATTAATGAGATTAAAGTTGATTTGACAATTTTGGTATATTTCGAATATTTTGGTCTATTTGGATATTTTAGAATTTATGATAAATTTTAGGAAAAATATTAAAATTTGGACCAATGAAAGTTTCACACGTGGACTGGTTAATTGGATAACAAGTGGCCTATATGCATAATGACACTTGGCAGTCCTTTAGGTGACAAATGTATTACATGCAAAGAGTATACACAACAAGTGTTTTTGGATGAAAAATTCATCAGCTCTCACTTGCTGGTTCGGTGTAACTTTCTTCACTGAAAATCCAATACTGAACATCAAGTTCCTTATTCTGTGCAGTTGATTCATTCTCACTATTGCAAACCTTGTTGAACCAAGTGACTTTTGATGATGTTTTACCATGTAAATGAATACATGCATGAGAGGTTTAAGAATTTCAGTTCGGTGATGAATGAATTAGATGAAAGATTTGTGAAATAGGAATTGTTCAAAAACAGTATGAAATGGGTTTTGTTTTGGATATGCAGAAGTTCACGAAAGTTGATGTAGGAATATATTTCTATTTTGGTTTAGAGAAATCCGAATATGGTTGTTTTCATTGTTTATACATAAATGTGAGGAGTGTTTATCCGATTATGCTCTGTTTTTCGTGATAGTGTGAAGCCTTATATTTTGATATGTTGTGGGTGATTTTGAATTGTGGTAAGAGTTGAATAAAGTGAAAGTGATAATGAAAGTGAATAGTTGTGTGTTTGTTGATAGTATGAGAGTTGGAAATTTACAGTAGAGTGAGAAAGTGGAAATGAAGGTTTGGATTTATGATATTTGATGTAGAGGATTGTTCTGTATTATTTTGAAGATATGGTGAGTATAGAAATGCATGATTAATAAGTTAGAAGGGTTGAAGTTTGAGAAAGAAAAGAGTAAATTTAGAAATGAAAAGGAAAATGGAAGGAGAAGAAGAAAAAGAATTCGGGAAGAAGAAGTGAGAAAATGCACCGTCGTGCTTTTGCACAATCGAATTTTTTGAAAAGAAATAGCGAAAGCACCGTTGTGCTTTTGCACGACGGCGACTTCACTAAAGCGGTTGCACAATTGCGACTTCGCTGGATTTTGGGTGAAAATCGTGATCGTGCTTTTGCGCGATCGCGACTTTCAATTGTTTCCTCTGAAGATATTTTTCTGAACATTCTCCAATATTTTGTTATAACTTCTTCATCCGATATCCAAATGGCTTGGTTCTTAAACCAATAGCTTCATAAGACATTGATCTACATCTTCACCAAAAATCATAGCTTTCTGAAATGGATTGGTTGATGAATTTAAGGTGAAATATCACTGTGCTGAAGTATGATAAATGGGATGATTTTTACTGAACATAATTCGGTAATTGGACTATATCTTGATCTGTGGATGTCAAAATGAGATGATTATTAATTATGATTACACTAGAGATATAAGGCTACAAGTTTCATGAATAGATTGAATTCTAATTTGGCCTCTAAGAATTTCATAATCTGATTGGAATTTGAGGTGAGAATTCTGCTAAAGCTTAAGAACAATCTAACATCTTTTCATTATAACTTTTAGTATACTTAACCAAATTAGATGAAATTGGTATCATTGGAAACTTAAGACATTGGAGTACAACTTTCTAGAAGGAAGTATTACCTAATTTTGTCAGTTACCCTATCAGATTAACTATGCAAAGTTGACCCGTAAGTTTGTTATTAGAAAAATCTGAAGAGGTCAATTGGGTTATGAAATTGATTTCACATTATTTTATTTTGGTCCAAATTACAAGTACAAATGATATTAATGAGGATTTTGATATCTGATTGATTTGATGATAAAGATCAAAGTAAGATACTCGGAATTGTCATTGAACATGCATTTTGCATATTTTATATAAGTAGATGTGCATAAAGGAATATGTTTACATTTGTGTAAAAATGTGATATTTGTAAATGTGTTGTGTATGTTATAGAGGAGCACACCGGACGCCAGTCGAACATTGTCGGATCATCCAAGCAATAGCTTCTTAGAGCATACTGTGAGTCAACCTAGATGAATTTCCTAGGATTGATTTGATTTGATTTGATAAGCTTCCAATTATTAAGTTGTTGTGATTTGTTTCTGAATTTCGGACTTAAAGTCTGAGGAGCAAATATTTGGGACTGTATTGGAAGTGCTTTGATTTGTTTGATACTTCTGTATGAAATGTGGATTCTCAATGAAAGTTGAATACTGGACTTAGGTCCGAAGATTATGAAATTCTGATTGTGTATTATGCTATGTGAATTCTCAATGAAAGTTGAACACCAGACTTAGGTTCGATGATTATGAAATTATGACTGTGCTTTATAAATAATTGTGATATATGGTAAATTCTGAATTATTGCATTTCGTAAAATGCATGCTCAGATAAAGGCGTTGTGACCGGAGTAGCCAGTATCAAGCGCTTGCACGTAGAGCTTTGTTCCATGGTATATGATTCTACACATAGAGCCATGCTTCGTGATATATGTTTCTGACTGAGTCCAATGGGCCAGTATTTGTATATGTAATATGTGATAGGCACTCTGTCACAACAATAATAACGAATGTGGCATCTCATAAGCATCTGTATCTGTAGCACCCCACTCCCGCAAGACACTTGCCCGACATCCTGAGTGATATCCGAGTTCGTGCCCCACGAGGGTGGCATGCTAGAGCACTCGAATAGTCAAAACTCAGTACTTTTTTTTACCAATACCAACAACAAACAAATACACATTTTGCCAAAAAAGCAATAACCAAATCGAGCCCACTTTATTTCATAAACATTCTAAATCATCGCAAAACAATCATCGGAATTTCAATTACCATTTGAGCCCATTACGAAAACAAAACATTTTTAGTCATAATGACTTTACATTGCAACATAAATACCATGGCATACACATTGTACAAGAATTTCGGAATACATTATTTTACGAAAATCGCGGAATACAAATTTATACAAAAACAGGAAGAACACTAATGCAGACACGAACTGATCCTAACCTCTATCTGTCTCTTACATGTAGTAACTATACTCCCGTTTGCCGAACGGGGTAATCTTTTGAGTCTTGAAAAATAATTACAAATTTTAGGTGAGTTTTGCGAACTTAATCAGTGACCATCATCGATGGCTCACCCAATCACGTAGCACATAATTCACCTCATTACACATTTCACACTTCACATTCAATGCAATTTAATCACTCATATTATGCATATACAGTGCACATGAGACCCACATTCCTTTTGTTACTTTGTTATGACCGAGTGCCTAAACTGTCCCATATAGGGCTCATTGATAACTGTCGCTTATCCGCTTGGGGGATACAGGGCTCATTAAACATTAAACCCGAGGCTCTAAATCACTTTTAAGCTTGAGGCTTATTTTCACTCGTTGAGCTTTAAGCTCTGTTTGGTGGCTACTCTGGTCACAACAACCATTATGTTTCATGCATTCATGAAATGAAATGCATCTATCACATTTGCATGATCCACCTTCACTCACATTCACATGTCATCGGACCGTAGTCCGACATTCAATATTAGAGTTAAGAATTCACACTTTCATTCATATGCAAATGCACTTTAAGAACACATTTAACAATCAAATTACATACACTTAGTTCATCCAATTGACATTCGATGAGCACATCAATATCCCAATCAAACATCACATCATCGGACCTTCTGTCTGGAACCCAACACAATCAATCACATTGATATAATAAGTCAATAGTCAATCAATACAAAAATTCAAAAAAACAAACAATAAAATGATACCATCTCGGTCTACTCACAGTACGCTCCAAATTAGCATTAGCTTCCATGGTCCGGAAACGTCTGGATGTGGATGTTCTATCTTGTATCATCAATATGCAAAATACATTTTGCACACACATTATTAATTGCACAATCACATAAACATTCAGTTTTTTTCACACATGTATATGTGTAATGTA
>JAOSBP010000007.1:15778794-15792878 GCA_027563825.1 Erythroxylum mucronatum | reverse complement strand
TCCTTGCTTATATACATAAAGATAAAGGTGAAACCCACCTTATAACTTGTTAAAATCCTTGCTAAAGGGGCTCTTCTTCTCTTCCTTCTCTCTCTTCATTAAAATCAAAAACTCAAAGTTACATAACTTCAATTGAAAAAACCAAACAACATCTTTCATTAAATCAACTTGGAAATCACTATACCCATTCCATTTTTAGGCTTTCCAACCAAAAACCCAAGCAAAAACTTCAACTAAAATTCATGACTTACCTTAATCTTTCACTAACCAAGTGACTACTTGGTTCAAAACGAAGCTTGAGCTCTCCTCTACGTTTTTAACTCTTGAACTTTTCTTCAAAACCTTCTTGATCTCTTGAAAATCCTAGCCCTAGCTCATTTCTTTTCTTCTCTCCTTCTTTCTTCTCCACGGCACTCTCCCTCTCTTTTTCTTCTAATTTTCGATCCTCCCTCTCATTTCCCTACTACTTCATTTCTTTCTTCTTCTTTTTATACTTCATCACTCACTTAAGTCCATTAGGCCCAAGGCCCATCTCCATTTATCTTCATTCCTTCCCTTCATCTCTACTAACATAATTAAGGCCCAATCCTTTATCTTCTCTTCTTTTAATTCTTTTGGGCCCAAAGCCCAACTACTCATTAACCTCATCTAACACATTTAAATCTAACTAACACATTTAATTACATTAATGCATGTTACCTAACTCATTTAATTTATGCTATCACATTAAATTCATTAAATTCATTTAATCATTAACTCATGTCATTTAATCTTCATTTAATGCCATCATGCTTAATCTTGTTCATTAATGCTTTAATTTCACTAATCATGATTAAGAATCATAAAAAAAAATTCTGGGGGTAACATATACAACTCGTATTAGAGGTCTCAAAGCGAGATTCGAACTCTAAACTGGTCAAAATCGTGATTTACTAGAGTTGATCTGAGGATGTCCGTTAAACGGACATGCATATCTGCTTAACGGACATGGACTGACCAAACACTCCATTTTTGTCCGAGAAAGTCCGTTAAACGGTTTAACGGACACACTGCCCAAATTGTCCAAAACCACCCGAGAAAGTCCGTTTAACAGACACACACTGGGCAAAGTGCCCCAAACCTTCTTTCAAGCCTCTCCTAAGCCTCCAAACTCCAATCTAACACCATAACAACTCCTAATCTCTTCAAATTCAACCTTCAAGTGTAATAACACTTCATAAGCATCCAAATACTAAAATCAATACATCAAACTCCCAATTCTCAAATCAATCAACTCACAATCAACATACATTCTAACCATCACCAAACCATCACTTTTAAACCTCCCATTCAACATCACTACTAGTAACCCAAAACTCACAACTTCGATATCTAAATTACACAGCACACCCAAACTTCCCAACTCCATCATGCTATTCTAAACTCAATCAACAATAGGCAATCTCAACAAATAAATTTTACACATCCATTAATTCAAACTTTGAAAGAGAAACACAGTGTACAAAAGAGACCTTTTCAAATTCTCAATTCATTTCCAAATCATAAGTTTCAACGTTTAAAAGGTATATTCAAAATACAAAGGAAGTTCCCAAATTTTGCAATCTTATCACTAAGCAATGTAACATTAGAACAACTTTCTTTACAATCGAAATACACATCAAAATGCTTAAAGCAAATACAAGGAAATGCTATACAAAGGTTCAACTAGCTTAATACAAAAGCTATCTATCTCAAAGTCATCCAACTTCCTTGCAAGGATCGCTAAATCTTCTAGCACTGCACCTGAGGAGGGAAATTATTGGGTTGAGCTTCACAGCTCAGTGGCTAATATATTTATAACCATTGGCTTTGAGCCACACAACAACCATACATATATATACATAGGCACTCACACAACATATACTTCACAATGACAATTCAACTATCACAATTCAATGCACATTTCATAATTCATCACATTTCGGAAGTAATTCAATTCAAAGCACAACTTAACTTATCATAATTAAAATGCACATCAAATGGCTCGAGGGTTCCGTGAACAAAATGATGAAACCGAAGTTTGCATCGTGAACAAAACGAGTCCATTTTTGAATCTCATGGGCCACAAGCGGCTACCGGGAGAAGGCATTATGTCAACGTCGACGTGACTACAAAACGGTTTCCTCTCGCCCAAACACACTCAAATTTCATGATTCAATCATCTATTCATATACAAAATGCCATGATTCAATTCAATGGCATGATAATTCATATCAAAATGTCAAGCATTCATCAATGCATAACATGACATAAACACCATTCAATTGTTCATATTCTCATACTTTTCTTTATACAAAATGCCATGACAAAATTAATGGCATAGCATGATCATAGGCAACTCAATTTCATCAAAATGTCATACATTTGTAATGGCATAACATGACATGAACACAACTTAATGAAATTTCCACATCATGTCAATTCAAGCAAGCCATTTAGCACATATTCCACACAAAATACAATTTTTGCTCATATTACACAATAACTATAAATAGATTACCCACCTTATACTTGCAAATTCCAAAATCAATGGCTTCCTTCCTCTTGCTCTTGAATGGCCTCTTGATTCCCTAAACACAACCAACATTTCATGAATTTCAATTCAATTAGAAAAATCCCCAATATTCCATAATCACCCATAAACCCTAACCAAGTTCTAATCTAACCCATCCATAATCAATCTAGGTTAGAAAACTCCAAACCTAGCTTAGAAACCCAAAAGCCCTATGGCTTTCATCATCTTCTTCTTCCTCCAACCACTTTCTCTCTCTAGGGTTTCCTCCATTACAAAACTACAACCCATTTCTTCAACAACAAGATAGAAAGAGGAAGAACTTACCTTAGAAAGCTTGAATCTTCTTCCTTTCCACGAAAATCTCCTCCTTTTCCCCTTGGATTTTTGATTTTTCTTCTCCTTTCTCTTCTCCCTCACGACTTCTCTTCTTCTCTTTCCTTCTTTCCCTCTTTTCTTTCTTATTTTCGTGCTCTCTCCTTCATTAACGACAGCCCCTCCTTTTATTCCTTAATGACCACCAAAATGACCCAAATTCCCTCAACTATAAGCCTTAAAACTTAACCATTTAAGTGAACTTCCAAAATTGCCCCTGAACTTTATTTCAATTCATACTTACTTTAGGACATTTTTCTAACCATCAAAATGAAGGAATTTGTCAAAACTTCCTTCTAGAGAAATGTTCCTCTATGTCTTAATTTTCTAATGACACCAAAATCATTTAATTTGGAGCACTACATCAAGAGTTATAGTCCAAACATCTCTGACTGTCATTATACTGAAACAATATTTCGTGCTCAATTTCCATCCAAAAATTGAAACTCTTAAGGACTGAATTAGAACTTAAGTTCATCAGATAATTTGTAGCCCTATTTCTCTAGTTTAATTCAAATCAAAAATTGTCTCATTTCGATAACCAGAGAAAGAGTTATGGCTAAAACACCGAAGCATGCTCAATGTAACATTTCCCAACTTTTAACCTCTAACACTTCATATATATAGTTCTAACTCCCAAGAACAATTTGGGATCCAACACTTCTGGAGTATGATCTCTAGAATGGTCCGATCTATGGACTGGAAGAGATAATTCCGGACTTTCAAATCTTTCAGCTTCAACTCATCCAACCTCTTTCGTTGTGCTTCTGTCTGCTCCACTCCACTTTTTGGCTCAACGTAGCCAATCTCCACAAGGCTCCAATATTCTTTAGATTTGAGGAAGTTCTCCATCAACATACTCCAGTGGTCATAGTGACCATCGAAGCGTGGTATGGCAGGTTGCACGAAATTCCCTTCAGTCGTCATCTCCTTTGCTGCTGCAAACCACAAAGACTGCTGCTTTGTTCCTTCAAGCCCAGTGAGGGCTTTGATACCAGAATTTTAAGAACCAAAAACTGGATATAATGTTTTGCTCAACAATTATGGGAAATGACTTACTTCTTATTGAACAAACTTGGCCAATAAATAGTCATTTATAATCATAACAAATTTGAGAAAAAACAGCCCACGTTTACAACTAATTAACGTGGTAAATGCAATAGCAAAATAACCAAGATTACTAAACCATCTCCTAAAGAATCGGCCTTATTTGAGCTGAAAGAAATATCCTAACAGAAAAACCTAAAAGCCTAAACTTTCTCATCATGAATAAATTACTTTTTCAGCTAACAATATTAAATTAAATAAATGACATTATATAATTCAAATTAACAAATATTATGTTTAAAGATACTATCAGTTTTGTGATGAAATTCTAAATGTACCTTTTGTTAAAGATTTTGTTTAGACCATTTTATACTTGTACTCACAGGTTGTTTGGAAGATGGTGAATTGATTGAATTCAATTCACCTGTTTAGAACCCAAAAAAAAATCATAAATTGAATTCACATGTGGGTTTAAAACCCACTCTCTTTGTAAACTCAATTCACAGTATAATTCACGTGAATTCAATCCCAAAAGCTGCATCTCTTCTTTTTTAGCGTTGAAACCCAATAATACCCACGGCTTTTCCATGCAATTGCTCTGTTGAAACTGATTCTTTGCTTTCATCTGTTGTTCAACGTCAATGAACTAAAACATTTGCCTTGTCTTCGTTGAAAGCGTGGCACTTTATTAAAAAATAATTATACTATTAGAAGTTTTTTTAGCAAGAACGTGAAATTCCTCTTTCTTCAACAATTTCTTAAAAATTTTAATTTCTAAATTTTTTTAGTCTACTTTACATAACAATTTAACTTTACTTTAATTTAAATTGAGTTTAATTAGTTTAGGTCGAATTGAATAATTATGGGTCTATTTATTTATATTTTAATTTTAATTTTAATTTTTTTTTCTTTTCATTTTTAATAATGAACTTTTTTGATAATATTATTTATAATAAAATTAATGTTTATAAGTTGCTATATGTAAGTGCGAATGTTTATTATTTAATAAGATTATTTTTTAGTCAAAAATAAATATGTCATATGAAATTATTGAATTCGTTTTGATTGTATTCTAAACAGCGTAATTGAATTCAATTCTAATATTTTTGAGTTTGTTTCAAACAGTATAAATTAAATTTAATCCAATTTTATTAATATAATTAAATCCAATTTGAAAGTTTCAATGACTCCTTTGATCTCAAATGCACAAGTCATCCCTGGTTCGATTTTAACCCACAAAACGGCGAAAACGGAATTCTCGAAGCTTACCTTGACAAATACTGTTTCTTTGAAACTATTTCATCTGAAAAAAAGATAAAAACTTTCGTCGTCAAATTTGTTATTATGTGAAGTTTGTTTGTGATGCTTGAGGATGACATGTCTCTGCGTGGTTTCGACGACCTGGAGCTCCCCTCTTGTTCGAATACCAATTCCCACAGAGCTCTTTCCAAGCAATGGTCCTTGGTTGTTCTCCGACACGACTCCTCCAACGCCCGCGACGATTTATCCGTTTTCCCTCCAATCAACCACGAAAATCTCACCCCCTCCACCTTTGATCTCCACCCAGATAAGAAATCGCTGTCAGAATCCTCGACGTCAGCTCCCGTGCAATTTTTCTCGCTGGATGCCGACTACCCCTCATCGTCAACGTCGTCGGTTCCGGCGACACCAAGGTGGTGGAGCGTTGCGTTTGAGGTGTTGCGTTCCAAGGTCGTTCATATTGGGTCGTACGTGAGATGTAATGGTGGTGGTGGTGAATGTCGAAAAGGGGTGTCATTCAAGTTGTTCGGTAACGTTGCTTTTGCGGCGGCGATGGTGGTGGGCTGGTGGTTGTCCGTACGAGTATGGCGGAGGAGAGATCGAGTGGAGCATTTGTTGAGGATTATTGAGGAAAAAGATGAGGTATGTGTTTTTGTTAATAAAGTGTTTGTTAAAGTGCTTGTGCTGTTTTTGTTTAAAGCGCTTATTAGTTATTAGAACGCCTGTACGAGAGAGTGGTATATTGTAAGTTTACTTAATTAACGTAGATTTGTTTTGGCAGAAGATTTTGAAGCTCCTGAATGAAATTGTTCAAATGAATGAAGTGCTGTTAAGCCGCCAAAGGGCTCTTACTTCATGATCGGCTCATTGAGACGGAAGAGGCATTGTAGTGCCTTCCTTATTCGTTGATATGGATATTATGTTTGGGTGATAGTATAGCTTAGCACTTAGCACCGTATCAACTCGGTCTTTGGCTGCATATCCCCGACATCAACGGCGATAGACAAGTACTACAATCTCGTGTATTACTATGGTATCGAGTTTTTAGTGCTTTGCAATTGGGGATGAAATACATGGCAACTTGTATCGCAGCAGTGGGACCCGAAATTCCATAATAGACCACCAGACAACCATCTGCAATTTCTGAGCTGCTTTGCTTAACAGATGTTCCGACTCAAACAATGACGATTTTTGGTGACAATGGAGAGCGATTGGTTAAATAGAAGATGATTTCCATGAAGGACGAAATAAATGATAGCTGTCTTTTACGAGTGAAAATGAGACTTAGTTGATGATTGTGATCTGTTCTTCTTCTGATGGTGCTTAGTTCTTGTTTTAGAAATTGACTAGGCTAAATAGCAATACCGCTCTTGACATGAAATATCCCAATCATGGAAGGACCATACACAGCTTGAACCTACTCCCAATCCCGAATGTTCTTGATTAATGAGTACTTCTAATGAGCCTTTTTATGTTGAGAGCAGTATTAGGAAGGAAAAACCCAACTAAGGTTTAAGCCTTTCTTATTTTAATAATCAAAAGGGAACCAGCAGAGCAAACTTAAACTTTTCTCCTCAATAGAAGCTGTTCCAACTTCCAAGAACACCCGGAGAAATTGAAACCTTTACATCCAATTACGGCAGATGTCGATAGACCCCGTGAATTTATCAAGGGTTATACCAATTAAAGGATGGAGCCAGAAACTTGTATTAAGGGGCCAAAATATGAAAACTAAAATTTCAAGGGACCAAAAGCAATTTCTTGAAAAATAGAACTCCAAACATTTGGTACCCCTAAATACCCACTGCAGTTATTTAACAGGAATTCCTACATACAAGGAATACTCACGCCCTATTGAGATTGCAGCAATAGTTCCATCTTGCCGCTAGAATGAGTGCAAGTCGGGACTTTCCCATTTTTCCCTCATGCTAACAAAAGGATGATCCAATGCAAACAAAACTAGAATTAGGAATTACTCCTATGTCAAACGAGGTCACTACTCTAAGCAGTAATTTCAATTCCATAAATCTTACAGAGCCAGCCTCAACTCCCTTATAACAAAATGATCTCGAATGATAACCCATTCTATATTTGTGTGCTAATGCAATATTCTAGGATACCATGTAACCTCAGAAAGAGGAACATAAATCTGAGGCTCATATAAAATGTAAAACAGAAAAAAAGGAAAAAATCACAATGGGGCAGGCTTAACTTCCTCGTAACATAACAATATGAAAAAATTTCCAGGCATTCTATATTCGCATGTTAATGCAATATTCTAGGATAGCATGTAGCATCAGAAATAAAGGAGCAAAGATATGCGTCTCAGATGAAAATGCAAAACAGAAACGAAAATCACAATTGAGCATGATCATAAGTGCCTTTCATTGACTGAAATACCACGAGGAACTGAAGCTAATAAAAGAATTCTAACCTTTTGTTCCAAGAAGCAGAACCAACATGAGTGGAAAGCAAAATTTAACAAATTTTTATCTGCCTTTGACTGACAACTTATATTACCTATAAACTATGGCACATTTGACGTATCTTACTCTCTTGCTCTTTAATTCACAGCTCCCTGGTATGCTGTTCCCATGAGTTTGAGTGGCGAATATCAAATTGATCCACGTAGTCGAGAGGAGTTACAGTCTCATTTCTGATCCTCTTGATTTTGGGGCTCAGTAGCCCTCTATGCCCAAAACCATAAAGTTTAAGCACCTGGTTATCAGCAAAATTAAAAGCTCGTTCCATGCTCTTCAAGCACCGCTCCACAGGATAATCCCCATAGCTGCCACAAGGCTTGCAACCCACAAAATGAGTCACAAAAGGCCACCTTTCATCACCCAAACCAGGATGATACTTCTTAATCATATCCTCATACCGATCCACCAAACCTACCCAATACCCATGCAAATAATATTGATTCTCAATATAAACCTTATCCATCCACTGATGCTTCTGTGAAAGCAACAAGTAAATCAAAGCAGACTGATCGTCGGCCTCAAACGCCGGCCTCCCTTTTAAATTTGCCGTCAAAATCTTCCCGGCCTCCTCCCTTATAGGGCCTTTAGGACCCATTGGAGCCCAAGCATCAAGCAAATCCAAACTCCACTGACAATTCCTAAACAAAAAACTCCCAGTATTCAAAGCAATCCAAGACTTCTGCTCAAACAACAAATCACGATACCCATGGATCACCAAGTTATGCTTACTATACTTGGACAATGGGATCTCAAAAACCATATCAGTAAACATAGCATCACTGTCCATCCACCAAATCCACTCTACTTCAGGGTGTGACAACATCAATCTCCTAATCATAGGCAATTTTGCCCAATACCCAGCTAATTCCTTATCCAAATGAGCCATGTTGTAAATAATCTCAATCCCATGAATCCTGCAATAATCTATCTTATTCTTTACAGCCTTTAACAGATAGTGATCCCCAATTGCGTTGTCACACGGGTTCGGAGGTGACCCGGAAAGCAACAAGATTCGCGGCTTGCCGTTAACGTAATTAGGAAACTCAGGGTTTTGACTAAGCCATACCTTGCGCTCGCTATCCCAATTGGAGATTTTGGGTCCTAAAGTGTAAGTAACATTGGGGTTGAACTCCGGGTCAAGAGATTCGTTCGGGTCGGTGGGGTCCTTGTCGGAGCGGATCTCGGCGAGGATCCTGTTGGTCTCCTCGATGAGGTTCTGGTTGACGGCATCTGCGTCAGAACTGGAGAGGTTTCCAAAGCCGATAGTGCCACGTAGGACGAGGATGGTAACAAAGCCGCAGAGGATAGTGATCTTGATGTTGTTAAATGTCTTATGGATCTGCCTGCCACGTGACATCATCGTGCGGCCTGCTCTGCCGTTGGCGGTGGTGGTCGTCGGTAATCCTCCTCCGCTGCTCGCTCTCTTCTGAGCCGGCAAGCTCTCTTCTCCCGTATATATATATAATTATAAATTATATAAACACCCAAAGTCACTCTAGAAAAAAAAAAGAAAAATGGAGAAGGAAAAGAACTTTGAAGATATCGTTGGAGAGATCCAAATTCTC
This sequence comes from Erythroxylum mucronatum, assembly GCA_027563825.1. Taxonomy (NCBI): domain Eukaryota; kingdom Viridiplantae; phylum Streptophyta; class Magnoliopsida; order Malpighiales; family Erythroxylaceae; genus Erythroxylum; species Erythroxylum mucronatum. The sequence goes on along the minus strand of JAOSBP010000007.1, from coordinate 15,783,597 downwards.
TCTCTTCCACTGGGTACAGTTGTTTAGTGGTGTTGTTTGGATCTAAAAGTGCATTTTTAAAAGATTTCTATTTTTATCATATTCTTACCGCTTTCACTTTCCTTCCATAAGAAAGAAAGACAAGGAGTGTAATTGTGTTTATGTGTTCGGTTGTCAGAACTGGCGGTGGTGTCTGTGAACTGGTGAGTTTAGCATAGACAGTAGAGATGGAGGTGTGAAACTGAAAGAGTTGGGTCTGAATTGATAAATGGGATTCTCTCTTCTGATTCTTCTTTTTGTTACTTCCCGACATTATTAATTAATTGTCGTCGCCGACGGCATGACAGCTTACACGCACCTGTCGGATCGTAGGATCCTGTTTTTCATTTTATTTGATTAGTTATTATTATTGTAATAATTACGTTTTATAAATTCTACCTTATTAATTAACAATAGATAAACTCAAGGGGCAGGTAAGTTATTAAGGGGCTCTCCTGACTTAAGTGAGGTTATGAGTTCAAACTCTCTTTATGTATGCAACTGTTTAAAATTTGGGAACAGAGTTTTGCTTCTCGCAAGGGACCTACAGGGCAACAAAAAAAAACAATAGAATTGTACAATCATTCCTTTAAATTACATTTAATAACTAAAACTTAATAATGTACTTAAATTTGTACTATGATTCAATCCATCTCAAATGATTGACAATATAATTTCTTTAAATTTAGTAAATAATAATATTTTCGTAAATTTTATAAAAATTTGTATTATTGTAAAAATTTGTATTAACCAATCGAGGTCTTTTGCATTTAATACCTTATTTTAATTCTATTTTATATCAGAAAAAGATGTCATTTTATGTATTTATATATCTAAAACGTTATTTTTAATGATGTGAAACAGAATTAAAAGAGAGTGATGGGAACTAATGGCAAGGAATAAATCTTCTATTTTGGATAATTAATTTCTATCTTATTTTATTAAATTTTATTTACATATTTATATAAATTTTGTGCCATTTAATTTTATCACGTAAATTTACTTAAATATTTCAATTTTGTGTCGTTTAATTATGTGTATGGATAAAATTAAACGAAACAAAATTTCCTGATGCCTAGCCAACCCGACCAAAGAAAGAGCAACGTAGAATGAGAATGGAGCACATCTCGTGGTAGCCATTTACCGCTTCGTGCGAGCTTCCGTGACGAAGGGATTAGACTTTACCTTCGGCTGGGAATAACTGGTGTACACAACCAAAAAAAAAAAACGTGGAATGGGAATAGGGTCCACGAACAGAGTAGGTTCAGGTACAGACAATAATTATGCATCGCTTTTGTGGAATGTAATGTCTCGCGGGCCCGTGCAGCTCATCCAGCTAGCAAGCGCGTTGTTTTTGAGGCTCCGGAAGTTGCGTACGAAAGCAAAATCGTTGATACCTGTTCTTCCAATCTAGGGAAAATTGCTATGACACCGTTCCATATTTGTTCCACTCTCGTTACCAGAGCGTGAACAGCAATCTCCATTTCGAGTGCCGGTTCAAGTGTGGGTCAAGCATGTCTGGGTCATTAACGAGAAGGGATGGCTTACAAGATGTGCGACTGTTCCTGTGCCACTATGTCATGTGCTCTTGAATTCAATCATTTCTATGTAATTCTTTGCATTAGTAGACATAAGTTCTATAGTACAATGAGTTAAATTCAACCTTACAAGGGTCAAAATTGGTTTTCGTACAGTGCTATATTGATATTAATTAATACTAATAACTACCATTTCAGATAATTTTTAAAAAATTATAAAATAATTCCTAATTTTTTAATCACGAAACATTCTTTTAAAATATTGGATTATATAATTTTAAATTTTACATCAATCATGTATCTAAAAATTATAATAATAGAAAATTGAAATGAAAATAATCTATTTATTTCTATTAATATTTCCTTTTACATATTTCACATATTAATAATAAATAAAATTAAAAAAAATTTAATCATCATACAAATATAAAACTAAGAATAATTTAAAGTACTTAAAATATTACAATTTCATCATATAATAAAAAATAATTACATCAAACATAAAATAGAAAGAATAACAAAGGTCATGACTCTAACTTTTAAAAGAAAAAGTTTTATGACTCCATAATTATTACAACAAGAGTCCATACCGATGAACACAACCAACTAGAAATGAAGCTTGAAATAAAAACATTTACTGTTAAAAGTTTTATATTTGTAACTTTTTTTAAAAAAATTTAATTAAAAATCTTGAAGTCTTTTTATAAATTGTTTTATATTTATATTGTATATATAGAATTTAATATATACATTAAATACAAATAAAATTTAAGAAAGAGAAGAAATGAGAACCTAAAACTTCATTCAATCGAATATCCGCTTAAATCACATTGACCTCAATTTTATTTTGTATAAAATCTTCGTTATTACGAAGAGTCTCATCATCATCATTATTTAAATTCATTGGATCAAATGATATGTCAATGCTTTTCCATCTAAGATTAACTTCCAAATCACTCTCATATATCAAAAAGGTTCCTCAAAAACTCAATCTGCTAAAAAATTGATATGGTGAAGGTAAATTGGCTCTAAAAATTCAATAAATAGCTTTTTTGTGATTTAAATAAATTTAAAATTTTTAGATTTTAAAATTAAAAATGTTTATATATTTTAATTTACCATAAAAAATTCACTTATATTTTCCTTAAAAAGTAACATTAAAATACATATGACATAAGAATCACCTTGATTGATCAAATTTTTTGACATGACAATTTAACTCAGTTATTATATCTAACTCCAACAAATTAAACTCTATTAAAACTACTAATTCAAGATACTTACAATAAATTATCAATTTAGATAAAATTTAATTAGTTTTTATATTTAACATCTTGAATTGGTTGTCACATTAGCAACATTTAATTAACTTATATGTAATATTCATATCTTGTGTGTTTTACTATTATTTTTTAATAAAAGTTATAAAATATATATATACCTTTAAAAAAATGAAAAATTTCAAAATTTGTAAAGAAATTTGAAAATTAGAAAACATTTTAATTTATTTAAACCATATGAGATCCATAGCTATTAAGAGTTATAGTCAATTTTATATCATAAAGAACTAAAATAATGGAATTAAAACAATTCTTTAACTTTAAATTGATGCCATTTGTATATAAGACTTGATTCGGTAGGGGTTGACAATTGTAAGTTTTATCTTGATTTTCCTATATTCTAGTATTTATATTTATATTGAATAAATCTTTATATGTATTTTGTAGTTGATTTTGTAATTAGTTTATTTAAGTAATAAACTTCTATTATCTATAATAATTTGTAAACTGTGTATTTTATATAAATTATTTGATGAGTTAATAAATAAATTCAAGTAAATATTTAAGACAAAAATAAATTATAAGTTGATAAGTTAATAAATAAATTCAAGTAAATATCTAAGACATAAATAAATTATAAGTAATTCAACTTTGGTAGATAATTTATACAACCAACGGTTGGAGATTGTCAAAGAGCCGATTCTAATTTAAATATACTAATGTTAATAGTTATCTTTTGTACGAGTGTCTGAGTGGTGGATTATTAGATTGATGCGATGTGGGGCTGTGCTTCATCATTTATACCCAAAATGTCATATTACAAATTGGACGTGATTCACAGCTGGCATTTGACGGTTCCTTTGTAGGGCAACCGATTACGACCAACAGCAACTTTATCAATATTATATCACCAGACATAAGTAGAATAATACTACGTGAATGCGCAGGATTAATGTCATGTGAATTTAACTGATTATATTAATAAATAGTTTTAATATATAAATTAAAATAGATAATAAAAAATATATAAAGCAAGATTTAAAAATTTACAATCAAATTAGAAAAGTTTGACAAATGAAATAATCAGTAAAAAAATTAGACGAAGGAGTGAAAGTGAAATTGAAAATATGAGATGAACTGTTATTATGATTATATATGTAAATATAATAAGAAATACATATAACTGATTCTTATTATTTGATATGCTTATGTACATAGTATTATTTGTTTTAAATATAATACAATTTTTGACAATAATAAAATAAAAAACATTAATATATCAATCAGGTTGAATAATAATATAATCTATAAGTAACGAACTCTATGTGGAATACATAGAGGTAAAGAAGAAGTCGCTAAGAAATTCCAAAATGACTGGTACGTATGCTTTTACTACAAAGAAGAAAAGAGGAGAGATATTCCGTTATGATCTAATAACTGTTTATTTTAATCTCACGTGTCGTTAACATGATTTGGAAGTTGTAGTTTTCGTGTAACGCCAATCTATCATCACTGGTTTATTTATTATTACGTAATTTATAAACAAAATTTAATGCGACTTGGAAATGACATCAAGGGAATGACGGTTCGTTTCGGACTGGTTTCTTGGGATAAGGAAAAGTGAATTCATTTTAAATAGGAAGTGCAGAGACAAAAGTTACACGAAGCGGAGAAGCAAAAATAAGACGAAGGGGAAGAGAAAAATCAAATGAAGCGCGGAGACAAAAGCATCACGGTTAACTCGATTGCTACCTGTAAGATTGTTACATGGGCTGAGGAATAAGTCTTTGGGGAAAATTCCACTTACACGATTGTTAAAGACTATGATTTGATCATCTCAGCTCAACCAACATTTTTCATAGCAATTGTAGGTTGGTGGCAAGGAAAGACGAAAGATTTTGTACCACGACGCCATCTCTTTGCAATCCCAACGATCAAATCGTAGTCTTTAACAATGGTGTAAGTGG
>JAOSBP010000007.1:15727686-15755339 GCA_027563825.1 Erythroxylum mucronatum | reverse complement strand
TCGTCTAGTTCCAAGATCTTGTTTGGACGAGCGATGTTGAGGCCATGTCATCCGAAATTCTTTCTTAGCTTCGTGTGACTCCAACTTCTCATGTTGGCAGCCTTGTCGAACGGTATCGATGTCGAGCGATCCAAGATCCTGTCTTGGCTTCATGTGGTTCCAACATCTTATGTTGGTAACCTTGTCGGACGGTGTCGACCGATTGGTTGGTGTCGAACGATTGGTCGATGTCGAACGATTGGTCGATGTCAAACGATTCAAGATCTTGTCTTGGCATCGCGTGGTTCCAACATCTTGTGCTGGCAACCTTGTCGAACGGTGTCGAACGATTGGTCGATGTCGAACGATCTAAGATCTTGTCTTGGCATCGTGTGGTTTCAACATCTTGTGTTGGCAACCTTGTTGATCGATGTCGAACAATTGGTTGACTGTCCTGCCCTTAATCCAATTTAATTAAACTATTTCTGCCAAGAAATATGAAATTCTTTATTGATGACGATGAAAGTGTGGGCCGTTAAAAAACCTGACTGATACAATTAGGAAAAAGGTTCCCACGAATTACATGCACAAATGCGTAAGCAACAATAAAATACTAAACAAAGAAGTAAAGTAAGCTTATCTATGGATAAGAAAAATGTCGTTCGACCCAAATTTGTGAGTTTGGTTTGGTCTTCTTCATCTCGTACGAACTTTGGCGTTTATTCTGTAGTGGTTGCTCTCTTAGCTTCCCCCTCGATTTTTACAATGCGGGAGCTCGTTAGAACGGCCGCTACGTCAAGTGCCTTTGTTTCCACTAGGTAGCACTCCTTGGCGATTCTCTACTGGCTTCTGACAACACCGGTTCCATGTGGGGTAGGAAACTTCATTGCTTGGTAGTAGGTGGAGACGACTGCTCTAAGTGCGTTTTGAGTGACTCTTCCTATTATAGCGTTGTATGCTCCCGCAAACTTGACGACCAAAAATTCAACGCTCTTCTCCACCTGGCATGGCTTCTACCCGAATTTCACATTTAATAATACCCGAGCGAATAGGTAGGCCGATGCTCCAATTACCCCTTTGATGGACCCCTCTATTAGCAACAGTCGCTCTTCTGAAATTTCCATTTGCTTGAAAGCGTCGTAATATAACAGGTCGATCGAGCTGCCTGTATCGATCATTACCCGCTTTACCTCACTACCGTCCATATTCAGGGTGGCCACCAATGCGTCATCATGGGGGCAGCTAACACCATCTAGATCAGACTTGTCAAACGAAATTAGCCCATTGTTCGGCTTCTGTATCTTTGCTGGCAAGTTTTCACCGACCTGTCTGGCATATCTCTTTCTTCCTTTAGCGGTCGACCCTTCTGCTGCGTTACCCCCAAAAATCATGTTTATGATCCTAACCGGTCGGTCATCTTGTCGCTCGGCATTTCTATCATCTCTTGCCCTGGACTGTGCCCTCATGTCACGCCGGTCGTCCGAATTCCTATTTCGCCTCCCCTCATCATTCCTGTCGTTTTGCCTCTGAGGCCTTCACCAAGTGTTGGACCGATCGGTCCTATCCTCGTTATCCCGACCGATATTTTGCCCGTACTTCAAAAACCTACTCAGCCTTCCCCTTTGTATAAGGAGCTCGATCTCCTTCTTCAAGTTCCAGCAATTCTCCGTATCATGACCGACATCTCTATGGAAGCGACAGTATAAAGAGGGATCCCTATGTTTTAGGGGAGTTCTCATCGCATTAGGTTCTGGGAGGGGCTCCCCTTCAGCTCTCATGACCTCTAATACCTCCGCATATAGCCTATTGAGCGGGGTGAAGGTTTCGCGCCGCGGATCGTGTCGATCGATTGGCTTCCACCAACTTGACTGACCTCTCTGCCTTTTATGCACATCCTCGGATCTTCCCCTCGACCCGCGGTCGTCTGCTTTGCGCTTTGTGTTTTTTAACACTTCTTCAAGCTGGATGTACTTGTCCGCTTGGCTTCTTATCTCTTGAATTGTATGGGGCTGATCTAGGGCCAACGATTTTTTGAATTCTTCGTACCTCGAGTTGCTCATAAGCGCCGCCAACATGGACGAACAGGTGAGGTCGGGAACTTCCACAGCTTCATTGTTAAACCGGGTGATGAACTCCGGTAAACTCTCATCCCTTCCCTGAATTAGCTGCATCACCTCCAAAGCAGTCCTTTGTGGTCGTTTGCTTGTCGCAAATTGGTTCATCATTGACTGGAAGTGCTGCAGATAATCTAGAGGATCGGTTTTCCCATTATACTTTTCAGGTGTCGGTATTTTAGTACCGACCACTGGAAGGCTATCCAAGATCTCCGGAATGAGGGGAGAGCTGTATTGTACGGGCGCTCGGCCCGCGTAGGAATTCTTAGCCAGATTGATTCGGTCGTCCATGATTTTTTCTAGGGCTTCCGTAGGATGGCAATCGGCCATCGCACCCAGCTGCCGAGAGGGGGTCTGCTATCATCCCGGGTGAGACTACAGAATTTGACGAATCACTAGATCAGTCGCTTCCTCTATCTGCCTTCGGATGAGAGGAGTTTGTTGCGGTGCAGGAGGATTGGCATCCATAGGATGCTGAGAGTGGAGACGAGAATTAGTTTCAGCGTTATCCTCTAGGGCTACGCTCTGCTCTTCTTGGTCTTGGTTTTGAGGCTGGGGGTTATCGTTCGAGTGCGAAGATTGCGTGTGGGAATCGGGATATGCTGGTGGGAGAACGGTAGGTAACTGCAAAGCCATCCGTTGTAGTGCAAGTGCTGTGACGGCGGCTACATCAGGATTGGCTGCTGCCGCCTGACTGATCTGTGTGGTTCTAAACATGGTGCCCTGACGCCGGGCCCCACGGTGGGCGCCAAATGGTTCAGCCTGATCTTGCTGGGGTTGAACGTCGTTGTTTGGATCCATAATTGGTGTGACTCTAGCTATGGAATACCTGCAAAACAGATAATGACGAGCCGGGAGTTGATTCCTGGGAGGCCCCTCCGACACTCAAGTCAGTCTTTTTATGAAGGTTTCAGTTGTAACAGGTAGGAGAAATAGGGTTGAGATGTCATACCTGAATCAGGGAGGAATAGTACCTTATATATCTAGGGTTACCGCTAGGTTTAGGTCTTTACGTGAGTCTTTACGTTTGCATGGGAGATTATTTCTTGTGACCGGGCCATCGAAATCTGGGCCTGGGGTTCGGCCTTGTAAGGCCGGCCCAGCCGACCCAACCATACGTCAATTTTGATATATGATTATAAATTATTTAATTAAAATTAACAATAAATTAAAAAGAATTTTAATTTGTTTAATTTTAATAATGAATCAAAATTAAAATTTATAATCATTGTCAACATATTAGAATCCTAATAAGTCACACATGAAGAGTAGTTAAAAAGAGAAAAACCAGTTTAAATTAAATTGTATTTAATTATGCAGTTTAGTTTGAAAAACTTCATGGATTAAATATAAGTATTTGATTTTATTAAATTAAATTAAATTATAACCAAAGTTTGGCTTTAATCATAATTAAAATTTGTAATTTTAATATCCCAATGTTTTTTAATAAATATGAAATAAGCATAAAGGAAGAACAATCACGTTTATTCCTCTCAAACGTTGAATTCTTTTTATGTGCTGTATAAATATCGTTAAGGCTAGACACTTGACAACTTTTGGTTAACATCTCGTAAAAATATTTCAACAAAAATTCAAAACATGTACTATTCAATTATTGTCATGATTCATATTTTTAAGTTCTTCAATTATTTAAATTCGGTCAAAAAAGTATAAAATATTATTTTGTGCTATCCCTATGATTGAATCACGGTTAATTCCCAAATATTCAACAATTTGTTAATCAGTGAACTGATTGAGAGTTTGAGACTCAACCCCAGACATCTAATTCACCCCTCGAGCTTGGATTAAGTCTACAAATCTTGTGAAGTTCGCGGGTAGTTTATTTCGAGACGTGCAATGAAATGAGTATAAAGTATGCTTAGGTATGTTCTCTGGCAACAAATGAATTACTTGAGCACCTTGATTTCAATAAACAATTCCACGTTTCTTTGAACACTTTCATCAAACATATGGCGTATGTATAATACAGAAACTAAATACACACGCATGTGTGTATATAAATATATTATAGACGCAGAGAAGCACGGGAGAGTTGTAACCGTAAATCATGGGTATTCTGATAACAGAAAAGGGGCAGTCTTGGAAAATCGAAAGTTTCGTGGCATTTTCATGCAAGCATTTGACCTAGCTACCAAAATAATTAATTTCCGACAGAGCCTTGGGATTTCCAATTCTCTCCTCTTCGATCGTTATCCGAGGCGACAACCTTCAGCGATTCAACCGTCACGGCAGCTTTCAGGTCCGCGTTTGAAAACACTCCGCTAATGATAATTTTAGTTACGTTTAGATCGTAAGTTCCAGAACTATGGGAAAGGGTTGGTGTGTCAATACGTACCTGTAAGGAAAATGTAGGTTATATTTTGCATGCGTCTGATTCGTTTTTATTTTTTCCAAAAAAATTGAATATAATTTGCGTTTATATTTTGATATATAGAGAACAATGAGTGAGGTGTTTGAAGGATACGAACGTCAGTATTGCGAGATTTCAGCCAATTTGTCGAGGGAATGCACGTCGGCAAGCGTCCTCGATGGAGGTTAACGAATTAGGAACTCTTTTTTAGCTTACAAATTATGTTCTTGTATTTTGATTGCCAGAGGTGTGAAGTGTTATGTAATTCTATGAACTTTTGTTTTTTTTTTTAAAGGTCTCCTTTTGATTTGATTTGCAGAGCAAAAGAAGCAGAAACTTGCTGAAATTAAAGAGGGGATTGATGATGCTGATACCTTGGTAATCAATCAATCTATTGATAGTTACGTTGTATTGCCGATGGTTTCTTTGGGTTTTGAATAATGCCTTTGATCTCTCCAGGTTAGCAAAATGGACCTTGAGGCACGGAGTTTGCAACCAACTGTAAAGGCCATGCTTCTTGCCAAGCTGAGGGAATACAAGGCTGATCTTAACAATTTGAAGAATGAAGTCAAAAGAATCTCTTCAATCAATGTGAGTCAAGCTGCACGAGATGAGTTGTTGCGGTCGGGAAAGGTTGATGGAATGACGGTATGTTTGCCATGATTGATATGATATGATTCTGTTCTTTCATAACCAAACAAATTGCGAGTCTTCGACTATAATTGCACACGCTTAGGTTTCTGGTGATCAAAGAGGAAGGCTGTTGATGTCGACAGAGAGGTTAAATCAATCTACTGATAGATTAAAGGAAAGTAGAAGAACAATGCTGGAAACAGAAGAACTTGGTGTCTCAATCCTCCAAGATTTGCATCAACAACGTCAGTCTCTTTTACATGCTCACAGCACGGTATGCCTTCTAGTCCATCATAAATTCACAGACACAAAGTATCTGTAACAAAGGCTTGTATGTAACAAAGGCTTGTATGACACGTTGTTCATAACAATTGTGCAGCTCCATGGGGTGGATGACAATATTGTGAGGAGCAAGAAACTACTATCAGCTATGTCGAGAAGGATGAACAGAAACAAATGGATAATTAGCTCTTTGGTTGCAGCCCTTGTTTTAGCGATACTCCTCATCCTCTATTTTAAGCTTACTCATTAGTTGTCTGCAACCCTATGGATTATATTTTAAAGGATTTAACATTCGGTATTAGTATTTGTCTTCTTTCAACTTTTGGGAAATGGTACATTTGTGTCTTCTTCCACTGGATCTGATCTGGATGTGCATATAGTTTTGTCGTGCCTGTCATTGTCAATGCGCATGTGCGACCTATGTAGTAGTTATTGCCTTTTCGGTCCCAGAAAGGACACGTTGTGTTGGGAGTGGGCTACATCGTTTCACTTCTGCCGTGCCAAGCAATGCATAGAAGGAGTTTAGATCTTCTATTTAATATTATGGTGTCTTATTATGTTCAATAAATTTCAGCTATTTATTTATGTGGAGTCCGTATGAAGCCCGTGTGAATTCTGTGCAATAAATGATTGAAATTTCATAAGATATAATAAGACAGAGTAAAACTGGATAGAGGATCTTATTTTGCATTGAAGTAGGTTTTTTTAACTAAATTTAAAATTTAAACAAATTATTTATTAAATTAATAATTTAAAATTAAATCAACTGATTGTATTTTAATGGACGGGTCGATTCGAACCCGTAATCCTGACGGGCCTCACGGATACGGTGGCAGAAACACGTGGGCACGGAGAGCGGTTGTTCGTTTTACAACAACCATCGATTGTGTCGGACACGAAAATCATACCGTTCAAAAGGTAGCGTCACCCTGAGGATATTAAATATGGAAAGGCGGAGGCTTGTGATTGGTGGGAGGTAGAACCTGCACCGGCAAAATAATTGGTCAGCCAAGTCTCATAGGGCTTTAGGTGGAGAGATAGAAGAAAGAGATTTTTATGCATGACGTGGCCGTTTCTCTATCTCTATTCTCTACCAAACTATCCTAATAAGACAGCACTTTTCACTTTCATCTGTCTAGTCTAACCTAGCCCACTCTGCCACGTCTTCCATTTCACTAACCTACGCCGCTATGCGCATTATCTTGCTATCACCCAGTCATTGCCCTCCGTTTCACCTAGCTTCCCCACCTCTTTCTCGAAGCGTACGTTAGACACATTCAGTATCCGTAGTTTCTAATTTTTTATTACAAAAAGTTCATAGAGAGAGAGAAAGCAAGAGTCAACAGCTTGAGCTCAATAGATTAGATAAGAAGTAGAGAGCTAAGTTAAGCAGAGAGCAATAAAATTCTCGAATTTTTCCGTTTTGGGTGGTTCCCGGCGGAAGAGAGGTTTGGGAATTTCGTCCAAATCCTGCCGTTGGATTTCCTTTCCCTCGATCTGGAGCGTTTGTTGTACTGACTTTAGATTTATTTATTTTGCTTCGTCTGCTAAAAATGGAAACTTTACATAGAGGGTCCGATTCATATCCTAATTATAATCTGTGTACAACTTGAAGTGGGTTGGTTTATTCATGGAAGTCCTCTAGTATTATCTCGGTTTGGCGTGGGAGTGAAAAAGTTGTGTTCTTTTTATGGTTTTGTGTGGGAAATGGAGGGGAAGGAGATCAATTTAAACAAGGAAACAGGTCGAAGTAACGGTATAAGTGGAGATGGGTTCATTGACAGAAGCAAAGTGAGGATTTTGCTGTGCGATAATGATTCCAAGAGCTCTGAGGACGTTTTCACTCTCCTTTTGAACTGCTCCTATCAGGGTATATTTTCATCTAGTTTGCTACTTTTTCAATCTAAATTTACTGAATGTATATGATGATTTTCCATTTTATTTTAACTCTATTTCTTCTTCTCTCTGTGGAAGTTTACAAATTACTTTTGGAAGTTTTATTTTTGTCATGAGACTGAGCGGTATTAAGTATGTTTACAAGAGCTCAATCAGTTTTTATATGAGTTGGGATCATCTTAAAATTTTTATGACCATAGTGGATGATCTGATATGGACTAGAAATTGGATGCTTTTGACGTGTTTTTGAGAAAGTTGAGCATGAAGCCATGAACATATATTTTCGCTAGAAAATATACAAGGTTGTCATCAGAGAATGATGTGGATGCCATGACCTTTCAAAAGGAGGGAAAGTCTCAAATGTTCTGTTAGATTCACCCCTAGGGACTGTAAACTCAGTTTGGTTAGTTAAAACAGAACTAGGTCCCACTTCCAGTTGATGGGGAACATCGAGATTTGGGGACATAGTCTTCTATTTTCATATATTCACTTACTGTAACGATTCTGACGCTTGATCGACTTAAAGTGAACGAAGTTATGTATATTGTGAAGCTGTATCAATGCTTTTAAGATTCATCTTTTGTGTTTGACTACTGTACGAACATACAAAATTGAGGTGAAAGAGTATAATGCCCTTAAAAATGGAGGAGGATACTTGAATGAATAAAAAAAAAAGAGATACTAGGTTTACATTGAGTTTTTTCAAAGAAGTTTGAGTTATTTCAATTTGGTCAAGATTATCCACGTTGTTGCCATTTTTAATCTATTAAGTTGGATTCTATTTTTAATTTGTTTGAGCTTCTCGTTAATCTTACTGATGCTTTTGGAGTTTGACAATTCACTTTTGTTGATTTTCATGTGACTGAACAAGTGAACTTGTTTGTGTGTAAAAATTTCACAAAACCTATTTGGTTGAACATACCGATAAGATTACTTATAATGATCAGGGATTATTTTTCTGTATTTGGTTCCCATGTGCCACATCCATTGAAGATACTTTATATCTTAGAAGTTTGACATGCTTGCTTTACTATTTCCTAATGATCCTGTGTGCCTTGGATACACAGTTACGTCAGTGAGATCAGCTAGGCAGGTAATTGATGTGCTGAATGCTGAGGGAACCGATATTGATATAATACTTGCTGAAGTTGACCTACCAATGACGAAAGGCATGAAAATGTTGAAGTACATAGCTCGGGATAAAGAACTGCGTCGCATTCCTGTTATCAGTAAGCTTATTTTGTTAAATTTGCTTATGATCTTGTTTGTTAAATATTTTTCCAGCTCATTATTGACATGCTTTCCCTTTGATAAGTGATGTCGGTGCAGGATGAGGTTTCAATTGTCGTCAAGTGCCTGAGGTTGGGAGCCTCAGACTATCTTGTGAAGCCCTTACGCACAAATGAACTGCTGAATCTATGGACACACATGTGGAGAAGGCGGAGAATGGTTTGGCTTCCTTTTGCTTCCTAGCTAGCTTTTTTGGTCCTGTGACTACTCTCTATCAATAATGGCCTGATGATAGGCATTATCATTTGATTGTTGTTGAGAATAACACAATAAGCTTTCCTGGTCTGTAAACACTTTTCAATGTACATTGTCAAAATAGTATTTCATAATTGACAAGATGGGTTTGCATATGTGATGAGTTAGTTACCAAACAGTCATTTCATTGGAAGCATAGGTTGGTGGTCAATGCTCTAAGACTGTTTTCTCAAATTCTTTGGCTGAGTACAAATTAGCCTATAACTATTGCACAAAAATTGACATACCATGGATCGAGCTATGAACAAGTTGGGGAATAGAGTTTTATGCATTGAGAAAGTTACTTAAACCAAAAGTTTTAGTTGATAGATAAGGTGTCAAAAGATGTAGCATTAGTTTCCAATGGCAGCAGCTTGCCTGAATATGCATATCATGAGGGCACATTTTGTAATTGTCTCATTGATTTTTTCTACAGTTTTCCAACTCACGGTCTTATTTGCATGAACAAATAAGGAAGCATTTTATGTCTGTGTGCTTGCAGCTTGGATTGGTAGAGAAGAACATCCTGAACTGTGACTTTGATCTGGTGGTATCAGATCCCAGTGATGCTAACACAAACAGTACTACCCTGTTCTCAGATGATACAGATGACAAGTCTCGGAGGAGCACAAATCCAGAAATGGGGATGTCTGCTCATCAGGGAGACGAGGTTAGTAGAATATGCAACTTGAATAGAGTGTTATAACTCAGTTATTTGATGGAATAACAAACTTGTATCTGTCTATTGTAGTGCTTCCTTCATTTTGTATCTCTTGAAGCGAACATTGTACTAGAGCAGTGATCAACTGCACCTGCATTTATTATTTCCACTGATTTCTGTCACCATGATTCCTCGTTTATGTCTGCACATATCACCCTTAAATGAAGCAGAGGACCTTAAATTTGAATTCTTTGTGCTTGTTACTTGGAATAATGTAAAATCAAGGAAAATTTGCAAATGGCTTTTTTTTTAATGGTGGCACCTTCTACAAGAACAGCTCGTGAAGAACTAGGATTTTGTACCCAAAAGCCTGACATGCAATCTAAAATCCTTAAACAGAACTTTAAAAATTGGTCTTTTTCTGTTTACAGTCTGCTGCTGTTGCTGTTGCTGCTGTTGTTGTTGAACTTTCACCCAGTGACGCACAAGAATATCGGCCTGATGTGCCAGGAATCAGCGACCACAGAGCAGGTGATGCCTGTAGCATCATCTAACTGCTACTTTTTCAATATCACGTTTGAGATATGAGTTTGATTCCATTTGGGATTCAGAATCAGGGATAAGAAACAGATAAAATAGAATTATCCAAGCATCTGGTGAGCCTAACTGGGCATGATACACTAATCTTCAAGTTTTCACTTTGAAGCATGATTTCTTGTCAGTGTCAGCATATGGGCATTTGTAAGAACTTGTAAAAAGGTTAAGCCAAAATCTTTCATAGGCATTCAATCAGTTGTTACTTAAAATGTTCATTCATCGATGAATTCCCTTATCCATCGTCTTCAAAAAAAAAATTTTGAAAATTAAAAAAAAAATTGATGTGGCAAAAGTTGAACTTTTCAGAATTGTTGTGCAGGACATTCTGGTCCAAGAAAGAGTGAGTTGAACATTGGAGAGTCATCTGCTTTCTTTACTTATGTTAAATCAAGCACAACAAAGAATAATTCTCTTGTAGCTGCTCCCAAGGATGATAAGGCTTCTCAAAGTTTGAAACTTGAAGATAAAATACATTTATGTGGTCAGCGAGTGATTAATGATGCTCAGTTGCATGAAAATGGAGAAGCATGGGATAATTATTCTCAAGATGACTTCCGTAGCAGTTCCAGTATCCCTGATTCTTTGTCTCTGGAGAGGTCTTACACCCCGCCATTATCAAAAGAATTTCCTCAAAGGATTTTCAATGAAGAAAATCCCACTCAGGTTCTTATTCATCCAAGGAACGAGGCTCCGACTGATGCTTCAGGCTTATCTACACAAAATGTTTATCCATATTACATGTCTGGTGTTATGAATCAGGTGATAGTGCCACAATCAGCGCAACTGTTCCCAAAGAATTTGCAAGAGCTGCAAAATCATGCACCTTCAGTCATGCTTCCTCAATACAATCATCTTCAGCATTGCACATCTCAAATGAATGGGATGGCGTCATTTCCGTATTACCCTGTTAGCATATGCTTACAACCTGGTCAAATGTCTGGTACTCCCACTTGGACATCAGTTGGAAGTACATCTACTGCTGATGCAAAACTCAGTAAGGTAGATAGAAGAGAGGCAGCATTGATTAAGTTTAGACAGAAAAGGAAGGAGCGGTGTTTTGATAAGAAGATAAGGTATGTTAATAGGAAAAAACTAGCTGAAAGAAGGCCTCGCGTTCGTGGCCAGTTTGTGAGGAAGCTAAATGGTGTGAATGTGGATCTCAATGGCCAACCTACGCATACTGACTATGAAGACGATGAAGAGGGTGATGAGGATGAGCTTGCATTAAAGGATTCTTCTCACGAGGAAGATCCTTCGGGACTGTAGTTGGTTGTTTCCCGTTGATGAAATCCCCTATATTGTGTAGATGGCCCATGCAGTTAGGAAGCTTTGATTGTGGATTCCCCGATAAGTTTCCCAGTTCCATGCAGATGAAAAGTGACAATACTCCATTCCTGTGAGAGGTAGTTTGGATCAAGTGTCAAAAAGTGGGAACTTTTACGTAAGAGCACACTAGTTCACGCTGAACGTGCCAAATTGGTTAAAGTTTAAACAAATTTGAGTTGGTGGCCAGAAAGATGCATTGCCACTGTTGAGATTGTACCTGGGGAGAGCCAACTTTCCCCGGTGAATATTCACGTGGATCCAAGCACCAAAAAATGGATGGCCTCAACAAACATCCAAAGGAAAGTGGGAATGTTGAAATCCCCAAGGCGAGGATAGTGTACCGATTTTTACGACGCAATTGACACCGTTAAAAAGCAACTCCCCGTAGAGTTCATAGTATGACTTCATAGCAGTCTTACCTGAATTCAACCTTTAATATGGTGTCTGCAGTTGATGTATCTGGTTCATCCTAATTCGAAGTTTTATATTTTGGAGCTGTAGATACTTTCTTTCCTTCGCTATTATCCTCCTTTTCCACAATTTTAGCATCAATGTATCGCTTGGCCCCCAGCGCGATTGTCACTCATGCGCCTTTCCTTGTCAGGACCAAAACCGAGTATCTTGGTCTCGATGAAAAAGCAAGGATAAAGTAAAATTCAACAAAATGTACCATAAAAGAAAGGAAAATCCTTGATAGAGCTACGTTTCTTGGACAAGCTTTATTTAAAAGAAAGAATAATCCTAGGTAGACTAAAGATTTGGGGGTCTTTTATAGCATGTTCTAGTGTAAGTTGTATAGAGCAAAACTGTCATAACAAATGTCATATGTTATAGAAGTTGTGGACAGCGTTAGCAATCATCAAAGGAGCAGCGGCAACACAGTGTTATCTAGGTAAATGGTTTCGGAGGTGAGACGACCGAAAAGCTCATAGGCATGACCATTGGTGGAGGTGATTACGTTTTTCAGAGGAGGAAACAGATTATAACCCACCATACGTAGATGGAATTTGTATATATGATTAGAAGCAAACAATCATTTAAAGTGTGCAAAGGGAAAGTTTTTCCCAATTATTATTTTTGGTTTTTTCAGGTTTTTTCTTTTGGAAAAAAATAATTCTGGTTATATGTTCATGTCATTCTAAGAGATTCAAGCAGTGGTTCAGTTGGTTTATGAAATCTTTCTAACATTTCCAATTATTGGAGATATTGTGTTCGAGTCTTCATTCAATGATCATTTGAGTTCCAGTCATTTATCAAATTACCATTTGGAAAACAATATTTCATATAAAAATATTTTAGTAATAAATAAATTTCTTATTCAATTTGTGGTTTTCATCCTTTGCAATATATTTCAACATGTACATAAAGCCCATAGAATTCAACAGATACAAAAATTGAAAACAGAAAACAGACCGGTCAATCCAAACCAGATGAACACCTACATTTTACACTGCAGAAAGTTCGCTGTCACATACAATGTTAGAATCAGTATCAATGTACTTTGAATTCCTATCTGTCAAACAATAAAATGTTAAATCCTTTTATTTGTTAGCCTACTACTGGTCACAACCTCCCATTCATGAACAGTCAATCAACTGTCGCTGATGACCAGCTTTTTGGCTACTAATCGAATCCCAGCATTCTGAAAATAGTCATACGGATCCAAGGACACAAATGCATCAACAAGGGTCTCTGGCTTTAACCAGTTTTCAAGCTCTGCAGAATCAAAATTACTGAACACAAGCTTTTGCAGGGATCCAGAAGTTTCCTTCTGATACATCTCCGTTACATATTGAGCACCATCCCCATTTCCTGTAGTCGGTATACTGTGCAAGAAAGACAGGAATCAATGTATACAAAACTGACGTTAGTGCATCATTCGCTTCACATGATGGAATGCACTAATTATTGAGTACTGGATTAAAATATCCCAGGTAACCATTTGCCTCAATAGAAGATTTTAACTTTCAATATTCAAACTATGGTGTGGCAGGGCACTATAACCCTTGAAAGAGAGAGCTAAAGTAGACCATGATAATACTTGCCAAAATTCTTTGAGGACTAATTAGGTTATGATACAATTAGCATGAGAAATTAAGCAAAAAAGGGTCTCTTCTACATTAGCTTTTGCCCTCTATTTAATTCTCAGCCAACATTTTTCTGAAAGCAAAAAATAACTTGAGAAATATGTCACCAACGTGACATTAAAAATAAATAAGATAATATATTCAAAAGTGTCTAACCTTTTAAAATATTTTCAATTTAGGACCAAACTTTTTAAAGTTTTTAATTTAATGACTAATTTTTTAAAACTTATATAAACCAAGTCAAAAAGTTATTTTTGATGATGTGACATGTCCATTAATTGTCACGTGCATGTCCATCTATTAGCTATATTAGCAAAAACTAACGTTTTAAACTGAATTGTTAAAGTTTTAAAAGATTGGTCACTCAATTGAAAAGGGTAAAAACTTAGGCATTGAATTGAAAATTTTTCAGAAAGTTGAACACTTTATAATTGATTATCCCATAATAAATCACCCTGGGAGGAACCCAATTCCCTTCATCAAATGATCTAATCCTACATGATGCATTATAGAAATGGTATATGACTGTTACTTACTGCACCCTTATGGTAGGGAGGTTGTGGTACCCTTTTCTCATCACAGCAGGTCTCCAATCAGAGTTGCTACCTGAATCTATAGACAATTTTTGTACGATAGCATCACATGCTTCAAGAACTTGACACAAGTGTTCAGATGCCACAGCCACAAAACTCAATCGTGGGCGACCAGCATTGTCAAGAAACCTCTTATTTATTCCAAACCGTACCTTCAAACGAGGACAACAAAGCTGCAAAGAGACACCTTTGTGCAACAATACCATTTTTTGGCCCCCACGAGATAATGGAATGTGGGATGCGGTAATAGAAGGGACAGCTACTTCTTCAGGATCTAAATATTCCACAGAGGCAGTACATCTTTCAGGAAAATTGGCCGTAGAAGGTACCTCCTGAATCTCATGACGAGGCCTTTCTTCCATAGTGGCATCTGGTTGGAAGGAATTAGTATTCATCTCACTGCTGAGAGTGGCCATGTCAAAAGGGTCTTTAGTAGGGTTGTTTGTAACAAGAGAAAATATTGGATGTTTTCCATTAGTTCCATTATCTGCGATGCTCTCAAACTTTGAACTTGAAGATGGAGTTTTCATGTTTTGAGTTGACCCTTCTGGCGGAGATTGCCCATTATAGCGGCTTCTTGTGGTGGCATTTGGAGAAACCCAACTTCTTTCTGGAAATGTCTCAGGAAGGCTCGACTCCTGTGGATATGACAGGTTTCTATCAATGACCAAATTAATGTGACATGCAAGTTCACCAACTTAGTCCAAATACAAATGACCATGTTGTAGATTCACCCTGGACCTACCAAGCGGTAAGAGCTACACAAACATTAACTTGCAACATCTACTTCAAGTACTAAAAAGAATTGATGTCCAACAATGTACTTGGGAGCAGAGTAGGATTAACCATTGTGAATCCTTACCCTACAACATAACGAATAAAATTCCTAGGGGAACAATGCTAAACTGTATTTCTCGTATGGCAACCAAATGCTAAATAATAGACAAGACATGACAGAATCAACAAATAATGATAGAGTTATGATCTTACCAGGAACAGAACTGTTGCACAATACTTCAGAACTTCAAGGTTCATTCTAACATCATCCAAGCTCCTGAAAAACCGTAGCAAATTAAAACTTAATTATTGCTTAAAACGTGAATAAAACAATTTACTTCCAGTTTTTGAGAGATATACCTATGCTTCTGCTTCCCAAGTCCAAAATATGTTGCAAGACTAGCCATCTGCATCGAGAAACCGAGAGTTATAACAACATGATCAAATTAAAGAAGGGGAAAAACAAAAAGAACAATACCTTCATGTCACCAGCTCTCCTACCAAACCTCTGAGTCAATAATGCCAACGAATCAATTGTACCCTTAGGCTCCGGCGGTGATCTCCCAATCTCAATAAAAGCCTCCCTTACACGAGGGCAATCAAACCTCAGTATATTATGTCCCGCCCAAATCCTCCCTAAGATTCATTGGCATACAAAATAACCTACATAAATCCACCTTATCCATACACCAAATGGATACAAAACATAGGGAAAGAGGAATTGAACTGAGTAATAATTACTGACCATGAAGAATGTCGTAGACTGTGTCCGCAATCTCCAAGAAGGTTGGGGCCGACTCGACAGAGTCTGGCGTAATGCCATTGCAACGAACGGACAACGACGAAATGAGAGACGGGTTTGTGGGCCTGACCAGGGTCGAGAAGCTCCGGAGCTCCTCAAGCTTTCTGGGGCAAACCAGTATAGCTCCGAATTCAAGAATAGCAAAACCCTGTCTAGGTTGGGTCGGTACGGTGGTTTCAACGTCAAAAAACGCTATTTCCGATCTGCCATCGCTGGGGTTGACCATCGTCTGTGATCCACCAAATTCTTCGAGATAAAGCTCAAGTCTTGAAGGAGGCGACAGGGTTTAAGGTGGTTTTGTTTGTTTGGCTGCCGACGAAGGAGATTAAACGCGCCAATTTGAAGAGTATTGAGCAGGCGTGTGGACGCGTGCTATATAGGGAGAGAGTGGCGTGTGAATTGGAGCTATCTTGGGTTTTGGTTTGCTTCTTCAGGTGAAAAATCACAACTCAAAATGGATTGGTTTTGCAAAGACCTACTGAGGATGGCAAGCAATACGACACGATACGCAAAGGCAAAAAGGGGGAATCTTCCATTTTGATACCAGTTCTATGTCGTTTTGGATTGGTTGACTGGCAACAGGTTTTCTTTTGCATGTGGTATGTGAATTATTAATTAGTGTATTGTCTTGTTATAGTTCTTTGCTTGCGAGTCCTCTCTTCTACTTTGTACAATTCCTTGCCTTTCTTAGGAAACCCATCCTGTGTTTTAGTTGGAGGCAATACCTTAACTAACCTTAACCACCACGTTTCCAAGTTCTTGGAAGTCCCAACTCCTACGTAACAAGGGTTGTTTGCTATGTACGAATCCGTAATCCCAACTGAAAGTTCCAATCTTACGTAGTGAGGTAACACACAAATGACAAAACATTAGTATAGATTAAGAATGGTGGGAAATGTAGCTGGATGACAAGGGAGAAACAGAAAGTTGAGGAAACGGTGTTAAAGGTGCCATAGATTATAAATGATAAGATGGTGAATTCTTTGCTTACAGTTTCCAGAAAGAGAAAAACTAAGAAAAATAAGAAGAAAAATAGGTGCTTATTGATCAGAAGATTCTGCTGATTTACTGGCAAACACAGATGTTGGAGAGAAGGAGAAGACGGAAGAGAAAGAAATATTTAACATGCGGGCAAGAGTCATTTTAATTTATACCATTTTTTTTTTTAATGAAAGGTAAATATATAGAATCAAAAATTATGTACACGGTATTTGGGGTATATCCAGACGAAAGTTTATAATCATAACATTAATATCAATAATACATCCAAAATATCAAAAAGTGATTAGCTTCGTGGGGTAGTATTTATTCAAAATCTTATACATTACAGTTTTTATCTTAAAAACTACATCAAAGCTCGTAACAGAAGAAGAATCTAACTAGATAGCATTCCTGGTCTTCCATACCGTATAGATGGTACACATAAATGCCAGCCTTGCAGCTTTGCTTCTAAGACGTGCTTCAGTGTAATCTTTCCGAATCCACTTGATTGCACTAGGTAGTGTAGTCATGGCTTGTGTCAATCTCAGCCATTCCCGTATGGCAGCCCCAACTTTACCAGTAAAGAGTACTTAAAAAATAAATAGTCAATAGTTTCTAGTTCAACATTACAAAAGCCACATGTTCGGTCTATCTCCAAAAATACTAAGTTATGTTTGTTGGTAGTCTATTTCGAAGACTAAGTTATGCAATGAAGGGGAATTTTGGAGGTATGTATTGCTTCCATATAAATGTCATCCATGGACGTCTTGTATGCTTGACTCTCAATAATTCATAGATTTTATGTGCTTATGGGATTCCATTTATACATAACTTCTACATGCCATACACTACTTCCCTTCAGCCACCCAGCTTATCCACCAATTCATTCCGAATCAATGCCAATTTTTTAAGTTACAATTGTGCGATTCCCAATCCCATATTGATATGACCTTTAAATATACTTCATGAATCCATCTTTACCAATAAGGAATTTGCTTTGGCATGAATATTCTATAGGACTTTAGACAACCGTGCCAAATTACATAGTTTACAAATTTTCAGTCTCAATCCACGCTCCTCTTTTGGTACACAGATATTATCCTATGCCACTCTAAAGTGTTTACCACCTCATAAGAACAACCTACACATGGAAGTTATTCTCTCCAGGATAGGTGTTGGGATAGTAAATGCTTGGAGCCAAAAAGAAAGTACCCGTTGAATGACATAATTTATAAGTTCAATCTTACCCGCATATGATAGAGTTTAACCATTTCATGGATTGATAAATGCCTCTACAGATTCAAGTAAAACAGAAAATTGAGCCACCGAGACCTTCATAGGTGCCAAAGGTACCCCCAAATATCGGACTGGAAATTCACCCATAGGGTATTCCATTATCTGCATGATATTCTCCCTTTCATGTCCACACACCCCAGCTAGGTAAATACTAGATTTTCAAGCATTCACCTTTAACCTTGCCACCTTTTTCAGTTCGTTCAACACCTCTACCAATATTCCTATAAAAGTAGAATCACCTCTAAAAAATAGCATGAGATCATCCTCAAAAGTAAAGTGAGTAATACCAAGTTGTTTACACTTCGGGTGGAAGTGAAACTGAGAGTTAGCAGTTTTCATTTTTAACATTCTTGAGAGGTACTCCAAACCAAAAAGGAAGAGTGTTGGTTAAATAGGGTCTCTTTGTCTTAAACCCCTTCGACCCTTGAACATACCATGCAATGAGCCATTTATTGATATCGAGAAGGAAGTCATAGTTACACATTCCATAATCCGCCGTATAAATTTAGTAGGGAAACCTAGCCCTTTCATCATATCTTCAAAAACTCCCATGATACCGTGTCATAAGCTTTTGTGATGTCTATTTTTATCATACATCGTAGTGAAATGCGCTTTCTAGTATAACCCCGAACCAATTCATGCGATAGGAAAACATTATCAAGCATATTCCTACCTAGCATAAAGGCGGCTTGAGCTGGATCTACAATTTTTCCTACAACCTCCACCATATATGCATTCAGTATTTTTGTGATCACCTTATAAAAAAAAATCATACAAGTTATTGGTCTGAAATTTGTTACTCTCTTTGTTGCCTTCATCTTTGGAATGAGTGTGATGATGGTATGGTTTAATTGTTTCAGCATTTGACCAATGGAAAAAAAATTCCTTCACAGCTAAGATTACATCTGGTCCAACCATATCCCAGTGTTTTTTAAAGAAGGCAGAATTATAGCCATCCGACCCCGGAGCTTTGTCATTGCCTATATCAAATATAGTCCTCTTGATCTTCTCATCCAAAATTGGGGCAACCATTAATTCCTTTGTCTCCACGTCAAAGACGGATCCATTCCTTACTACATTTGGATCTAACTTGTTCAGGGGAGTTGATGTGCCAAGAAGCTCTTGATAAAAACTTAAACAACAATTCACCAATTCTACCATTGAAGTGGTTACGGATCCATTCTCCTTAACGATGTGAGAGATAGTATTTTGCTTCCCTCTCTTTCGGGTTGCTTCATGGAAATACTTCATGTTTTTGTCAGCCTCTATAAGATGCTTACATTTAGCTTTTTGTTGAAAAAAATATCTCTCTATATCTAGTAAAAAGTCAGTCTGCTTCCTTTTGATGTTCACGTCATGTTTCAACTCCACATCTTCAGGCCTATTGAGAGAGACCTTATATGCTAGTTGAAAATCCTCTTGTACCTTCTTAACCTTGCTAGATATGTGCCCATATGCTTCAGAATTCAGAGTTTTCAAAGGATATTTTAGTGCCTTCAACTTCATGCAAAGAGCATATTAAGCTATCCCCTCTACTTCCATCTCCCAACTACTAGCTACAATATCTTGAAACTGAGGGTGGTTAAGCCACATATTAAAAAACTTGAATGGTTTTTTTCCCTTATACTTCCAGTTGGTTGATAGCCACCAGTACTGGACAGTGATCTGATTCTGCCATCATGTCTAAAAAATGTGTTGAACAATTATAACCCAAAGAACCCTATGCTTGATTAAGGAGTACCCGATCTAGTTTTGCCCATAAGTGGTTTTTGTGCCAAGTAAATAATTCCCCCTGCATGGAGCATCTTCTAGCCCAAGTGTCATTATGAAATCTTACAGGTCTTTAAGCAAATATGCTGAGGGAGGCTGACATCTGAGCCTCTCTCTTACACATACACACAATTAAAATCCCCCATTATGATCCAAGGTATCAAGGAGACTACATTCAGCTCTATTAGGTTCTGCCAAAATTCCCTTCTTCTTGTTACAGTATATAAATCATAAACAAAAGAAACTATTAATTAAAACTGAGAAATGCTTCACTGGATTTTTACATGAATAAATTGTTCTCTCATCTCCAACACATGACACTGATAAAAAGAAAAATTCCATATAATGCATATTCTTCCTCCTATAATAAATCCAAAGTTGTGACCAAAGTCCCAGCCTTTAAATCTATTTTTCATCATCTTACTAAAACTATCAGTGGATAATTTGGTTTCAAGAAAACATGCAAACTTACACTTGTGTTGTCTAATAAGATTGACAACACTATAAAACTTACAAAAGTATGTTCAGTGGAACCTATCCATCCAATGAGGTACACATCCCAAATCAACTAACTTATCATGCAAGAGCAACATAAAAACACATCCAATTTAACCAAAAAAATTCTATAAGCAAATGGGATACTTCTTCTACCAATTCCCCTCACATCACGCACAAAAATTCAACAAACATATCAAAAATTTCCTTCCATATTTCATGTCTAAGTACGTATGTCCATACCGAAACAAACAAATTACCCATTTACCTATATCTTTTTCATTAAGTACCACTATGTCTCGCACTATATTTAAATGCACTTAATTAGTCATGTTCACTTCTTAATACACCCTAGACATGCTATAATGCTTCCAGGGTATATGTTAGGGCCTTACAATCTCAATGGTATCTGAAAAATCGAAGGGGGTTAATTATTTTGCAAACTATCCGCAAATTTCTTTGGCACCAACAAAATAAAAACAAGCAAAACCGAAATAATAAAAACACCAAAAATTTGGTAACGCAGTTCGGCACACCTTACCTACGTCTGCAGGGCCCTCACCCAACTTAATCACTTTCACCGAAGTACAATAGTTTTACCTAAGGCTTTACTGAGCCGACACCACGCAACCCTTAGCACTATCTCTCAACCTCACTTCCCGTGAAAGAATTTCACACCTAATAACACAACTAGCTCGTGTTAACCTCAATAGAGGATTTTCTCAATCATCCCAATAGTACGACCGCCTTGTACTAACCTCAACAGAGAATTTTTTTCAACAGTATTTAATAATAAAGATAATTAAATGAACAACTCAAGTGATTAAAATAATAAAGAGCAAAAACTAAATACACTTGAGATAGACAAGAACAACTTCCCGATGAGTTTCGCTCCACTGAAATAGATCTGGAAGTTGTCGCAACAACAATGGGTCAATCACGACAACACATCAAAGAAAACGTATCATAAAACCATTCAACCCAAGTGATGTAATCCACAGAAATTCTATCATAAAGATAACCAGTTGATTCTCACAATTCCTTTAGCTATATATATGGAGACATGCCCAATTAACGCCTTTGTAAGACACCCACGCATACACCAAAACTCCAATCACAGCATGTTGATCAATTCTTCAACATCTTACGCACCCCACCTTGTAAGATAAATTTAGTTGGTTAGCTTTTCTTCACCCACGACAACAACACACACTGCACACCTCCTTGATTTCCGCACTTCTCTTTAACAACCACTACACCTTATATATAAAACCCCCCACACTAAACTCAAAAACCAACGTGAGCTATGATTTTATAAGTGAGTCATTAATGCCCACTACACACTGCACAGTTTTCAATCCAAAGATGCACTTCAATTTTCTCAAATCGAAGAACCTGTGCAACACTAATCCCACATCCTCAACTCACTACACCGTATGTTGTCCCCACACACTTCACTTCTATGACACACACTCACATCAATAGATATCAACAATGGGCATGTTTGGATAATGGCTGATCAGCCAATTTTTGGCTGATTGACTAAAAATTAGCTGTTTGACTTCACCAATCAACTAATTTTTGTGTTTGGTTGTTGGCTGGTTGGGTTGAATCAGCCAACCCAACTAGCCAAAATTAAAAAGCTACTGAGAGCAGCGTTTCAAGAATCAGCTGTTTATATTTTCTTATAATACCAAATTTGCCCTTAAATTTTTTACCAACGTCATGTACGCCTCTCTCGTGCATACACCTCTCTCGTGTTCTCACTCTTGTTTTCTCTCCGTTGTTCAGATCACCAGATACGCGACAACAGATCAGTCACATGGTTTTGATTTTTGAATTATCTTGCCAAGACTCTTGGTTCACTTTGCAAGGCGTCAAGACCTGAGGCGTCGAGATCTGTGGGTTTATTGTTTACTGGTAGGGCTTTTGTTTGATTCTCTGTTATTGGTCGAGATCTGTGGGTTTATTGTTTACTGGTGGGTTTTTTGTTTAATTCTCTATTATTGGTCGAGATCTGTGCGTTTATTGTTTACTGGTGAGTTTTCAGAGTTTCTAGCGGAAGTGTGTGATGATCTATGGAAGCTCACCAAAAATATCCTGTTTGGCCGACGTATTTGTCATGTTCTGGTTAGCTTGAATCAAACCATATTCAGTTACTGGTTGCTGTCCTCTGTTGCTGTAAATTTCTATTTCACTATATCCACTTTTGACTTTTTGTCATTGATGGTATAGTCGTTATCCATTGATCAACAACGGTTAAATCCAATATGCATGTAATGTCCTTTTTGTCTATATATTGTCAAGTACTTGGAATATTATTCGTTTGATTCCTTTGGACTGAAGTTTATGTCACTGTCTATAAGTTTTATTTTATTTTGTATATTTTGGTGGAAAGACGGAGAGGGGTACTGGGATGTTATTGTTTGTGTTGATTCTTGTTCCTACATTCTTTGATGCTTGCCTGTCGATGAAAAAGAGAATTGGTACTTGCATATATACTCAACTTTATTTTTATCCCCATTCAAACCTTAAGTGTGTTCTCTTTGATTTGCAGGCTAGGCCAGTCAACATAATAACAGGATCTCATATATGGGTTGAAGACCCAGAAGCGGCATAGATTGATGGAGAAGTTTTCAAAATTGATGGTGAAGAAGTTCATGTTCATACCACAAGTGACAAAACAGTGAGTCTATGTGGAGCCTTCTCATCTTTCTGCCTGTGTAGTATTTGTAGGAATTAGGCTCTTCAGGAGACAAATGATGTTTGTTAAAAGTCCACTCGTAATAGTAATATCAGTTTATATTGGTTATAAAGTCCTTGGCCTGGTATTGACCTGTTATAACAGTGAAATCCTTGCAAAGAGTTAAGACTTGATGATTCATTAAGTGTTATGTCAATGTTAGTTTTCTTTAATGACTTTTAAGTAGAACCTGCCTTTCAATCCTCCCTCCATTGTCCTATTACATACCTTTTGTTGATTATCAACAATTTGGGCTACTTGCAGGTTGTGGCACTTCAAAAATCTTAGTACAGTTGAGTCTTTCATTCTCATGCACAATATTATTGCTTTACTGACAATTTGTTGCATCATAAAGGGAGAAAATTTCTAGAATGAGCCTAGCATTTCTGCACCATTATTAATTGGCTAGTTGACTCAAAATTAGCAGAACATGACTTTTAGAGGTCTCTCAAATAAATAGTTCACCTTTCCATCTTATCTTTCATCTAATGCAATTACCATCCCTTTTTAGGTGATGATGTGGTTTCCTAAAACTATGGAGAAAAATCTGCACACTTATTGACAACAGCAGGGTTTCGACATCTCATGTTCAAGCCTCATGATGGGTAAGTATTTAGTTTATGATGTAAGCACAGAATAATGCAAACCTGAATACTGTAAACATCAAAGCATTCACTGATTCACATTATTTGGGTGTATAGGCTTGGTCATTACAGAGTCCCTAAGGAGATGGATGAGGTCCGCAACTGGCTTGCCTCAAGGCTGGAGCTTGAGGGATCCCGTTGATAGTTTAATTAGAGGATCAGAATCCAGATAAAGCTACTAAGGAAGAACAAGGAAAGCAAATAATGGGAAAAGGAAAAGTAATGGATTTGTACAAGTAGGTAGATGTACTGAAATAGGGTATAGGTATATGGTATAAACAATTTGACCTTCCTCATTCCCTTTTATTATCTTGCCTGGCCTGAAGAATAAAAGTTCAATGTGTTTTCCCGTTCATTTTTGTAGTAATCTATAAGTAACAAGTCTAGTCAGCTCGGTTTGCAGAGCATTTTGTAGTGAAGTTTGATCAATAAAGTGAAGTTCGGTTAATCATCTTACTCTCTCTATTTCCATGTCTTGGTAAAAACATTTATTAAAAAAGCATGAGTTCCAAACAATTGCTCACAAGAGATGCAGTATTTCATATCAAAAGAAAAACATAATGAGGGAATGCTTACTACATATGATTATTGATTGATCTAGATAAAGTAGACCATTGTTTTGAAATTATTAACTAGTTGCAACTGACGATAACTAGGCTTACATAGCCAGAAACTACTTCTACCATTTACTTAATACTACCAGAGCAGAAAAGAGATTGTTATTATGATTATGATTATTATGATTATTATTATTGGAGTTATAAACTTAATTTTTGTAGAATTTAATATCTAAAATCTAAATTCTTATAAGAATTGAACTAAATACTAAGATATATGATATTCATATCCTTATATTTTTTTAAAGTTATATCCTCATAAGTCATTTTATACACAAACAGCTAATACTAAACAGCTAATTTTATCAAACATAAAATGATAAACAGCTAATGCAATCAGCTAATATAATCAGCTATCAGCTATCAGCTGATTGTCAAACAGGGCCAATGTGAGCCACAAGATGGAGCAAACACCCAAAGAGCAAGGACAATGCTAGAGACACACACGCAGTGTATTTCCCAATAAAGAATTAACGCACACCACCGCTCAATCTTATTGTAAGACAACTTCCTTTATCATATATTGCACAAACACTTGGATGTTTTACCAAAACCAGGAGATCTACTCACATGTATTGGATAGACTTGAATATTGCAATGAAAATAGGATTTATATATTGGATAGAATTGTAGCAGAACATATCTTCTCAATTTCCATTATAGATGCAATCTTCAATCCATATAATAATTCCAATTATCTTATATGTCCAATTTAAAATGCCAAAACTAAATAAAAAATATATATATAATATCTTAACAGTATCCACACTAAAATGTCTCTAGCTTTCATTGTTATATATGCAACT
Organism: Erythroxylum mucronatum; assembly: GCA_027563825.1. NCBI lineage: Eukaryota > Viridiplantae > Streptophyta > Magnoliopsida > Malpighiales > Erythroxylaceae > Erythroxylum > Erythroxylum mucronatum. The sequence continues at coordinate 15,730,345 of JAOSBP010000007.1, read as the reverse complement.
AATTGGGAGTTTAAGAGAAAACAACTTTAAATAAATCTAGAAATAATGAATTTATCTCTTCTCTATGATCCATCTCAAGCGATTTTAATTACATACATACCCTCATCTAGTGAGTTAATGGGTACAAGGTGTTAGTCCAACTTCAATTGTGATGAAGTACAATCCTTAATAACTAACCTAAGGATCACAGACTTTAAGTTCCATGGAAACCTCTACTCCTATAACAATAAGCAATCTAGTGAATGATTCTCGCAAAAGAAGCATGCTAGGTGCTTAATGATTTCAACTTGGCTCCATCAATTCCCTCTTATTTCAGCGAAGCCAAATCACTTCGAACCACTCCATTATTCATATCAAGACTGAAACCACATCTTATAAGAGGAAGTCACCATTAAGATTTTACAATTCTCTCCTCAATCTTCTAGAAAGATTTCCCCCATTTAACGGATATTCTTTTGATATCAAAGGAAAATTCTTTCTCATTCAAGTAAATAATTCTTAAAGGTATCAACACCAACATTTAGGATTCATAGGGTTTCAAGTGCTTGCAGAAGCTTAAAATAATTAAATTTCACCTATCATGTTTACTCAGAAACCATAAAAGACGCGATGTAATTAGAGAAAGCTTATTCTTATAACTTACTAATAAACTGTAGGTTATACTAAAAATAGGTGATCATAAGCTAAAATAAAAGGAATCTATACTAATCTTATAATACAGTAAATCAATGGAGAATATTCACTCACAATAAGGAAAATATCTAGAATGTTGTGGCTCAAAGATGGTGATAGATGCACTAAATACTACTTTACTATAATACAGGCGAGAAGGAATAGACATCACGTTGATTTTTTGCTAGATGGTAAGGGCAAAAAGGTTAGTGATAAGGAAAAATTAAAGATATTGGCTTATTAACACTTCAAGGACTTATTGGCCATAAGCAATGGTACTTCCCTTATCCTAATGGAGATTTAAAATTTCCTTGCATTATTATCCCAACATTAATAATTAGAGTCAAGGAGGGATGTTATAGTTGAGGAAATTAAGGAATCTTGGTTCTCCATTTACCTTGACAAGGCACCAGGTCCTGATGGATTTAATGGAAGATTCTTTTAACAAATCTAGGAGCCCATTGAAGATATGGTAAGTAAGGCAGTACAAGAATTCTTTCGAAGCAACATGTTCTTAATTGAATGGAATAAAACATTTTTTTGTTCCAAAAAATGTTAATGTTAAATCCTTAAATTAATATTGGCCCATAGCTAACTGTCTATACAAAGTGATTTCAAAATTGTTAGCTAATAGGATGAAAAGATGTTAAGTAAACTAATCAATCCAGCTCATATTGCCCACATCCAAGGCAGATCTATTGTTGATAATGTACTCTTATCACAGAAGTTATTCAAAGGATATAACTCAAAAAATGTATAAAGAATTATGCAGTGAAAATATGTTTTTGCAAAGCCTACGATTCACTTAATTGGAGTTTCATTTTGAATGCAATTTAGATCGTGGGGTTCCTTAGGAGATTCTTAATTAAACTAGGTGCAAGTATGCATCACCTCCACCTTTTATACCGTCTTAATTAATGGAGAAATAACTAGTATCTTCAAGGCTGCCAATGGTTTCAGGCAAAGAGACCCATCGTCTTCATTCCTCTCCATGATTGGCATGGAAGTCCTAAAAGTAATGATCAACTCAAACATCTTCATGAATCCTAATTTTGAATTCCATCACAAGTGCAACAAGGTTAAACCATTTCAACTCTCTTTTGCTAACGATTTGCTCCTTCTATGCAAAGCAAAAATGACTTTAATTAACTTACTACTCTCAACCTTAGAATCCTTTCAGTTAATATCAGTTTAATCTTGGACCCAACTAAGAGCTCCTTCTTTCTCTCTGTGGGTTGTGACCACTTCGTAGCTAATATGGCCATATCCTTGGGAATTCCTCAATCTCTTTCACCTTTCAGACACTTTGGGCCCTTACCACTCAGAAACTCAATGCTCTTGATTGTTTTCCCCTCATAGATTCCGTTAATAGGTACATTAACAATTGGAGCAACAAATCTCTAAGTTATAGTGGGGGACTTTAACTTGTCGTCTTAGTGTTGAAAAATGTACCATGTATTGCTGCTCGCTCGTCGTATTACCAACGGGAACATTGAAAACTATAGATAAGATCTTAAGCAATTTCTTATGGGGAGGTATACTAGGTTATGGTAAAATTCCAAGAATGAAATGGTCTTTAGTATGCTACTCCAAACAAATAGGTGGCCTCAGGATCACATACATCAAAGTTCTAAACAAAAACATTGCTAGCCAAGATCCTATAGAACAACCAATGCAGTGACAAGCAAGACTTGTAGGTCAAATAGGCGGGCCGATATTACAATAAATAAAGCAGCATATGGAATCTTAGCATAAGATCTAACACGTCGTGGACTCTGAGGCAGATCCCAAGCAACAGAGATTGGATGCAGGTTCTGTTAGAAATAATACATGTTAGTGGACTAATATAATCACAATTTAATTCCATATGCCTAACCACAAATTGAATTTCCTAATGTATATTTAATAACCATAATGGGATGGTTAATTTGCTAATTACATTTGAGGCACATGGTAGTACCCTAATTACTATATGTTGGCCCATTAA
>JAOSBP010000007.1:15688491-15698801 GCA_027563825.1 Erythroxylum mucronatum | reverse complement strand
GCTCTCTTGCAAAGGTTTGTATTGTTTTTCTCTTTGATAGGTTTTGTTGGAGCATGGAAATGGTGCAAACCCAAATGTCAAGTGTTGGAGGTATGTGTTCTTTAATCTTGTGATGCTTTAAATAAAATGGATCTTGGTTGTTGGATGTGTTTAATGCAGCATTTATGTTAGCAGGTTCTGAGGGACATATTCAATGATGGGAAAGGTACCTCTTTTTGGTTCACAGTGGGGAGTTCCTTCCAATCCCTAAAGACTTTGATTTAACTAAAAACAAAGGTCCAATAACTGATTAAGGATAATCAATTGTCCCGGCGGTTTCATTCTTTTTGATGACTATAAGACACAATTAGCATCATACAGAATAAACTCATCTGAGTCTGATATAACTCCATAGTCAGTTGAGAAATCTCAAAAATTTTCCATAAGATATATGCAAGAATGTCACAATGGAAACGCCATATTTCTAATAAAAGATACAATTAAGTTCAATAACCTAAGTTTGCAATGTGAACTTTGCATGCACCGCGTGGATGACACCAGCCACCTTCTCTTTAAGTTCAACTTCTGATCATAGATATGGAACAGGATCTCAAAGCATCTTGGTGTCGAATACAAAGCCAACACTTGGTTTGAGATTATCAACTGGGCATCAATAATCACATTATGGAACAAGTATGACACTAAACTAGTTTGCACTAAAAAAAATGACACTAAACTAGTTTGAATGAACTTTGACGCAACAATATACTACACATGTAAAGAGCATAACAGTAGATTATTTGGAGTTGAACTGAGAAGCTACGGTGTCATTTATCATAAGACCTTAATACCTACTTCCTCATATTCAAAATAAGTGTCGTTTTAAAGAAACGCACACTTATTAAGAAAGTTAATAAAATGTTTGATATACCCTTATTAATTACATGTTAAAGTACCTTGAAAATATAATCTGTATAATCTGTGTAATTAAGATGTGAAAGAAATTAAAGGGTAATTTTGGAAGTAAAATCATAAATATGCATAAAAAGTCACAAACGACACTTATTTTGAATAATTAAAATTCATCTAAAACGACACTTATTTTGAATAGAAGGAAGTGTCAGATTAGCAAGGAATCTTCACCGCCAAATCAGGAATGAAGGAAAAAATGGCGTGTATAAAACAAGCTATAGTGGACCACTAATTTCTGATTGAGTGAGTAAACTTATACGTTGGTTATAAAATATGTAAGTATGTTTCCTTTATTCTGATTAATTGGTGAACACCGGTTATCATTACATTTGATTTATTTATCTTTAAAAAATTATTTCCAATGACTCACTTTAAAACAAAAAAGTGTAGTTTTAAGAATAAAAGATGTATATTTTAATTTATTATTTTTGTTATTTAAATAAAAATTTAACTTATATTTATAATACTAAACAAATATTACTTCTGAGTTCTGATCCAACCAAACATTTTAGTATTTACAATATTATAAAATAAAAAATCAAATAATTTTAAATAGTAAAAATGTTTAAAAATAAAATTAACAACACCTATTGAGTTGAGTTAAACTTGAAATAAGAGTGAAAAAAGATAGCTTTATTTACATTCCAAAAATCTCTCTCCACCAAGATCCTTTCTTCCTTATCCAAAGCGATCAATCCCTCAATTTGCAATTTTCTATAATTAGCCCCCAAAATCTAGTTTAATTGTCCTGCTATTTAGTTTTTACAAAAACATATATTAGGGCTTTTCTTTTTTGCTTCTTCTTCACTATTTTTTTTTTCTGCCTATAATGGACGTTCAACCTCCCTGCACTTGTACCCCATATCAGACAAGGCAAAATCGCTGCCATCTTTGCCGCGGTGTCTCCGCCGCGTCAGACTCTAACCTTTCCGCCACGGAAAACGCTGTGGAAACTGAAGGCAGTCGAGTTCTCGATTGTGTTCCTAAATTGGTTGCTGGTGCTATTTCCGGAGCTCTAACGGGGCTCTTTGCTATAGGTTGTTCTTTCAACGTTATTTCTATTCTGATGTGCATTTATTTGATGTTGGTGTTCTGAAAGATTGATGATTTCTGTAATCATGGATTTTACTTGACATGGGTTCTGCGAATTATGATCGCAAGAAATCGACGTTCTGTTTTTTAGAACCGTTAAGTGTTACAAAATCAAATGTTCAAATTTTCTGCTTCATGTAAGGATACCCGTTTTCTCTTTTCCCTTTTAAATGCATCATAGAAAATTCCAATCCAGTTCCAAGGTTTGTATTGAGTAGAAGTTTTGATCTTGCAAAAAGTGAATTTTTTAGTTCTCGGGTATTCATAATATATGCTGACTAACGGTGTGGTTGAATGTGCTATTATGCTAAAAAAAATTAAACTTTGTATGGTTGTAAAGCTTCTCATGTTCTTATTATGACATCTTTTACTCCAAAAAAAAAAACATACGGGTACATATTTTTGCCTATATGTGTTTTGGGATTCTTCATAATACACGTTTGAATTCTCCTGCAGCTGGAGCATTCACTGGAGCTGTTACTGGTGCTTTAGCCAGTAGGGCTTCTGATTTCGGTGTTCTTCGCGGAGCTGGATTGGGGGCCATTGCTGGTGCGGTGCTTTCAGTTGAGATTTTAGAGGCTTCTCGTGCATACTGGGGTTCGGAAGAGTCTGGTTCACGGAGACCATCATCTATGGTTAGGCTTCATGTTCTTTGGTTGTGCATATAATCTCTTTCCTTGCTTATGTTTTCCCCACAGGCAATGCTGGGATTAATCTCTATTATCGAGGAGGAGCACGTCCTCGATATCTGAAATTGTTCGCATATAGGGTATAGATGTGGCATAAAATGTGACCTGAATGGTGATTATTCGACCATGCTTGAACCTAGCTAACTGACTGGTTGCTAATTGATTATCTTAAATGTTGTTATATCCTGCTTTTCTTTAGCTTCAGTTTCATATGACACATTTTGCATGAATTTGTCTTTCTGTTTTAGTTTCTTGGAAATTAAACTTTGATATTTTTTTGTTCCAGGCAGATTTCATAGAGGAACTTATCCAAGGGAGGTTTGTCGATGACCAATTCACGCCAGCAATGTTAAATGCTTATCATTGGCAGGTATGTCTTATATTCTGATTGAACAACCTGCTCTCTCCCTCGCCTCCCTTTTTTTTTGTTTTTTGACATGTTTATCTATTTCTATTTCTTCTTGTTATTTTGTCTCCTGCATGCCAAAGTGTTAGAGATTGAATATTTTCTTGGATTTTTTGGCCTAATTGTATGCATGTTTAACCTGGAGGTTGTAGACCTGCCAAAAGTACCTATCAAGATGCATGCATTATCATATAGTACAGATTGATTAAAGATACATTATGATAGGGGATTGTTTTCCTTGATGCTGTATGTACATCAAAAGCATATCTGCTTGAACTCAGGTGTTGATTTGTGTGATCAGACAGTTACCCCTTGCATTTGTAGACTTTACGCCTTCATACTTATTACACATATTAATGCACTGTTTGGGTAACTTTCAGCATTTTAAAATGTTAAATCTGTAGGAACACACTTATCTTCAGCGGGCATTTAGACATCAAATTGAAATTAACTCTTAATGTGATTGGATTCTTATCCACCTTGTTCTGGGTGAGCAGGTCACACTGTCTAATGTAAACCATGATGAGTCCCAAGATATTTATGAAGTTTCATCCAGAGGATTGTCAAAAACTTCTCTGAAGGGCTTACCATCTTATGCTTTGGATCAAACTAAAGCAAAGCAGTCCATCTGCTGCACAATATGCTTGCAGGTTCCTTCCCTCTCAAACTCTCTTATTTTTGTTACATTCTGTTCTTCAACAAACACAGAGATGAGAGATTGGCCCATGTATGTACATGATTAGTAACTTAGTTCTGTTTTCTATTTCCCCCTTGAAGTTTTCTTTAATGGCATTTTGCTTCTTCCCAGGATATTGAAAGTGGGGAAATTGCAAGGAGTCTGCCCCGGTGCCTTCATACATTCCATTTGGCTTGTGTGGACCAGTGGCTTGTAAAACAGGGTTCATGTCCCATATGCAGGCAGGATATATAGGTTTTTTAGCTCGTGATTTTGTATATATGTCAGTATCAGTGAGGTTGAAATCTGAATACCAGATAAGATAAGAGGGATCAAGAGTCTGTAGCATATAGTAGTCATGGGTTAGAAACACTAGGCGATGTATATATGTAGTAGCAAAGTATTTTTTTGACATTCATTACCAAAGTCCTGAAGTCGTTGCAGATCTTTATATCCTTCGCTCTGTCCATATATAAATCGCGTAGATATTTCCCCTTAAAATATATGGTTGCAAACCCAGGATACTGGAGAGTGGCGCAGCAATATTTTTGCCGGAGCATAACTTGAATGGCTAGTAATTAACTAATTATACAGAGAATTCAGTAATGCAAGGGTAGGATTTATTCTTGCAGTATATATGGGAGATAATAATCATTCCTCCGTATCTATGTGCAATGTGCTCTGCTGTGTCAAATACCTTTTTGACTGATTTATGAAAGGTGAAGCTTGAAGTAACAGTTGTTTGGTTTAATATACAGTTCTCCGTCCTTTCCCGAAGCTCATCCCTTAATAGATTAACTTCAACATATAACCTGCTCTAGACGGTACAAGTGTTTATTTGTCAATTGCTTCTTGTCACTTTTCTCATTGGTTTCTGGCTTAACTATAAAAAGATATAAGAACATAAGCTACATATTTCAATATGTCATAGATAACCAGAGGATCTTTGAGGAGGTATGCGGTATAAAAAGATGCTCTAGGTGAAAGTTTCTGTTTTAATCATGTTCTAATTGTGTTTCATATTTCAAAACAAATGTGAAAAATTAAAAGTGTAGGTAACAAACAGAACAATTTATTGTTGGAAAATCCTTGGTATATGTCAACATTATTGAATTCCTAAAAAGTATTTGGTACATGTATTACATGCCCTATAGCCTTCTGACTGCAGGCTTGATTTCTAAGGTTATCTTTGAGAACAAGGAAGCTCAACCAAGATGACAGCAAATCTTAATGCACACAGGTAGCAGTAACATGCTTTCTACTTGGAGTCTTATATCTGCAATACAGAGTAACCAACCTGAATGAATTTAGTACTTGTGGAACATAATCAAGACCATTTTTGTCAAGAATTAAGATTGAATCTGAAGGACCTTCTGTTTATATTGGTAACATACCATGCAAAGTATAAGAAATAAATTCAATACATAAGCACATTTCATTTATGGTCGAAATTTTAAGGCTCCAAATAGATATTGGAAGTAATGATCAACCTTATGTGGTAAGGAAGGACTAAAAAAGAATTTAGGAAATGATTTTTTGGATCATCTCTGCAGCCTTGTTCTGACATCAAAACTTTCCAAGAGGAATCAGAAAGCAGTAAAATTTGAGAATGTGTAAGAAGTCACGTACAAAGCATGAACAAGAAAGATATCACTTTGGCCAAATTTGGGCTGATCGTATTTACACTGCTACTGCCAATGGCTTCTTGCCGGTTTTAATTCCCCTTATAGCTGTAAAAATAATTTGAACAATTCTATTAAATTAGGTTGAAGAACATTCACTTATAAGCATTAGAAAAAATTAAGATTGTCTTTGACCACACCTTCAGCGAAATCCTTGGCTTTAAATACAGCCGAACCAGCAACTATAGCATTAGCTCCAGCCTCAATAACCTACAAAGAAGTAAAAAGCGAAATGAAACTTGAAATGTAGTTTCATAACTTAAAAGAGTATGTTGGATGCTGTTGTATGGTTAGTATTAAAACAATAACGAACAATGCATTGATGTCAGCTGAAGGATGTCTGGAGTATACCATATAAGCATTAATCAAGACAAAATAACATTGTTCAAGTTGGAGGGCGTGGATACTTTAAGTTTAGATCCCTTGAATCCTTTTCCGTTAACAGCAAATCAAAGGATGTCAAGAGCAACTATTTGAAGAAATTTAGCCTCAACGAAAGGTGTGGAGTATCTTAGAGTCTTCAAACATCATTCGATGTCTCTTATTTCCAACAGTTGATATAATATGATTAATTCATCATAAAAATTTTTGTGCAGCCAGCAAGAGAGAGGATTTCTCTCAAGGAGTCGCTCAACTGCTACTCTTTGGACAAAGATGAGCATGTCTTTTAGCAAGGATATAACTGGTCTTAAAATCTCAAGTAGTATCACATAATCTGAAGTTTAATATGTCAGAAACCTTATATGCATTTTTGGGACCAACTCCACCATCGACCTCAATCCACGGATTCACTCCCTGTGAACAACAGCATAAGGCAAAAGCTTCTCGGTCAACAGAATAAACAGCAAAGTGTCACAAATAAGAATGAACACGTTCAAGGATAGAGTTTGTTACACCTTTTCTACACACATTCTCCTCAAATCTGAGATTTTCTTCACTTGGCTCTCAATGAAGCTCTGCCCACCAAAACCAGGGTTCACAGACATAATTAAGACCAGATCAACCACTGCAACACGACAAAAAATGAGCACACAATGTCAGAGTGCAGTTCCTTCTAAATGCATGAAAGATTTTGCTTATTATTGAGTGCTCCATTTGTTTCTATTCCAATACACTTAAACTTCAGGTAGAAAAAGTGCTTTTCAGAAGAGGCTTGGGAAAAATAACTGCATGAGTATGACAAACCTTTTAAATTTTAATGCATTTCAGATTGATATGACAGACCTTTTAAATTTAAATAACTATTTCAGAAGAGGCTTGGGAAAGATTTATCACGTGCGTTTGCATACCACAAGATGCTTTTCTAATTTCTATATTTATTAGTAGAAGTTGCCAATTGCTATAATTTAAGAGCTATGCAACAAAGCTCCCCCTCACACTGTTTAAAAGATATAAATCCTTTCTTTTGTACTAAATCTTTCCCACGTACATCAGTGCTGGACATTCAGCAGAGCTCAAATCTGATTCGTGAAGGTTAGGACCTTGACAGCAATCAACCTGGAAACAAGAATGGAAGGAAATTCCAAGAAAGAGGGGGGTAAAAGAACTCACCATCAAGGACATACTCTATAGTACTCAATGGGGTTGCGGGGTTTAATACAACTCCAGCTTTAGCGCCAAGGCTTTTTATCTGGTTTACAGAAGCATGTAGCACTCAAAGGAGGATTTTCCAAATGAAACCAAAAATGAAAAGGTATCATGGAGATGTAAGCTAAGGTAATCAAATACAATCAAGCAGAATAAACAATATAAAGCAAGTCAATAGATGGATTCTTTTGGGATACACAAGATCCTCATATAATCTCACTTATAATGCAGGTTGCAAAGCTGATTAAGCAATCATAAGAAAACTTGATAGTTCACTCCAAGCTCAAGATTATGACTCCTCTGAGCTGCTGTTCTAAATGTATATGACCACCGTCACAGACATTAGTGGGAATTCATTGTACCTCAATTAAATTGAGTTTAAATTTAGAAAGTTGCAAGTCAGTTTTAAATTGTATTCAATTTGAAATTATAAAATGAGCTGTAGTTATTTTTGACAATTTAATATTCTAGTGAGATTTATACTGTAATATTACCTGCTCTACGGTACGGTGCAAATGGATTGTAGAAGATTGCTCACAGTGAACACTAACTATGTCAGCCCCAGCCTTGATAAAATCTGGTACTCGTTGTTCAGGTTCCACAATCATCTAAAGAGCTTCAACATATTAGAAAGCTGGCTTCTACTAGATAATAAAGACAGCAAATAACATGACACAATGAAGTGTACCAAGTGTACATCCAAAGGTAGATCTGTCACGGGGCGCAAGGCATCAACCACAAGAGGTCCAATTGTAATATTTGGAACAAAGCGACCATCCATTACATCAACATGAATCCAATCACAACCGGCCTTCTCCACTGCTTTTACCTATATAAAAGGAAAAACAATCTTAGATCCTAAAAGAAGGGCAACATCCTAAAGCCAAAGCTGTTAAAATTGACTCAGTTAAAAGAAAATTAACACTGCACAAATGAATGCACAGTTTTCAATTTTCAGATTGATATCATCAATTTTGTTTCCAATATGTAACACATACTACCACCAACAAGGCACTTCTTATTACTCCTCAAAAGATCAAAATAGCACGTTATTCTGGTAGCAAAGCACAAAGCACAAAGTACAAAGTGAAACCTGCTCTCCTAACTTCGCAAAATTAGCAGAAAGTATAGAAGGGGACACAATGATATCACTTTTGGAGAACTTGTCAACCCGAGCAGTTGCCTTCACAATGGAATGAACTTTTCTCCTGCATTTATGCATCAAAGTGTACAAACTTGTTTCAGAAACAAATCGCATGATCTCTAAAGCTCTTAAGCTGAAAAGGAAAGGAGATTACCAGTAAAATAACCCTCACAACAAAAAAGAAAGAAGTGATACAGCTCTAGGTTCCATGAACATTAAACGCATATTTGATAGGGGTCATAAGAGAAAAGGAAAACAAAATTCAATTCCCTAACATGCCAGTAAGCATCTGTTTCCCACACTCGTGATAACTCTAAGATGTATACAAACAGGAACTGGGCATTGTCTTGCTTTGAAGAATATGGATCAGAAATTAACCAATCATAAAATGAACATAGACCAAGATACAATCAGTTTGATGAACGGCCTATCTGAATCTCAACTAGATTCATAGTCGTCAAGCAATTTGACCTTGCCTATACGACACAGGACACTGGAAAAGGAACTTCAAGTTCATCTAAACTTAACATCAAGCATGCAAAAAAAAAAAACTCTATCTAGCTATTTGTAGCCACACAGACCCATGCAATTTTCCTCCACCAACCAATGCCTTCACATGCCGAAATTTCCAATAGAAGGGACCACAACCTTGTCAACCACACCCCAAACTAAAAGCATAATCAAATATATATTCAGACATATAGACAGATATGACAAGGGAAAGCAGAGTATTATAGAACTCTAAGCCTCTAAACAAGCAAATTATTCTAACAGACCCAAGAAAATTGAATAAAGAGGAGAAGAGTAAGGAAAACAAAACCTTGAAAGAGTGAGCGAATTGGGTCGCAAAAGAAGGGTCTTCTGAAGCTTGACACCGCCCCCAAAACCATTAATCTGGGTTGACGAACACAGAGAAGCAGTTGACATTTTTCTCCCCACTCTTCTCTCCGTATACGGTGGTGGTATTTAAAGGTTAGGTGGTGACAGAGTGAACACGGGAAGTTATTTATACATCTTTTGAAGATACTCAGAAGCAAAAAATTAACAGGATGCCACGTGTCCAATTGTGTTGGAACTTCGAGGTTGTGTTCTTTGCTTATCTAAAATGGTTGGCGCTCTACGATGCTGACGTGTAATTTTATGGGGCACTAGTGATTTTAGCAGAAATTTCTATTTTTTGATTTTTGATACCACGCGACGGTCGACACGCCTCATGATGATTGTATATAATTATAATTATAACTACATCAGGAGCCCAGCTTATGACGTAGTTAAGAGCTTTTCTTCGAGAGCATGACCCAAATTTTTATCTGGGCCGAAGTCCAGCATTAGGATGCGACATATAATTATATAACCTTATTTTTGGGCTTTTACGAAAAAGCCCAAGGTCTTTGTTGGTGCTCGCTAACATCACCCAAGTGTTCAAAGAAAAAGGAAATATATAGTCCCCGTAAGAGTCCGTAATCATCTTCTATCTCTCACCAGAAAAATGCAAGAAAATGGCATAAAAGAGTTTCAAAGGTTGGTGTCTGACCAGAAAAGTAAACCTATAAAATTCATTAGAGTAAACAATGTTATTGAATCAGACAAACAATAAGTGCACCATCAGACCATACAAGTTCTAAAATCTACTAAATGTACAAATGGTAGCAAAATAGGTTCAAGGTCTCTCCCCCTCGATGTTAACAGAAGTGGTTACTTGTTTAAGGCCTCTCCTCTTCCATCTTTGCATACAATTTCGCATTCTACTCATCATTGCTGATTTTATGAACATGTGAAGAGTAAAGACATATGGGGTTGTGTGCATGACATATACGGCCGTATGTGACATGGACACGGGACACAACACGGACACGGGGACACACCAACTTCTAAAATTTGATGGACACGGACACGACATATACATATATTATAAAATTTAGAATTAAGAAAAAAATTCAGAATTCATGATAAGATATATATATATTGATTAATGTGTTTCAAAACTTCCAACATCTTGATAGTTTATACATATTTGGTATTTTATAAGCCTCTCTAAAAAAACATGGAGCATATATTCCATTAAGCAATTTGTCAACAATCT
>JAOSBP010000007.1:15633031-15656914 GCA_027563825.1 Erythroxylum mucronatum | reverse complement strand
GTAAAAAATATACGTAACTTATATATTGCAACCAAATAATTTTTGGTTGTAAAATATATATAATTAGCAACCATTTTATTATGGTTGTTGAGAATTTAGTTGCTGAAACCAAATTTTCTTGTAGTGTTACACAACCATGTATGTCATTGTGTATGTTGTAGAAAACCTAATTCAGAATATAAAAGAAGAAAAGACATAGATTTATTTATTGGGAGGCGCAAAAACACCAAAAGGGGAAAAGAAAATAGAAGAGAGCAAGTAGTTTCTGATTCTCATCCTTGTTTGATTGATTTTTATGATTGGGATTTTTATGATTGGGTTATGAATTTGTTGATTTGCACATCAATTTTAGTTTTAATCTTGAATATTTGTTATGAAAACTTGTTGTCATGAGGTGAGAAATCAAATTTTATAAGTCCTTATTTGTCATTAGTGGATTTTCTTATCAGTTTGACTCGAAATTTTTTTTTCTACTCTGAAAAGTTTTGTATTCTTTTTTTATTAAGTTTTTATTTTCTCACTGACATTATTTGATTAAACTTGATTAAAAATGCTTTGTTGCTGTGATTAAGTTGACCCTCAAAGAGAGCTGTATTTTAGTTGTGTTTTTCTCTTGTCTCCTAACAATCGTAAGTTCATAACGCCGTGTATAACGACTAGATATAGTTGTATGTGTATGTATATGCATATTTTTGTTTGTATACATGAAGGAGAATACTTTTGCATTCCAGGAACTGATCTCACGCGGTCAATGTATTAGCACAGTGCTAGTCTCTTTTCAAGTTGACATTAACTATATATTAAAAAAAAAAAAAAGATGCCTTCCAGCTATATTCAAAGAAAGAAGTTAATCTCAAGGTTCAGAGTCAAAGAGATAAAGAGGCAGCTAGACTGCACTTACCGAAGTCAGAAAGAAGACAAGGAAAATAGGGTTTGATGTTTGACAAATACTTTGAATGACAATAAGGATGATATCAACCATTACAAAATATTTCCTCCAAATCTCTGCGAGATACTAAATGAGCTGTATTTAACGTAATACAATCTCACGTTCATTAATGTTAAATATATATAATCAAGATTCGTGTGCATATGGGCCATCACTAATAGGGTGACATCCGATATATTTAGTCACGGTGAGAGTGAATGATTTGACAATGACAGTGAGTAGTGCCTGCCCCATGGAATTTATCAGCTTTTCTAGTGGAGAGGAAGGCAGACGATAGAGATGCTTACCTCATCTTTTTCCTGTCTCTTTCTAATTACCGTGTGTATGTGACCCAGGAGCTGATATTGCTAGGGAGCATTAATTAGTGAAAATAAATATGAAACTGAGTGGCTGACCTTGACAGAAAACGTTGCTCACCAAAAATCAGGGACGAGACTGAACTTGATATCTTCTTCGAGAAAGGAAAAGAACTCTCTTATTAGCTGAATTCACCTCTTAAGGACAACAAATAGTTGTTGAGCCTTACGATAATTAGGTAATTAAGAAGCAGATATTATATAATTAAGTACGTAACTAGTTACACAGGAGGAAATAAACAAATAGTAGAGAGGAAGGAAACAGACAACAGGCCTTCATATTAAATATGTCCACTTGGTATTACACTATCTCCAAGGTTGCAATAATACATTCTTTTTCACACGTCAATATAGCTAAAAACAAACTGTCAATTGTAACCAGGATCTTCAGAATGTATATTTGATGGATATGTAAAACGAGGAGGGTGGAAAGTTCATCAAGTGTTGACACTTGACAGCTTGTTCATATTATATGCAAATATCTGTACATAATTACTGAAATTCCGCCCTTGAATTTAGCAGAAAGAATTGTCCAATCTCAGCATTAGGGTCTGAAATTTTGTAAATGCAGACAAACAGACATCTTGAGATTGTTTCTTAACAAGGTTGTGCTAAAAATGTGTAGACCAACCGGGTCCGCATGTCCAACATTCCCTGCCCTTTGTCTGTAAGCCATCTATATGTGCCGACGAGCTTAGAGACAAACATTTCTACTTGAATTACCAAATGCAATAACTTACTACAATCCCATTGCATAGAACTAACACTTCTTTTTCCTGTAAAATTATGCATAGAGAATTGGAGTATTTCCTTTGGCAACAAAAAGTGACATCATTTCTCGCATCTGAAAAGGTTATAGCGCAAACGAAACCAGATCCTCTGTCCAGTTTTACTCTGTCTTATTCTGTCTCATGAAATCTCAGCCATTTATTCTGTAGAATCCACGCGGGTCCTATACGAGCTCCACATAAATAAATGGCTGAGATTTATTTAACACAATAAGACACCATAATATTAGACAGGAGATTTGGACTCAGCGCAAACTACCAAAGGTTTGTAGTAAGAATTCATCTAATTAACAAGTAGTCGTACACTGAAATCTCTTAATCATTGGTCTTTAATATTATTAACTAAAATTTTAATTTTAAAAATAATTTTATTATTTGTAATAATTATAATCACTCATTATTATAAAGTAATTATCACAATTTTTTATATTCATTTTACCTTGTAGCTGAGATCCCCTATTAGTTATCCTTTTTCTAGTCAAAACATTCTTATGACATCACGTACATTAACTTTTTCACGCAGGACATTTGGAATGAAAAAAAATCTAACCTCGTAATTGACATTTTTTTATTTTTGGTTTTTTGAAATTGAGATTTTATTCAATTCTAAAGAATCAAAACTTAGTTATTTTTGTAAGAGCTACAAAAGGTTTAAAGCATGAAATAAATTCAACTATCATCAAATTATTGACTACAACTTACTATAATTTTAGATGATTGGCATGCAGTTCAAATTCATTCGTTCAATTCTTATATAATTCAGATCGAAAATGAACTTCACGATGTTTAAAGTTTTGTACTTGCGATTTGTATAGATACTGCAATCCCATTTAGCCAATGAATGCTTGCAATTATGATGTGGAATCAACGACGGAGGTATATGGAGCTCAGTGGTGCACTGGATCTTTCAAAATTATTAAATAATATATATATATATATATATATATATCAAGACGAAGTTATTTAAGGATTAGTGGTGCACTGGGCTTTCCAAAATTTAAAAAAATTAAATATTTAGACCCTCCTATCTTAAATTTCTGGCTCCGTCACTGTGTGGAATGCAAATTACCCAAAGTATTTTTCAGCAAATCATCATGTCAAAATGGTTTATATTAAAATTTTAGAGTTATTGGCCCCAACCAAAACAATATGCTACTCATCACTATTAAGGAAAAATTGAGAGAAAACGAAAATGGAAAGGTAAAAGAAGTGATGATGCTAGCTAAAATAGCACTGGAAAAATTATAGATGCTAGATAATATTATTTCATAATCGCTTCTCACTCACGAACCCCATCACTATCTGGTGGCATATAACATGGTAGAAATGCAAAGAATAATATATAAAGAAAGCTTGTATTTTTATATGGAAGAGTCTTTTAACTTTCAGTTATCCCTAACTGATGATATACAAGTATATTTATAAAAGCTAGATAAAGGACCCATATCTACTAGCCATCTTTACTCTTATTATATCCTACTGTTAAGAATATGTTCTGATTTAAATTAAATTAAACCACTTAATTAGTTATTATCAAGATAATAACTCTGTAATCACTTCAAAACAAATTTGAAATTGTATATGTGAGCCACACTTAAGAAATACATTTTTATCCAAACTTTTCCCATTTGACCCGAATTATCATATAATCAGTTTTAAATAAATGAAAGTAATAAAAAATTCTCAATTCAAACTTTAATTAATATACTTTAAAGATGTGAATATTTTATTCTGTACATTATAATATATATTAGGGAAAATATAAATACAGAACTTTAGATTTATGAATAGAACACATATTTTTATTCTATTTAGGTTTCACCAAAAAGATTAAACGATAACATTTTTTCAAAAAATAAAAGGAATCGTTAGTAATAAGACCTAAATCAATACCTTGCAAGGAATTAAAACAATATGGAATTACTACAACTAAACGTTAAACCAGCACCACCTTAAAAAGGAAATTTAATTAACTGAAGATCAGGCCTTGCGCAAGGCAACTAAATGCTCATATGAGATGTCGTGCTCCCAATTTATTTATTACATTCCTTTATATCAATGTTCCTCCCTTAATAAGAATATCTGTGCATACTACATTCAAACATGTTTCTCTTGTTGCAAGATATGTTCGAAGCGAGATTTGCAACTATTGCTACATGTCTAATGTCTTTCCATAGTATGCATGTTGAATTCCACCTGGATCCACTTACTTTTATTTTGCTTTTCTTGCTTCCTTTTGCAAAGAAGTTGGCCACTTTTCCACTAGAGGATCTCCACTTGTAAATGTTCTCTTGTTTAAACTTAGAAGCCATAATTTTATCTGGCTCTGGTGATTTCAGAATTTAAAGTTGGCATTTGAAATTCTTGCATGTGTTTTTATTTAAAGTTCCTTAGGGTCATTTACCTTCTCCTTGCTTTATCTTACTTTGCAAAATATTGTAGGCTCCTGTGTAATTTATACAAGTAGATAAAGGGTAGGTAGCATTGAGGGGTCTCCTAGCCCAGGATATACAACAACAAAAACTCCCAATGAGAGTCCCGCTGAAACATAGGGTCTGGGGGCCCGAGATATGAGTTGAATAATTAAATCGACTTAGTAAGGTGTAAACAGTAAATTGTATGTTCACAAACTTTATCATTAACAAAGTGAGAAGTTTTACCTTGAAATAATAATCAATTATACAACCCATATTTTATACTGATAGGTCTATATTTAATATGTTATTTATCATTAAATTACTTGTGACTTAGCATATTTATAACATATTTTATGTAGATTATATGATAATTTGCTATGTTTATTTTATTGTCTTGTAGGTGATTATCTTAAGGAAAAATACAAAATTAAGTGCAACTTTCATCACAATTTTCCCATCAAAGAGATTTTGGAGCCATTTGAGAGACAAGAAGATTAAAAAAAACTATGTAAAAGACATTAGAAGTCACGAAAATATCAAAAAGTGGAGAAGTTAGGAGAAAAGGGAATAAAAGTATCTAACTTGTCAAGGAATATTCAATAGTTATTTTAATAATCCTATTTTTTTGCTTTGCTTTATTTTAAATTTTTATCTCTTCTATTATTTGTAATTTATCTCTCTTCTACTTAGGATTGACATCAACATCGTGAATTTTTAGACTTGACGGTAAGAGTAACTAATCTTTTAAACTAGATGAACATAATGGTGGATCATAACATGACCTGTAAGGGCATACTATCATTATGGCATGTATGGGTACCCTTCCTATGCTTGCGTGAACATATATGTATGAATGATCATCTCTCTGATAGCATTCAGGATCCTTTCTCTAGTATATATCATTCGGGATAGAGTAACCATCCAATTATCTTTTGGAGAGGAGTACAGAACTAGAGTAAGGAGACTTATGGGACCATTAGAGTTTCATCAATTTCTTGAATGTCAATAATCACCATTATAGAGAAATGATATGAAAGAGAAGATATGCAGTTTATGACTTCTTCAATGAAAGATTAGAAATATTAGATAGTTTGGGGAAATTTGAATCTTATGTGGACATACTTAAACAGATATATAATCTAATTATGTAACCATTAATAATATAGAGATTCAAGTGAACTAACTAACGAAGATGGATAATGAAAGAGGTCAAAGTAAACTTCTTAGCAACATAGAGATGAATCCAAGAGATCAAGTATTAGCAATACCACTTGGGAGTGGTAATACACTTGATGTTGAAGATACTAAAGTGGAAGACATGTAAAGGTCAGACAAGCATGAGGAAGTGGGTGACAGAGTGGAGAAGAAAAGCAAACCAACGTCGGTATCATCTTCATTAGATGCTAATCATAATTTTGAGTTAGAGAATTATTTGGACAAGAACAAAATAATGTTAGTTTCTTCCATCACATGCATTAGTATGGAGTAAAAGACACCTTAACCTATGGTGACATTATTACATACCCGAGTAGGTTTGCTATAGATGGAGAGGAAGATATATATGCTCTTTTATAGATGTTAAAGAACATTAAATTTTCAAAGGATCTGCTTTCTAAAAAGAAGAAGTTTAAGGAGTTATTGGTGGTTGAGTCAAGTGAAGAGTGTTTCTATATATTGTAAGGAGAAGAAGGAGAATGAGCCAACCAAATCCTAATAGAATATGGGGGAGTTAAAGAGCCTTAGATTCCAAAGAAAATTTAAAGTAAGCCTTTATTTTTAAATCCAAGATGAAAGGCTTGAGTAGGAAATCTAACTAAAAAACTTCTAAAGAATTATTTTTTAGGAGATAATCCAACATTCTAACTTTTCTTTCTTTAGTGTCTTTGTTATATATTTTTATTAATTTTTTCGTAGGTTCTTTTTTGGATTATCTCGAATGTTGCCTCATCAATTGTGAATGACAAATAAGGGGGATTTTCTACCTTATTTATCTCATGCTTACTTTCATTTTCTTATTTGTTTGAAATAGAGGATAATGTCATAATTAGGTGTCAGGAGATGAATCTAAGACTTTTCATTAGGTGTTATGTGTTAACTAACTTTTTTTCTGTTTTTTATTTATATGTTTAGTGTGCTTTAGGTTTAGATTATTTTTAGCTTTCTTTTTGTTTTTTTTTTTGTGTGGTTAGGAACTCATTAGTTACTTTAGGTTGATAACATAAGTTCATGCATAATGCTTAGCTAAAATTGATTGTTAAAGGATAAATGCATAATATGATTAAGTGATTACAATGCAATATTGACTCCATGAATGTTAGGAAACCAAATTTGTTAAGTGAATATACTTTAGTTTGACTTGAGTGATATTATCAAAAATTAGACCTTTATGCAATATTCGTTAATGTGGATGCCTTCTTTGATTTTAGACTTTTAGATCTTGGATTTCATTCTTTTGAGATTACATGTAAGATGTGTCCAAGCATTAAGATGATAAAGGCACAAAGGATTTAAATTTGAGTCAAATTGCCTATACTTTAATCCATTATTAAACCCCTTTGAAGTTATTATAAAATTTTATCCTTTTTCTTAGTACCTTTCTCTAAAGAACCTTGACCCTAAAAGAAAAGGAAGTATATATACCTTAATTTGTGATTAATAAAGCTTTTACTTGTGATTTGGCAGTTGTTGGGTATGGTTGCAAGGAAATAAGTGTGAGGGAGATGGTAATGTATGTAAAATGACAACAGAAAAGGGAAATTCACACTAATTAAAAAAAAGAAGGGGAAAATCTTGTAAAAATGTAACCAATACGTAAAGTGTTAAAAAGTCTTTAAAAATTGATTGACATAGATTCTCGTACTTAGAAAGAATGAAGGAAGAGGAGGATTTTTGCAAGATATAAAGACTTGGTTGAGATTTTTATCAATTTCTTAATTTAATTGTTCTACTAATTGTGAATATTCTTTTTCATATATTTGTTTTTCCATATTCCTTTCTTTGTTAACTTACTCCTTTAGTCTCATTATAACCTTGTTCAAAAACTTTTTGATTTTCACTTATATATATCTTTTGAAGTGGTAGAGATTAGATGATTTTCAATTATAGGCACGTTCAATTTCATAAGAAGATTAATAAGATGTGATTAGATCATATTAATTGGAGTTATCTCTTTTTTTAGGTTGATTTTGGTGCTTAATTGGTAAAATTGATATTTGTTTTATTTTAGGAGGTGATAAATGGACATTGGAATAAATTTGGCTCAAAATACCAAACTAACAGCATCATTTGTCAAAGTCAAAAATTTTAGGAAGATGGAATAAAAGATGACAGACTATTGAAATTGATAAGACGAGATCACACTTATAGTCAAACTCAATTTAGAAAGTTGTGTTTAATTAGGAGACATTATTATATAAGAATTATAATTTTATTATATAAGAATTCCGATTTGATTCAATCATTATCTCTATAATATTTATAAAATATAATTTTGGACGGGAAGAACATGTTGTTCTCTGTTTTTCTTTTGTCTTCTTTCTTTTATTTTTAGTGACAAAAAGATAGCCACAAGTGGCTAAATCTTATTTTTCTATTTCAAAGGAAATTAGAACTTTATTTATAATTTTAGGAGGTTTTGTTCTAAACTTGAAATTTATTTCAATTCAAGTATTTCTTATTTTTGTTCTTCTATTTCATTAATAATTAATATTGACTAATATGATAAAATAATTCAGTGTTAATTATTCTATTACTATCCATGAGTTTAGTGATATGTAATTATCAAGAATGATAGGTACAAGTAGTAAGTAAGCTATTTATATATTTGCATATCTAACTTATGAGAAATAAGAAAACTAAATTGAATAGTTGTAGCTATCTCAATTATTTAATTTAGGGTTTAGTCTTTTTCATTAATCTCATTGCTATCATTTAATTGATATGGAATGCTATTATACTCAATCAATTAATGGTATGTTTTAATTTTAGTGTTATAGTTGAATGAATTAATTTAGAAAAGTTGAGACTTATTATGGTTATCCTAATCGTTTCAAACTAAATACTTGAGTTATAAAAATTTATTATTTTTATATTAATAATCAAAGTTACAATTAGATGAAATCCGTCCCTTAAATTAGAATTAATAAAAAATAAATTTATTATTTAATACTCAATAGATTTTTTTGATTTCTTATTAATTTTAGTTTATTATTGAATTAATCATAAACTCCTATTCACACTTATCAATTAAAGTTAAGAAACTAATATTAATTCTCTTGAAATTCAATCTAGTTCCATGACTACTACAATTGTTTAGCAAATCAAAAATTAATTTTGAAGCTTCAACAACCCATCCAAAGATGATAAGCGTTTCTCATTCAAAATTCAAACAATTGTGTAAATGAGTGATACCTTCTAAGAAAATTGTCAAATTAAATTGTTTTAACTTGATGAAGGAGGTAGAATAGTATTTACTCTGTCATGATTGTATAGTGATTATTTAAGAAATATTATGTGTTTAAGTTTTACAATTCAAATGGAACATGAATATAAATATCTTGTGTTATTAACAACAAAGTTAACTAATGTATATAGATTAATGTTTATGGCTCTCATTCCTGTAAACTCTCAGGAGATGATAACTACTCCACTAAGGGCATTTAGGTAAGCTTGTGATACATGTTAAATGCCACTGTACACCGACAAAAGTGGAATTGTTTCTTATTTTAGTTAGGGGTGTTTAGTTAATTAAGGTTTAGGGTTGTCAATTGCTTGAGGATAGGCAATGAGGTAAGATATTATTTAATGTTAAATTACTTATGATTTGTTATGTTTATAGCATGTTTTAGATTAATTGTATATTGTTTTTCTATGTTTAGTTTATTGTCTTGTAGGTGATGATCTTAAAGAGAAAACATGAACTTAAATGAAACCTTCTCCATAATTATCTAATAGAAGAGATATTGGAGACATTTGAGAGGTAAAAAGATAGACAACAATTTTGTAGAAGACACTAAAAGTCAATTCTAATCCAAAGATGTTAAAAAGTGGATTGCGTAAGTTAGATTAGTTAGATTGTGTCCCATACTTAAATGAATATATCGGCAAACCTTTAATCTTATGATTAGCTATGATAAGCTCAGAACTTATATGCTCGATTGATATGGTTTATATTGCTATGGTTTTTCCACTTTTATTCTTTTTTGAAAAGGACATTGTAGTTGAATTATCATAATAAATTTTTTATGATCATATAATATTGTCGACAACCCTTAAGTTTGTGGTAAAACTCCTTAACAATAATGTTAGCTACATGGCACATTATATACTTTACTTCAATAAT
Organism: Erythroxylum mucronatum; assembly: GCA_027563825.1. Lineage (NCBI taxonomy): Eukaryota > Viridiplantae > Streptophyta > Magnoliopsida > Malpighiales > Erythroxylaceae > Erythroxylum > Erythroxylum mucronatum. The sequence continues at coordinate 15,647,063 of JAOSBP010000007.1, read as the reverse complement.
GGATAAGGAAATTATAGTCTTGATGGTGCTTCTCCATGAGATGATCTCTAATAAGCTAAAACATGTATCAAGATATAGACTTTGTACTATCTTTATATCCTACAAAATATGAATATCGAATTAAATATGACCTTTAAGTTATCAAAATGTTTGTACGTGAGAGTGTGGATTTTATTTTCTTGTATATTCTTTATAACTTTCTTAGAAATTGTTTAGTGCTTAAGCCTTAGATTGCTCTAGTTTCTCCTTAATGTTCCTACTACATGTAATATCAAGTATTATGTACAAACAACAACAACAACAATAATAACAACATCCTAGTAGAAGTCCTATTGAGAAGCAGAGTCTAAGGAAGTCCAGAAGTATGTAGCCTTTCCTATAATATCAGGTCTTATGTAGACGTATGTATATATTAGCTATCAGATGCATATAGTATGTCCTTCATTACTTTTTTTCTCAATATATTCTTTTGACATTGTGCAAGATTTAATTTGTATCCTTTAAATATGAGTGTTATTGATGATGAACACATGCTCATCTTGAACCTCTTCGAAACCTTTTCAATGTAATCTTTTTCAAAAAATATTAATATTCCATTAAACTTATCTCTATAATTATCTATGTCAATGACATAAGATGCTTCACCTATGTCATTCATTTCTAAATTATAAGAGAGAAAATTCTTAGTCTCATATAGCAAACCTAAATCATTAGTTTCAAGTAATATATTGTTTATATATACCAAAAATAAATATTTCTCCCTCTAACCTGAAGGTATATAAATTGATCAATGTTTTCCTTAAAACCACTAGAGGTTATAATATTGCAAATTTTCATATATCACTACAATGAGGCTTGTTGTAGTCCATATAAGACTTCTTTAGCTTGTAAACTAAATGATTTTCTTTACTAAAATAAAACCCTTTAGATTGAATCTCCATTTAAAAAGAAAGTTTTAACATTTATTTGACACAATTTTAAATTCAAATGACCCATTAATGTCATGATTATCCTTAGTGAATTCCTCTTAGAAACTAAAGTGAAGGTTTCGTGATAATTAATGCCTTTCTTTTGAGTAAATCCTTAACTATACATCTGACTTTTATATCTCTTTATATTACCATAAAAGCCTTATTTGGCTTTAAAATCTCATTTATAGTTAACAGATTGTGCTCTTTCTATACTTGAACGAGATCCCAAACTTGATTGCTAGCCATGGATTTCAACTCCTCTTACATGGTTTCATACTAGAGATTAGAATTAGCATCATTTATTTCCTTTGAATGAGATTAATTTCTCTTAAGGACTTATATCTCACTTTTATGAATACACCATGTAATTAGAAATTACATCTCTCATCTTCTTTGTGGACCTTCTAACATCCACTTATTGTTGTACAGGAACATTAATTTTTTATGTATTAGTATAACTTGAGTTAGATAGTTAAGTATGTTGAAAACCAATCAATCTATCTAAATTTAGTAGTTGTTAATAAGACCCTATTGCTTCCTATAATTTAATTAGATGAGAAATACTCTCACTAAACTCAAGATCCTTGAACAACCTTGCATTTCTTACTTCAACTATCTTTTGTATAATTCAAGGGGCATTAAAATTTAAATCTCTAAGATTTTTTTTATAATGCCAATGAAAAATGGTTATCATTAGTTTCTTTATAATAGGACAATTAATCATTATTTAAGTAGGAAAACTCTATATGTGTCTTAAACTTAGTTCCTTTTTATTCTATATCCCAAAAGGAGATTTAGGATGAATCTTGATATAACCCTAATTAAGATATAAGCAACGATTATTAAGGCTTCACTCTATTAACTTCATGGGATATTACAATTATTGATGATGATTCTCACCATATTCATAAGGGTATAATTTCTTCTCGTTCCATTTTGTTAAAGGAAAATAGAAAATCGATCCTTTTTTGTCACATTTATTTTTATCTATAATACTATTCTATACCTTTATCAGATTTTACGATCTTAATCCTTTTATTCTTTTATTTCTCTACTTATGTTTTGAAAGCATCAAAGGCATCTAATGTCACTAACTTATTATATAAAAGATGGAGATAAATGAAACTTGAATAATCATCTATATATATATATATATGATGATGATGAAGTAACTTTGACCATTCAGAGGAGTAAGAAATGGCTCATAGATATTGATGTATATAATCTAAAGAGTCTTTGAACTTTTAGTAGCACCTTTAGTGCACTTACTTGTTTTCTTACCCTTAATATAATCAACGTAAGTACCAAAATCATTAAAATCAAGGTTGGTTAGTATATTATCATTAATAGGCCTTTTCATTCTCCCAATGAAGATATAGCCTAACTCCTATGTCACAATTAAGATGATTCTTAATTAGTGTTCTATATTCAATACCAAGTTCATCATATATATTACATTCTTGAGTGGGATCAAGATCAACTTTATAAAGGCCATTACACAAATAATAATAATAATTTAATTTTATTATTAAATAAAAGACCAAATACAATGTTTCCAAGATAAATTTTAAAACCTAAATAATTGAATTTTTAGAGAGTGAAATTTAAATTTCTAAAAAAATATTAAAACATAGAAAACATTTCCTAACTCTAAAACATATTTGAATTTAAAAATTAATAGGTGTGGTCCCACATCTTTAATATAAACAACACAAGAATCCATATGAAGTTAATTAGGAAGCCTTCATCTAGAAGAAAAGATGATATTAATATCAACCCATTTCAATGTTTAAAAGAGCCAATTATTAGAATTATACCAATATAAGCATCAAAATCTGGTTTGCGAGCTTCAATAGTAGCTTTGTTAGAATCATTCATTTCAGTTTATGGTTTGATTTTTCTGGTTAGAATTTGACCAAAAAGACATTTGTTTTGTTGAGTACCCATATGAATTTCCGGACAAAACAACGAGAAGGAAAGAGAACCTAAGTGGTCAATTTTGTTAATCATGAAATATTCATATACAACATGCTAAATTAATCAAAAACTCAAAAACCATACACTAAACGAACAAGTACTCAAAAATCTAAGAATAATGTCGAGTAATAGGAATGGGAAATCTTTGTTTTATGTGAAAATCAAACGAGTGATGAAACCAAAGGCCAAACATGTAGTTGGTAGAAGCCTGAAATATGTAGTCAGAGAGAGAGAAAGAGAGAAATGAGGGCTTAAGGGAATAGTAATAGCAAATGGATTCATGGGAATGCCGCAGAGGAAAGGAAAGGAAAGGGTTGAAGAAAAACAAATGATTTTCTTTTTTTCTTTTATGAAAAATCCTCTTGGCCTCTCCAAATAGTTTTTTATATATAGTAACAATGCGTGTATGACACCTCCAAATTTTTGTTCAAAATAGCCTAACATTGAGCAGACTCAATAACGTTTAGACCTTAATTGAGCAAGTTATAATGTTAGACCCTAAATTGATCAAACCTAAAAACGTTTGGCCCGAATTTAAGCATTTAGCCTTCATTTCTCCTATCTATCTTAGGAATAAACTAAACTTCTAAACAAGCATTTCTCTAAATATTATATTGAAAAGGTTATGTTCAATATGAATGGTAGTAGGGCACCTGACCCTGATAGGCACAATGCTTTTATTAAAAGTCATGGAATTTGGTCTGTAATTAGGTGACAAAAGATATTTTGGAATTTTTTTTTCAAAAGGGAAAATGCACAAGGAAATGAATAAAACTTATATTTTTCACATTCTTAAGCCTTCTAAACCCTCTTCCTAACAAGATTATAGGTCAATCTTAATTTTCAATATTCTATACAAAATTATCGTTAAGTTGCTAACCACTAGACTGAGCTCAATCATGAATCACATCATCAATCCATATCAAGGAGCATTCATACAAGAGAGAAGCATTTGTGATAATATCCATCTAGCATAATAATTATACAAAAACTATTATAAGAAGGAAAAAAAGAGTTTCTCTATGAGATTGACTTTCATTAATCTTTTGGTTTCGTAAGTTGGAAGTTCATATTTGACCCTTAGAATCTTTTGGTTTCCCCTTAAATTCACTAAGTGGCCAAAATAATGCATCATAATAACTTCCTGCAACATTTTGATTAGTGGGAACCCACTCAAATCCTTAAGGGCGCTAAAGGCCTGAGGTAAGGGGACCTTTTATCCCCGTACCTTTTCACAATTTATATTGAAGTACAGATAAGGCTCATAGCTCATAATATTAACCAAGGCAACTTCTTTAAGTGTCACGATAAAAGCAAGAAGATGAGAGGTTGCTCAACCTTTCTTTTATTGATGACATATTATTGACGTGTGGAGCTGATACACAATTTAGTAAAACCATTATGGGCTCTTTGTATGCTTTTAATGAACTATCAAGTCTCAATCAATTATAATAAAAGCAAATTGTTTATATTAGTTAGTTCATCTAGTCTTGCTAACCAACTCTCTTCTATCTCAAGTCCCAAGCTCCAATAGTATCAATTTAAATACTTAGATATCTCTATTATTTCTAGAAACTCTCTTTCAAGGATTGTTGCCTTTGTGTGATGTTATACACAAAAAATACAGAATTGGAATAAAAAGTTCCTTTCATTTGTAGGCATACTTCAACTGAGCATTTTGATGCTCAATAATCTATATATGTACTAGAGTTCTCACTTGTTTCTCCCTTAAAACTTGGCGAAAACTACAGAAAAATTTCCGAAAAACCTTTCTATCAATGTGTTATATTAATAATGATGTTAAAGCAAAAACCCAATAGGCCAAAGTTTTTGTGCCTAAAGAAGAAGCTAGACTTGGAATTACCTTAGTTAGATCCATATAAAATGCTAGTCAAAACAATCTGGAACATATTTTTACACTAAGAATCCTTCTAGGTTAAATGGATGCATACCTTTTTCTTTAAAGGTGACAACTTCTAAAAAAATAAAGCTAAGTATAACACTTATTAGACTCTCAATCAAATGCTGAAATTAAGATGCATCATTGACAATAAAATGAATATGATTGGGAATTAAAAAACATGGTTTTAGTTTGACAATTGGAATAATCTTGGTCCTTTCCACTAACTTCCTTACTTTAGTAGCTTAAAACACACAATTCTAGAGGTCAAAAAGATTATCTTAGGGGATGATTGGTTTTACAACCATAAAGGCTTTACAACTATTATGACTTAAATACAGAGAAATAGCCGTAGGTAATAATTAGCGACAAAGTACAAATTTTTCATCGCTACTTTACTGACAAATATTTTATGTTCCATCGCTATATTTAGTGACGGTAATTTTGTGCTATCGGTAAATTTAGCAACGGAATATTTGTTTCGATCAGAAAATTTAGTGATGAACAAGGCTTCTCCTTCGGTAAATTTACAGACGAATTTTTCAAATTCTTCAATAAATTCACGATTAACTATACCGATGAAACTTAGTTATCGATCGGTAAATTCATTGCATTTTACTGACGGATGTTGGTTTTTCATCAGTAAATTTACTGATACTATTTTTAATTCCCTGAATTTAATTTTATCTGATAATCTTATGATTGATGTATAATTTATATAGTTATTAGTTATCTGTTGATAATATTTTGATTTATTTCTACATTTAATTTGTTAAAATAGAAAGTTGATTGATGATATAAAGTAAAAATTATCTTAATTGATAATAAAAAAATTATTTTGTACACAATAAAAATTTAATTCATACAAAATGACAACCACGCTATTCATTTGGTAAATGTGGATGCTCTGAATATTGCGATGAGGTGTTGCCCTTCCCCTTCAACTCATTCATCTCATTACGAAACTGGGCTATAACTCTATCGACTATTGCAACTGAGTTGCTAGTGCCTGTACTGTGCTCTGAAGCTCATGGACTTCATTGGATGCGAACCGCCTACTAGATGATGTGGAGGATTACGAATAATTTGTATTCGCAAATAAACCTAAGTCGAATATCCTTCCACGAGAGAGAGGAAAAGATGAAAACTAAAATGCAAGGAAGAGGGAGGGAGGTCTTCGGGTAGGTTAAATGTGTAGCAAAACGACGTTTGGTATTTTATTAAAAACGTTGAAGTCAAAGGAAACGATGACGTTTACCTCTAAAATTTATCGACGAAATTGTATTCTATCGGTAAACCCAAAACTTTTGTATTCCGTCAAGCATTCCCGCCGTCTTTACCGATGGGAATTTTCTATCGTTGCTATATTTCGTCAGAAAATTTGTTAGGATAATTTCTCTCCATATTTACCGACAGATATTTTTTCCGTCGCAAAATAAAATTTGTCCCGACAATATTACCAGTGGAAAATGATTTACCGTCGATAATTTACTACGGTTTTGTTTCCGTCGGTAATTTTCTATCGCTAATTACCAATTTTCTTGTAGTAATAAATTTGTGTCATTTTGTAACTTTTTGCAAAATATAATCCCTTAGTATTACACTTTTTTTGTTGGTATTGAAAATAGATATGAAAAAGCTGCGACACCGCACATGTCTAATAGAAAGTTATTTATATCATCTATTCTACCAAGTATTTGAAGGGTATTCCAGTGCTTTTATGTTATCGTCAAAGTCCCGAATCTTCAAAAGCAGTTCACAAAACAATAAAGTTTTGCTCATACGGTCATACCTCACTACATGAAGATTTGACGTTAGTTGAAAACCTACATTTGCGCATGCCAACCAAAAGAGGAACTGTTACATCAATATAAGATTTGAGTGGCGAATTTATCTTTAAATATGACATGCGAGGATGGGTTATGATCTTATATACAAGTATAAGCACTCTCCTCCTGCAACATCCAACAAAACTCAGCCTCACGAAGTGGGATCAAGAAGTCAAAAAGATACTGTAGAGTTGAGTACTAAGCGTAGATGGGTTGTATTAATGGCATCGAAATTGATCGCTCGCTGATTGTCACTCAAAACTTGAAATTGACATCTTTCACGACGACCCTCTGTAGTGTTTGTTTTAAGTCGACTCTTAAACAGGTCCTAATTGGTTTGTCATGCCTAATCTGTCTAAATCCATGAAAATTAGAGACAATCATTTAATGGTATAGACATTCGTCCACGTCTGACACTGTGCACTTACTTATATTCTGAAGCGATATGTCTTGTCATTATAGCATTGTGACAGTATGGATGGGTTCCACCAACATTAACTTTTGTCCCTGTTGGTGGGAAGAAAATGGAGAATGGGAAGTAGAAAGAATTGAAGTTTTAGTTTCTACCTGCTAACCTCATTGTCAAAGCATGCACAAACATTGACCAGATATTATTAGAATTTATTTTTTTGAAGAGAAGAAAGAAAGAAAGAAATGAAATGATTGAGACAATCACATTAATTTCTCTTCAGCTAATCAACATCATGTCTTGAAGAAATTGATTCCTTTCGCTTTTCAATCGTTGGTCATTTAATCCACTTGATCGTATTTAATTCACGGAAGGTATCAGAAATCCCACATCGGACGACTATGAAAGCTTTCAATAATTTATAATAATGTTCAAACCTCCTCCTCTTGAGCTAGCTTTTAAGGGTGAGTTAGGCACTTTCTAACATGGTATCAGAGCCAGTTTATCTCGATGGTTTGGAGCGGTGCCTGGTTATGTCCATTTGCCCAATATGTCTACCAGATGTTCAGTCCTGCTCTGAACTGAGGGGGGTGTGTCAGGAATCCCACATCGGACAACTATGAAAGCTTTCAATAATTTATAATAATGTGCAAACCTCCCCCTCTTGAGCTAGCTTTTGGGGTGAGTTAGGCACTTTCTAACGGAATTTATTGCCTTAATCACCCTGTGTTATTCAAAAGTTGCTAAAAAAATTCTGACATAAAAATTAGCAAAAAAAACTCTGAGTTGAAATTTTATTAACTCACAGCCCCTAATTAACAATACATGGCTAAGGGTTTTTTTTGCAACAAAATTGAAAACATAAGGTTAATAGAGTAACAATTTATATCTCATGGTTTAATTAGCTACTTTTGTATAACACAGGAGTCGCTACAGTAATTTTGTCCTTTCTATCGGAAGGAGTGAAATGACCTCCTCTTTGTCTTACTTTCCAATGTATTATTTTCATGCGTAAGTCAGTAATTCATTTCTAACGTTCAGCTTTGTGATTATGGGAGAGATGAAGTTTCAAACTATTGTAAATACTCGTTTAACCATAACTAACAATCAATGATCTAGCTCACACCAATAACCTGGAAAATGAAGAAACGTTAGAGTTTTTTTTAATGAAAGAAATTATATCAATCATAATAAAAGCTATCACCATTACAATGACTCACATTGTCATACTGCAATAAGTAAATACTGAGATGTTTATAAAAAGTTAAATTGATCATAAAACAGTGAATTACAACTTCCGGTTGTTTTCCAACGTATTGCTAAGTGTGTTGGGAGCTATGAATGTGGCTCGAACTCAATTGCCGATGTATTCAGCGATTTGCTATTTTCCTTATTCGATTTTCTTATATAATCTCTTTCTTAAATTTTCTTAAATAAATTTATACTAAGTTGTAATTAAAATAAGGATCATATGGCTCCACCCCTTGTCTACAAGAAGTTAAAGTTGATATCTATCTAATATATGAATCATTTTACTATAAGTATGCGTTCATCAACTAGTGAAATATTTTAACATAAAATTTATTTTTATTACTACTCCAATTAAGGAGACAAATCCCCCTTACTACAACAACTTAAATTAAAATTGATATTAATCAAACAAGATCAATCATTTTACAGCTAGTATGTGTACATAAACTAGTAAATTATATAAAATCAAATAAAGTACTCTTATTTGATTAATATAATATAAGGAGACAAGTTCATGGAAGAGCCCCACAAGATTTGGCAATCCATAGATTGTACAAGTCTTGATTCCGAAGGATCTAAGACCATAAACGAGCAAGGGTATATCTCTCTTTTTTTTTTGTCTTAGATTAAGGTATTTACCGGCGAATCCAGTGACTAATTCTTTTACTGGTTTGTAGGCACCTCACAGGGTGGAACAGCTGGCCCAAAAATTTAAGGTTGCTCCATACCTAAAGTCAAGGATCGAACCCCTGATCTTTGGTTAATGATAGATGAATCCCTGCCACTCAACCACACCCCTTAAATTAAGGGTACATCTTCTTTGAGAGCGAGTGCTTCAGGAGTAGATTGGGAGCTAAACCATAGGGTTTTATATAACTAGCAAATGAAGATGTGCCGAAACAAAGAAACCTCAAACATTATCCTAAATTCCGTTAAGGGGGGAAAATAAGAACCTTTGTGCTGATTTCACGCCTGCTGTTATGTTTACCGTTTTACCTTTTCTTTTATCTCTTCAACAAAAAGGGCCCACACGTTAAAAAAACACGTGGCAACAGGAGCAAAAGTCAAATTACGTTGGTCACCTGGGCTGAGAGGTGACGGAAGCAAAGACCCGAACAGCGTGTCTCTTTAGCGCGGGAATAGCGAGGCGGGCCCTAGTATGTTACGTGTCGACCGTTAGAGTGGCCTAACTCTCCCCAGAGCATGATCTCATCATTTTGTGGGGCACCACACACGTACTGTTTCTTACACGACTTTGTCGGCTTTTAATTGGTCCATTGTTTTTAATTTTGATCTAGCCATTAATTAATACCAAGTTTAATTTCTAAACATTGGGATGGAATTATTTAGAAATGACTGTCATTCTTGGAGTAAGCCTGGGATGGTTGAAATGTAACGTTGATGCTTCGGTCTCGACAGAAGAAAACAGATCGAATTTTGGAGTTGTCCTCAGGAACGATCATGGTCGGTTTGTAAAGACTCTCTCGGGCCACATACCTTGTTGTGTGGATACTTATCTTGTTGAAGAAATTTCCATTAAAGAAGTTCCGGCTTGGCTTATGGATCAATGCCTGGATAGAATTATTATTGAGTCGGATTGTCTAGAAGCTATTAACCATATTAATAACTCATCCAGTAATTTGCTAGAGGTTGGTACAGTGTTTACTTAAGAACAGCTTCCACCATTTGTCCTTTCATTAGACTTCACGGAATGATAATAAGGCTGCTCATACGTTAGCAAGGGTCGCTTTATTACATGCAAATCGGTCTGAGTGGGATTCTATCCCAAGCAGTATTGTTTATGTTCTTCTTTGTGACTATCGCTTGTAATCAAGTCAAAAGAGATTTTAGGTCCGGGTGTTATAGGGTAAAAGCCTATTAGCTTTGAGTTTAGTTGATTCTTCTGAATTGATTTCTCGTTATTTTAATGAATTTGCTTAACTTCAAAAAAAAAGAAAGAAGAAATGACTATATCATTTTAAAGGCTATAGTGTGGTACTCTTAAAGGATTGCCTCCATCAGGAGATGCGAATTAGAACAGAGAAAGGAAGAGATTGGCATGCCAGCTTGAGAGGGAAGATAGATAGACATAAATGAAATATTGTTATGGAACATGTCGTGTAGGGCTCTAAGACATGTCGAAAAGGGGAGATTTTCTCATGTGCCAAAAACTAAAACACCACATGCTACAAAAGAAGAACATATTTAAAGAAAGAAAACCAGGCTGGTGTTTGGATTGCACGGATCATGCTTCAAGCGTTTGCAGCTTTTATAGAAAAGGAAATTAAACAATATCTGGGCATCAGGCTGCATGAATGGACAACGTGAAACGAAACAAATTTATGTGATGCGGGGTTGGTGCATTTTCATGTGTAAGAGAAGGGGATAAGGATTAAGGAGTTTGTTGAAATCTAGTAGTCTACCCTTCTTCATGTCCTTAGATTTTTTTTAATTATTATCAATGAGATTTAATATTGAGGAATCAGTCTTTACTCATTTAAAATATTGAAATTTAATTAAAAAAGAGATTGTTAAATAAAAATTATAAAAATTGACCAATTAAATTTTTTTTTTGGAAATAAAAGAGCTAACAACTAGCTAGAGCTAATAATAGGATTAAGGTGCCGAGTGCGAGCTATTAAAATAAATCGAATTAAAAAATTGAAAAATTAAGTTGATTCAAAGTTTTTATAGTTAAACTGATCAAACCAAATTAAATTTTTAATCATTAATTATAATATAAGGTACAAAAAGTTTTGTTTTGGTGATTAAGTAAAAATTTTGATAATTTAATTTCAATAAAAGATAATTTCTTTTGTTATTGTCTTAAATTCATTATGTATTTTTAATTTAATAATTTACTGGATAATTTATTTGGAACAAAATAATTCGTAGTGTACATACTACAATTTATTTATTTAGTGTAGGTACAAAAATAACAATTACGGGGGAACTTAGACCCCTACTAAATCTGGCGAAAGTTACTTCACAATTAAAGGGTAGTTGGACCGTTTAGGGTATGATTGATAAGTGAGTTTTATAAAGAATTAAGACATCAAAATACGCAGTTCACGAGAAACTCTGACTATTGTTCAAATTCAAATTAGCAAATATCAATGTTTAAATCCAAAATTTTAGGCATACAAGGACAAAGTTGAATTGATTCGAATATGCGCTAAAAGACAAGGCCTTGAGGTGAATCAAATTGCTATTTAGTCCACGAAGGGAAGCAAATGGATTACTAGTGTTTTGAAAACCGGACAAAACGGATTGATTGAACCAAAAATTTGGTGATTTAGAGCATGAAATGATTCAGTTTAATTTGTATTTTTTGTGAGTGATTGATTCGTTCATTTTGCATTCGAACCGGTAAAAACTACTGAACCGGTGAAAGAAAGGATCGGCTGAACCGTTTAAATTGTCTTGATCTTGATGATTTCAAGTTAAATGAATATTATGATTAGTGATCTTTTTTTAATCTTTTTGATGAAATATGACTAGTAAGCTTTGTTATCTTATCTTGTGTTGTGTTGGTAAACTTAAAAAAAATGCATATTTTGGAGTTTGAAGGTTTAAGTTAAGTTTACAATTACATAAATAATTAAATAGTATGTTTAAAAATTATCTTATATATATAATATATAAAATAAAAATTTCTATATTAATTAATTATCGGTTTGATCATGATTGAATTCCTGTTGAACCATTAACCTTTGAATTAATTGCTTCTCTAATTCAATCACCGGTTCGATTTTTAAAACATTGCGGATTTCTTAACCCAACATCGTACAATTGAAGCTGCAACCTTGATTGTCTCGAATACATTACAGAAATTGGAAAACAAATGCTTATATTTTAAACATGTGAGAGACTCCATCTTAAAACTATTATTTTTTTAAGAAGAAAAAACAATTTGGTGAATGGATAATTACGAATGCATTAGTTGACGGGTACACGTTGGACTTGAGGGATACTTCTAAATTATTAGTTTTGTTTCCAAACAGAGGATAAGGAGAATTGTGAATTAAGATGCTGAAAGGAGTCCCCACAAGAAGAAACTGATATCATATTCAGAAGAGTCCCCACAAGAAGAAACTGATATTCCAAAATCCACTCTAAAACATAAATAAAACCCTTTCAAAATGGAACTCAAAATCTCAGATGATGCAAGCGCAAATTAATCCACAGGCTTTTAGTGCAATATCTTTTCAGGGTACAAATCAAATACCATCACTAACTAAGCTACCAACTGAATCTCAGACAGTTCAAGTTTTATTGCAGAAATTAATTTCTTACAGTACATAATACATGCTTCACACTACTTCTTACAACCTAGGAATTACGACATGTAACTTCTTTCAACTTCTACCACCACTAGATTCAAGAAATCTATACACAGACCATAACTCTATATTTTGGAAACAATAAATTGTAAATTAAGTTCCTCTTTCCTTCAACTTCTACCTTCTAGGTGCAGCTGCAGGTGTCTCAGTTTCAGTAATTCCAAAAATTGTCCAAATCCATTGGCCCAGCTGAACCTGAAGGAGCTTCATGATCGTCGAATGGCCTCTTTGCCATTTCGAAATTTGATATAACGGAAGAGATTTCTGTGTTCATGTCGGTGCTCAGGCCTGTTTCTTGTGAGACACTAATCATCTCCCTGTCTGCTTTTAAACTCTGCTTCATGATTGACTCTTGGTTTTCAATTAAGGCTGTTAAGATCGGGTGATCTTGGGCAAGAACAGAGCCTGGGTACTGCAAGTTTGCTGAAGCAGTTCCAGGCTGAGTGGAATAGAAAGAATTTGGAAGAGGAATTCGATTGAAAACAGTTGATGGGTAGGAAGAAATTGACAGGAGATGATTGAAGTTGTCAATTGCGGATTGTTGGTTTCTATCCACGTCATCGGGATTGGAGAAGCAGGGCACGTAGGCCGACTCGGCCACGGGCTTTGGCTTGTTTACACTGTAAGGAGAAGAATCCATCAATGGGGGTAAGCCAGAAGGACTCATTTCATTACCAAAAGAGCCTATTCTCGCCAGCCCTGATATATGAATTTTCTTTCCTCCACAACTCTTTTCGAACACCCTGCAAATTACCCACTCATTCTACAAAACAAGAACAAAACTTTTATTAGCATAAACATAGGAAAAGGGAGTACAAAACAGGGAAAAGCAGGTCAAGAGCAAAAGGTTGCTACCTTTGCAGTCTTGGGCAGATTGTGAACAGAGAGTTTACCCTCCAATCTGTATTCATGCATGACCCAGTTGGATTTCTCTCCTTTAGGAGCTCTACCCTTGTAGAACACGAGGGTTTTCTTCATTCCAACTAAAAATTTTCCTCTATAGATCTCCTTATCTTTTCCCGTGGCCTTCCAGTAACCTGCTTCAGTTGCTCTGTTTGTTCTGAGACCAGTTGGATACTTTCTGTCCCTGACACAGAAAAAGTACCACTCTTTCTCTCCCATTTTCGCTTTCCCTGCATCCAAACAACAATTAGAACATGCCCATCTCTGAATAAACAAAAGAGACTCTATATTTAAAGAACTTACATGGGAGTTCCCAAGGTTCAGACTTGTTCAAGTCTACATCTCCGATAGCTCTAGCACAGAAGTTAATGTCAAGAACTTTCTTGTACAAGTAATGAGAAATAAGCTCCTCATCAGTGGGATGAAACCTGAATCCAGGAGGCAAATCC
>JAOSBP010000007.1:15608792-15623164 GCA_027563825.1 Erythroxylum mucronatum | reverse complement strand
CAGTAGTATGATCACATCATAATTTCCTTCATGCTATGTCATATATCAGGGACTTCATTAATTTGATTAAAGATCCATATCAATTCATAAACTATGTTCATGAATATCAAATTAATGAAATATGCCTTTCTTTATTTATTCATAAAGTCTGTACTTTACTTGTACATGACTATTGAATAAAACGCGCTAAAGGGGATTGCCTTTAGGGCACAATTAAACAGTACCGACCTTGAACAAGTCGACTTATCCCATGAACAAGTCGACTTATCGGTGCTGAATATGAGAAAGGCGACTTATACTACCTACAAGTCGACTTATCACTTACACCAATGGTGAGTGACTGCACAAGTGAGGAAAAGAAAGTGGGATGTGCAGGAGAGAAGAAGTTAGTGAGTGAAAAGAAAGAAAAGAACGTGACAAGTGAACAAAGAGAAATTGAGAGGAGTGAAAAAGTTAAGACACAACCATGTTTGTATGCAAAAGAGAGAGAGTTAAAGAGTGCATACTTAGGCAAGGAAACTTTAATTTTGATTTGGTTTAAGGAAACTTTGTTTACTAACATTGACCTTGACCCAAATTTGCCTAGTGTGTTTGTGAATTTGTTACAGGGTGATTGGGTTTGGATGCATATGCGAAAAGAAAGATTTCCACAGCAAAGAAAGTCAAAACTTGATGCAAGGGGTGATGGATCATTCCAAGTGTTAGAACGCAATGACAATGCATACAAGATAGACTTGCTAGTTGTGTATACTGTTAGTGTTACTTTTAATGTTTATGACTTATCTCCTTTTAACTTTGATTCATATTTGAGGACGAATCCTTTTGAAGAGGGAAGGGATGATGCGAGCACGACTATAGTACTTTGTAAGAGATATGGAACTAAAGATAAGCTAGTAATGTCAGAGGGACCAATAACAAGATCAAAAGCTAAGAAGTTTAAAGAAGCATTTCAATCTTACATGAGCCAAATTGTAGATGGCATAGAATTTTAAGAGACAATGAGGGCTAATGACATCATAACTAATCAAGTTGGGCAGAATGTGTAAGAAGACTTTCATTCTTGTTTAATTAATTATTTTTCGTTAGTAGCATAACTTTCAGCAGCCCACTACTTATGTCTTAGGCTTGTTTAAATCTTTTAGGTTTAATGGGTTGTATTTTAGAAATATTAGTTTGGGTTTTAATTATTTTGGTGAAAGGCTTATGTTTAAAGACCTTTTACATAGTTAGGGTTTCTTTCTTTTCAGGGGGTATAAAGGCATCATATTAAACATTATTTAGGGTTAGATTGGATAAATAACAAATTCTATAAAGGAGAATTTCTTGTCTTCTTCTATTACATCAATAATATAATTCTTATCAAGGTAAACACTTGTGGTGAATTTCTATTCTTGTTTTCAAATCAACCTTATTATATGCTTTTCCTTTCATATAATTGATTGGGAGTTCATTACGGTTAAGGATTTTGTCTTATTCATGTTCTATCCAAAGTGTGTGTTTTAAGGGGTTTTGGGTTTTTTAACCTTGGGGTTCTGCGCCACTCTTTGCCCTCTCTATGTTTTTCCTCACTTTTGGACGTTGTGGCCACACTCTTTATCTCTTATATGGAGCAAGGCTCAAATGAGCTATTTATAGGCATCTCTGGCTTAATAGCTAAGTCAGAATCCTAACTGAACTCAACTAGCTATATATCACATCTTATCCTAATCACCATTCAAATTCATTCCACTAAATGACATATCAATAGTGTCTCATCTAGGATGATCTTTCAAGTCACTCTCATCTATCAAACCAAGTTACTCTCATCTATCAACTTAGTTTCTCAGAAACCCAATATGCTAAAAAATTAATATAGTTAAGGCAAATTGAATATATAAAACCACTTGTTCTATTAAAAGTTATAGTAAACAAATTAAATTAAATTATTAAGAAATTACAAAAAATTATATTCAACTTAATAGTGGTAATAACATGCCTTTCTTGAAGCTTTAAATTATATCGAACAAAAACTAAATCGTTTAATCTTTTATGTTCCAATCTATTATTTTTCTTGTAATTGATGAATTTAAATGTGCTTTAATTTCTTTCACACCTTGTTGTACTCACAAATTGAATCAGAATTCGAATTACAAACCTTTGCAATTCTGGAACATCACTTCTAAATAGGTCCTCCTAAGCAGCTGCAAGACAACAAAAGTATCCTTATAAATAAAATAAATAGATGATTAATTTCTAACAAGTAATAAACATGAAAAATATATACTTTGATTAAGTTAGTCTTTTTGATGAATAGCAATGAGTATCCCAAAATTACTAGAAACATCCTTATAAAATTCCATTTGTGAGCTTATGAGATCTTTCATCTTCTAATGGGCAACAATTATTGTAAAAACTAATAACATTCCCTTATTAACTTCATCTTTCTTTGTAAAACTTGGCCTAACTAAACAATAGGGTTAAAAATGCTCTAACTGCGGACAATAGAGAGTAAAGTTGTCATTCCTATATCTCAATGATAACTGTATGATAAGGTGTGTACAAAGAAGACCTATTTTCATATTAGCCTTGATTGCTTCCTTTACCCTCTTCATAACATCATAAATATAACTTATTATTACCTTCTCATCACTACCAGTTAGATGAATGATCGCGGCTTTCCGATATATGTAGTCTTAATATTTTAACCTCGATATTCCATAAGTGTATGGATCGTTCGCGTAGTATCTAAGGTGTCGATCCCACAAGGAGGGTTAATCCTAAACTCTAAGGGCGAAACAAATTGCAAAAATTCAACTGTAACTAAGATAAAACAATAACGCAATTCAATCAACCAATTCAACTTAAGAATAAATCACGAAATATTAACAAATAAGCAAATTGAAATGCACATACCAAGAATCAACCTAAGGAACTACCAATTGAGAGAAAGGGGAAATTTGTACTTATCTCCAACACTAACCTAATTAATTATGAAATGTCGGATTATTGGTCTTAGACTATCCTAGGTTGGTTACTCTTTCTCGAGTTATAACCAAAAGCCCTAAATTATAAACCTTAATCAGAATATGGAAAATTGTAATTTCTCAATTCACAATTTATCTAAATCCTAATTAGATCTGAAGTTTTCCACTAGATTACTAGAATCTATGTGAGATATCTCGTCACACAATTACCAATTTGATTGATTTCTTGTTCTTATTAAATTACTTAACTCTCGTTAGCCCAATTTAATTATTTTTCATCGGTTCATTCTCTCAGTTTATTACCGATTTGTGAAAGTTTAGAAATCAATCACAATGAATCCAATTCACATAAACAATCATATTTTTATTGAATCAAAGATAAAAATAAATCGAAGATGAGTTTAGACAATCCTCAACATTCATAAATCCTATCTCAACAACTATTCCAATTCTATAAATAGATAAAAATAGAAATACACTAGAAAATAGATCCGAATGGATGATGGAGGCAGCAACGACAGGAATATCCTGTTCTGGGAAGTACTTCGTGTAGGCTTCTTCTCCACGCCTCTCTTCCTTTGTCTCTTTCTCAATCTCTCGATGAACTCTCTTTAGGGTTTCGTGATGGTGGCTGATTCAAGAAGCTTCTCCTCTCTTTTGTCTCATTATTTATATACTTAATGTGTTCTGGTTAGCCCTAGGTTTTTTTTGGGATCGAAAGGTCCAAAAAATCCCTCATAACTCGACTTTTCTATATGTTTGGGCGTCAGCCCGACACAAGCCACAATCGTGGGCCACTTGTACGCTTTCTATCACGATCTTAGTAGGTAAGCCATGATCGTGGGCCAAATCTTATGCTTATGTCACGATCGTGGCAGATAGGTCATGATCGTGGGCCGTTATTTCGGTCTAAGTCTCTCCAAAACTTCTCAGCTCTTTGTTGTTGACCCTGAAACACTAGCAAACATATCAAAGTACCTCACAAACATAATAATTAAGTTCAAATGCTTGTACTAACCCATAAAATCACTTAAACACAAATAATTCACAAACGAACATAATTCTGCACATACTAAACAATTGAATAAACAGATAAACACATATCAAACTATACCCTAAAATATGATGCATTTCATCAGTTCACCCTCTCAATCTATTACTGATTTATGAAAATGCAGAAATCAATCACAATAAATCCAATTCACATTAACGATAAGATTTTTATTGAATCAAAGATAAAAATAACTCGAAGGTGAGTTTATACAATACTCAACATTCATAAATCCTATCTTAACAGCTATTCCAATTCTATACCTAGATAAAAATGGAAATACACTATAAAATAGATCCAATTGGATGATGGAAGCAGTAACGACGGAAAACCTCCTGTTTCAGGAAGTAATTCTTATAGGCTTCTTCTCCACGTTTGCCTTCCTTCATCTCTTTCTCAATCTCTCGATGAACTCTCTATAGGGTTTCGTGATGGTGGCTGATGCAAGAAGCTTCTCCTCTCTTTTGTCTTATTATTTATATACTTAATGTGTTCTGGGTAGCCCAAGGTTTTATTCTGGGTCGAAAGGTCCAAAAAATCTCTCAAAACCATTATTGTGAATACCATTTTGTATTGACCGGTGTCGGTCTATTCAGTCTTATTAGCCCTCTTCAGTCCTAGGACTGGGCTCTTAGTCCTGATACCGAATGGGAGGCCCATGCTAGTGCTAGCTCCAAGCGAGAATCAATTTGACAAGTGTTATTAGAGCCAAGTAGCCAAGCTAATCCGATGAGGGAGGCATGCATGTTTGATGGATGCACTAGAGATGGTAGTAACGTATTCCTAAAGATGACCGGAGGAACTCGCAAACGAGAGTCTGGAGTCAATCTAAATGGAACCTGGAATACTAGACATGCTACTCTCAACAAAGGAATGCAACTAGAGGAAGTTACAAAGGTTGTACTTGTGAACCAACCCCCTAAGGCTAATTAGGCACAAGGAAAGAGTAACAAGGCAGACCAACCTAAAAAAACGAATCAGTCACCCTGTAACCAATCATCCATAATATCAAATAAAAATTTTTCGTCTTAAATCAGATGGCATTCCTGGTGGAAGCTTTGAAGGAATTGACTCTGTTACTATTGAATAAAGAACTGCTCTTGGTCTACCCTTTCTCACTAACTGCAGTTGTGCTAGAAGAAGCTATGGGTGGAACGTTTTCATTTGACATTCAAGATTTTATGTAAGGAATTACTGGAGAACTATAAATTGAATGTCCATCTTTGATTCTTTTTGAAAATCATCCCAAATCTGACTCCATAGGCAATTGTCTACGGTCCAAGCTGGTAGATGGTTCTTACTCCGGCCAGTTGGCTTTATACTAAACCATCGGATAGCCATATATATAGAAAGAAAATTTCCATGCTTTTGTTTTTTGAGCGGAGTTTCTCGGAACAAGGTTTGGAGGGAGAAAGAAAGAAGGGTAAGTTTCCATACCAAGGCTCAATCCAATTAAGTCCGTAACGTCTACCAATTTCGCCATATCTCAACAACTATTCCAATTCTATACATAGATAAAAATGGAAATACACTAGAAAATAGATCTAAATGGATGATGGAGGCAGCAACGACGGGAAACCTCTTATTCCAGGAAGTACTTCGTATAGGCTTCTTCTCCATATTTGTCTTTCTTCATCTCTTTCTCAATCTCTCGATGAACTCTATCTAGGGTTTCGTGATGGTGGCTGATGTAAGAAGCTTCTCCTCTCTTTTGTCTCATTATTTATATACTTAATGTATTCTGGGTAGCCCTAGGTTTTATTTTGGGTCGAAAGGTCCGAAAAATCTCTCAAAACTATTATTGTGAATACCGTTTCGTATCGGCTAGTGTCGGTCTATTCAGTCTTATTAGCCCCCTTCAATCCCAAGACTAGGCTCTTAGTCCTGATACGGAATGGGAGGCCCATGCTAGTGCTAGCTCCACACGAGAATCATTCTAACAAGTGTTATTAGAGCCATGTAGCCAAGCTTATCCGATGAGGGAGGCATGCTTGTTTGATGGATGCATCGGAGATGGCAGTAACGTATTCCTAAAGATTACTGGAGGAACTCGCAAACGAGAGTCTAGAGTCAATCTAAATGGAACTTGGAATCCTAGACATGTTACTCTCAACAAAGGAATGCAACTAGAGGAAGTTACAAAGGTTGTACTTGTGAACCAACCTGTTAAGATGAATTAGGCACAAGGAAAGAGTAACAAGCCAAACCAACCTACAAAAACGAAACGGTCCCCCTATAACCAGTCATCCATAATATCAAATAAAATTTTTTTGTCTTAAATCAGATGGCATTCCTAGTGGAAGCTTTGAAGGAATTGACCTTGATACTATTGAATAAAGAATTGCTCTTGGTCTACCCTTTCTCACTAACCGCAGTTGTGTTAGAAGAAGCTATGGGTGGAAGGTTTTCATTTGACATTCAAGCTTTATGTAAGGAATTACCGGAGAACTACAAACTGAATGTCCATCTTCGATTCATTTTGAAAATCATCCCAGATTTGACTCCATAGGCAATTGTCTACGGTCTAAGTTGGTAGATGGTTCTTACTCTAGTCAGTTGGCTTTATACTAAACCATCGGTAGCTATATATATAGAAAGAAAATTTCCATGTTTTTGTTTTTTGAGTGCAGTTTCTCGGAACAAGGTTTGGGGGGAGAAAGAAGAATACATGTGTTCAACTTTTGTGCATCACAAAAAACTCTAGAACTCAGCCTTCAATCTGTAATGCCTTATAATATAAAGAAGTAGCTTATAATATCGACATGGCAATGTCTAGATGATGATATGATTCAGGTATATTATTCAATGTTGCCTACTCTTATTATTAGTCTATGGTGGATGCTATTACCTTTTACGATCCAAGATATAAAGCTCATTTAATTGATGACTGTAAAGATAAATTTCTGAACATCTCTGTTTATGAAATAAACAATTATTTAGGTGACAGAAGAATGAATTGGTTCATTATAAGTGTTTAATCAAATGTGATATTTAGACAAATAGAAGACAAGAGCTTGTTATCAATTTTTTAGTTTATTCTGCTAAGGGGACAATGTTTTTGAAGTCTATTGATGCATCTGGCTTTGTTAGAAATGTTGCTACATTGTTTTAGATATTTGATGAAGTTGGGCTAGAAAACATTGTTCAGTTCATTACTGATAATGATTTTGCTTAGAAAGTAGCTGCGAAAAGATTGCAAAGTAGGTGTAATTCTTTTTATTGGACTCATTATGCTGAACATTATAATGATCTGATGTTGGAAAATACAAGAGATGCTAAATACTTTCCAATCATATGATCCCATTATATCTCCTTCAGTTGTGGATCCATTACCTCCTCCAAATGATTTTTCTCCATAACCTCACTCATTACAACCTTTTATACCATAATCTACTCCTTATCGTACCAATCAAGTAAGCCAACATTCTGTTCATCTTTAATATTTTCATATCTATTGTACTATATCTCCCTATATAAACCTTACACCTGTCGAGAGGTAAGCTTTAACCCTTTATGAAAAAAAGTAAGGGAAGAATAATTACAGGCATTTACTAGTACCTATACTTGGAACATAGTCAACTTAACCTTTAAGTAAATTTGTTGGCTAAAATGGGACTATAAAATTAATAATTTCGTGGATGAATCAATTTAATGATACAAAGCCTAATTGGTTGCTAAATTATTTACCCAATGAGTATGGTATTGACTATGAAGAAATATTTACTCCTATAACTCATTTAATCTTAACCCGTAGTCTAAAAGCAATTGTTGCAAGCAAGCGTTAACCATTATTTTAAATAGACCTCAAGAATGATTTCCTTAATGGAAATCTTACAAAATAAGTGTACATGCAACCTTTACTTATTTATGATCATCTACCCAATAATATTTGTCGACTTTGCAAAGCCTTACAGACCAAAACAAGCTCATCAAGCCTTGGTTAGCAAATTTAGCTCCATTATTGGTCTCTCATCAATGATGACACTGTTTATCTCCAATTAGTTCACACTGTTTAGATCATTATTCAATTCATATTAGCATCTCGTACCACTCACTTCTCTATTGTTCTTGGTATCCTTTAGTATATCAGAAGTACTTTCTTTCATAGTCTTCACTTCTATTAATCATCTCTATTATAGTTACGACCATACTCTAATACTGACTAAGCTAAAGATCCAATTGGTCAATACTCTACTACTGCTATTTTTTCTTTTATGGCACATCCCTCATTTTATAGTGTAGTAAGAAACAAACAATTGTCTCTCGTTCTAGCATGGAATTGGAGTATTAAGCTCTTGCATACACAATCTCTAAGCTCCTTTGGCTATGTTGGTTGCTATAAAATGTGTATGTTTTCTCTTTTTTTGCAATATGATAATCACCATTGCTATATAAATTACTCATAATGGTGTCATCAATAAGTGTACAAACATATTGATATCGATTGTCACCTTGTATGACACCATATTATTTAAGGCACTATTCAAGATGTTCTTACTTTATTACATTCTTAAATTGTAAGTATTTTCACCAGATATTTCATTCTCAAATTGTAAGTATTTTCACCAAATATCATCCATCTCAGAGATTTCAAGAACTTATTTTCAAATTCAAGGTGTTCAACTCTTTATTACCTTGAATTTGAGGAGAAATGTTAATAGATAATATATGTAACATATACACTATACATGTTATAGACGTTATATGTATAGAATAATATTAATAGTAACATATTGTATATATTCATGTATAAATACCTCCTACATAATAGTTTTAGACATATTGAATGCAAAACATTTTTCTTTTTTCAAAACTCCTCTCCTTTTACAACAAGAATATTGTCAATCTCTAACTCTAAAAGTGATAAAAATTAATACCTTCTCTTTTCAGATGAAAAGATGCGTGTATACATTTTACTTAGTAAATGTGGAAAACAAACGAGAAATTTAAGCTTTGTTTTAATTTTTTATGATAGTATAATAAATTGCCGATGAATGATGTTCATTGGTTCAAAATATGAAATCCATTTTCTTTATCAGAATTATCATGTTTAATTGAAGAAAAAGTACGCTACTCTATACGGATGAAGTCACTTATTTAAAAGAATTTATCCAAATGTAGTGCCCAAAATATACATTAAGACAAATTAAAAATATCAATAAGGATAAATTTGTTTAACGTTACGAATGATTATCAACCTCTCTAAATTGAAAAGAAAAACTTACATTTAGAAATGTATGTTTTTCTTATTTATCTCTTTAGCATATTGCAAATGGAGGACACAATTTCTTATCATCAAAACCACTAGAAGATGACAGCAGAGATTATACTCAACCCACTTGTATAATATTGGTACCCGAATGGCATATTTCTTAAATGCATGCATGACGAGGCGTTATAGCAATATGAAAAATACGAGCTATGCTCTCATGTCAAATTCAACTGTTTATAAAAGGACAAATCACTCTCTTGAAACAGACAAGATAGCTAGTTCAACCAAAACCAATAAAGTCCTCCAATTGGAATTGCCCTTCGCATTTGTCCTTATGTGCCTGTAATATTCGATAAAAATTATTTTATTTGGTATTAGCCTTTTATACTAGATGGGAAAAAAATGATTTGGATTCATATTTTCTTTTAATATCCCAGTCTGCCAATGTGGATGCATATAATATTTACAAAGAGAGACCGGTATTACCAGCAGTGACGGAGCCAAAAATTTAATATAGGAGGGCCCAAATATTTATTTTTTAAAATTTTGAGGAACCCAGTACCCCATTGACCCTTAAATAACTCTGTCATTATATATATATATATATTAAAGATAATTTTTTAAAAAAACTTTAGAGGACCCAATGCTCCCATGTAGCTCCATATAACTACGTCTCTGTTTACCGGATAATATTACAGCTTTCACCTTTACTTTTATTTAAGACATCTAAAATTGTTGCTAATTAGTAAATAAATTACCCTTGAACAGCCAAGGATTTTCCTCACGTCTAAAGAGATCGATCTCTGTCTGCTTGAGTGTACCAACTTTTGAGAGCATTATGCCCTTCATAGGCTTGTATTGTATAGACGCTAAAAACATGGGAATTAGTATATATTTAAATCCTTCTTGGAGATCGCATTTCAAGGTATATTAATAATAATTGCAAGTGTGTGTAAGGTGGGAGAAGGTAGCTCCATGAAAGTGATAGCTATATCATTGAAGAAAAATGGTCCATTAGCCAATGGACGAGCAACTCATTACGCAACGATGTTTGTTAGGTCATTAGTATGCCATTTGTACAAAAGACAAAGCTCTGTATTCTGAATTGGTTAGCAGCAGTCTGTCTGTCCCGAATTATCATTTCATATACATCTATGAATATTGGTTAAGTGTGCTCCTATTTTTATATTAAAATCTAAGTAAGACAACAACTTTAAACAAAGTTTTAGTGAAGTTCTATCGTTAAGTTTGATAAATGTTTTGGTAATTCAACCATGATTTTTATTAATTTAAAGCATAGAATATTATTCAACTTGATAACATCATTACCTTGTTAGTACGTAGAGGGAACCTTATTACGTACCCCAGGGTCCTGTGAAAGGATAAAAAACGAAGGTAATGCAGAATACCTAGATTTCGGTTCCATCTCTTATTCCGATGCCGATTTCGAGCTTCAAACGACTCCGAATTTTCCGGGTCCTTTAGTGAAAAGTGATCACCAACTCACGGGCAAGGCCTTTCTACAGTTTTCTCAAATCCCGAGCTTCCTTAACGGGTCAGGAACCTTATGCTCGAGAACGTTCTCTTGAGTAACTGCAGGAGACCTTACCTTTATATAGCTTCTATATCAGGCTTCCCCATCACAATGCCGATATAGACCTGGTCCACACTAATCGGGACCTATTTTTCACCCGGACTTCGACCCATTAACTTAGATCATTTATTAGATCACTTTAATATCTTTATCCGGATCAAATGGCGTATCTTAACCGATAATTTATTTAAAAACTAAAATTGCAATTAATGTTGTCCAACCTCATGAGACATTGACAAAATTGCCCCTAAGGGCAAAAATGTCTTACATACCTAACATGTTGTGCTTCTAATGAACCTAATAATTGCTTTGTTTGTAAATCTCTAAATTCTTGACTAAAACTATTCATAAGAAATATTCCTACCTTTCCCTCAAACTCAAGCTATCTTTTTTTTTTTTTTTTTGTCTTTTGTGACTTATGAGTACACTAGTTCTGATTCTTTATTATATCAGAAAGTATCAATATGCACCTCATTTAAAGCAAATGTGGTTATGGTGACAGTCTTATTAAGGTAAAGGGATAGATTACAAATTGCCATACTTTTATTTGATGCTAATGCGTAATATACAATACATTTGACAAGTTAGAAATATTAAAAACAGGAGCAATAATATCTGAACTCAAATTGATATCATAAGTGGAGTGCTTGGGGTAGTTGCATAGAACAAAAGTCATGAAACTCTAACAACAAGAGTTTTATAGGAAAAGCAACATAAGTTTTCTGTTCGAAACTTTCTAATTGCCAGTCCTCAAACCTATGAAAGCTAATTTGAAAATTAAATCTAATATTCGAGAATTAAGTTCAAAGGTGCTAATGTATACTTAATTTAGGTAGGCATGTTAAATTGATTTTAGGGTTACAAGCTTGTAAAAATAACTATTCATAAGTTAAGAGTGTTTCTAGTAAAGACACTCTAACGCTCAAGTCGAGAGCTGAAGAGTGATAAGTATGCAAAGAAATCTTTAATTAAGTTTAATAATAACAATTATGAGAACATATATACTTTAGGGCATCTACCTTTTATATGTAATTGATGCGCATGAAATATGCATATTTTTAAATATATTCCTTGATTTTCATGTCAAATTACCTTGTTACATAAATTTTGATATATTTTCAATTAATTTTGTATATCTGACCTTGAGATAAGATTATTAAGAATCGGAGGCTATCTCAAACAAAAATAAGGAGAAAACCACAATTCTTAGAAGACTATGGTTTGGCTCACATCCCCTTGCGCAATAGAATCAAGTGCAGAAAGAGGCACGACCTAGAACACAACTTAGGGAGAGGCTAAGTAACATTGAAAACATTGGAACAATAACATCTACTAGGTAGTTTAGTTAGTCTTTTAACTCCTCACATGGATAAATCATATTTTGATAGAACCGACCCGTTTCAAATAATAAGACATTCCTTATAGGCCTTTAACCTACATATCTGAAAAAAGGGGTATTAGACCGTATTGATACTCATAATGAGTGTATCATTTGATGCTATTTATTCTTAAATTTGGATCAATAATGTTACTTAAGTTTATATGTTTTTCTTTATGAATCAGAGAGACTTCTCTTAGACCTAAAGTCTACGAGCCTGTATATTTTTTCTTGAGTCAAGAAGTTGAAGAGACTTTACCTTATGTTTATGGGCTTACAAGCTTGTAAGTTTCTGTTTGGAGTTAGGGAGTTGGAGAGACCTCTCCTAGACTTGAGGCTTGTGGTCAGAAATCCTTGCAATTTTTTTAACCTCAAACTTATGTGCTTGTATATTTCTTTCTATAGCCGAGGAGCTGAAGAGGCTTCTCCTGAACAGAACCTAAGGCTTACATGCCTATATGTTTTTTAACCTAGGGTCTGCAAGCTAAGAGACTAAAAGACTTCTCCTGGGCTTGAAACCCATGGGCTTACAGGTTTCTTTCCTGAGCTATGAATTTAAAGATAATTCTGTACGGGCTTATAGGTTTTTTCTTTCTCCTAGACCTATGGTCTCCGAGTCTGCATATTTCTTTTGAGCTAGGAAGCTAAAGATTCTTCTTCTAGACTTGAAGTCTGTTGGCCTACACTTTCTTTTACTTGATCCCCTTTTTATGAAAATAAGCCATTTAAAAAAAAAAAGTAAAGTACACGCCCACTTCTATCTAAAGGTAATTGTCTTCTTTATATAAGATCTTAATTCTTTATGATCTCCCTTGTATTCATGTAAATCACCTTTTGAGTGGGACGTGGTTCCTTATTTAGGGTGTGCTTGTTTGGGGTATGAGAAAAGAGGTGCAGATATGGAATGAAAATTGATGTTTGGTATGAACCTATAATTGAAGACCTAAGAGTTTTATTCCTTTGTTTTGGGCAATCCTCCATTCCTCTCATAATTCAAAGGAATGTGAGAGAGGAATAAGAGTAAGAGCTATATTTTGAATTTTTTTATATATAGAGAATAGATAAAAGGTATAATTATAAGCCAAATAACTTCATAAGTAAAGCTTTAATTTCAATAATCAAATTTACAGTGTATTTAATTAAATAATTATTTATATTGTAATTAATTACATTATATTTAATTAAAATATAACTATTCATTAATTAAAATATTATTATTCATTAATTAAAATATTGTAATTAATTACAATATAATTAATTAAAATATTATTATTATTTAATTAATTACATTATATGTAATTAAAATATTATTATTAATTAAAATATAACTAACTAAAATATAACTATTCATTAATTAAAATATTATTATTAATTAATCAATTGCAATATAATTAATTAAAATATAATTAATTCATTAATTAAAATATTATAATTAATTAAAATATAATTCATTTTGTAATTAATTAATTACAATATTTTTTATAAACCAACTATTATCAATGGTAATGGTAATCATTCCTTCATCTTAACCAACTATCATAATTATAATGATTATGTCCATTCTCATTCCTCCATATATTCATTCTCATTCTCATTCTCATTCCCATTTTCATTATCTTCTGTGAATCAAGCGTCCTCTTAGTTTTTTGGCTCTCAATCTTCGTGGAGGAATCCATCTTGGTTATTCTTTGATGTAATCATATATACTAATTTTCTTCAGGAACTTAGATTACTACGTATCCTTCTAAAATTTATGCGGTCCTCTGTTTTATAAAAACTAGTGGAAACTCCTTATGGTTTTTCGGTTAGGTCATTATCAATGATGTAGTCGACAATCCTATTGAAGGATGTATTAAATCTACCATTTTTTTCCTTTTGATTATTTCTATCCTTGACTTCTTTTTCTCAATTTCATTGATTGGATGCGCAACTTTCTCCTTATTGTCATTATGCTTATTGAAGTGAATCACACGTTAAAATAATACTTAATAATGATATACAGATGCACAAGAAGGGGGGAGGGGGTTGAATTGTGTATTCTTTTCGTTAATCCCCTTTTAAAAATCGTTCGTTAAAAGAAACTTTTTTCTTTTCACAAAAACTACTAAATATCAAAGTTATAGAGAGTTTTAGAAAACTTGTCTAAAACAGTAAACTCTAAAATTGAAAGATAA
>JAOSBP010000007.1:15562132-15576391 GCA_027563825.1 Erythroxylum mucronatum | reverse complement strand
GTTAAAAGATGTTGAACTTTAATGGAATGGTAATATATATGTGTAGGGAATCATAAATGTTTAAAATTAGAAATGTTGTCAAATTGTAATATATATGTCAAATTGTTATTTCAAATTAATTGTCATTATTATTTATTATTATGATTTTTGAAAGTATGGTTGATGTAAACAGTAAACTAGTAAAGTATACAGCACAGCTGTATAATATATCAATATGAACTATTTTGTAATTTTTAAAAAATTTAGGGACCATTTTATAAATTTAAAAAAAACCCCGAAATGGTATCCGGTACCGACCGGTACCGGTATAGTTCCGTTCCAGAGCTCAATCCGGTACCAAACTCGGTACGATATTCATAACATTGCTTTGAACAGCAGACACTAATTAAACTGTCTTAATTATTATGTAAATATTGCGCTTGGTTGTGTAGTTTTAGGTGAACTGGAGGCCACTAAATGTCTGGCCGAAAGACCAGCCGGCGGGGACGATGTCGTAAGAGACCACGGTGCGACCATCGCTTGCGGTGACCTTAAATGAGAGGCTCTGTCCATCGAGTTTGGAGTTACTTTGCCAGTTTTGACCCCAATTTCTAGACATGGGTTGCCAATCTGTTCTTGACCCTTTGATTGAAACTGCATGAATATCACCAGCGCCTCCAACATTGGTGATTAGTACCAGGTTGAAGTACGAGTGGCCATTGATTGTGAATCTTATTCCTCCTTTCTTTAGACATGGTACCCTGTAATAAGAAAAACATGTCAAAGCAAATCTAAGTACAGTAGGGAGAAAAACCCTGATGCAATTTTCAAAGGTTTTTTTTTTCCGCTAAAAGAAAAGGCAATTCAGCTAAGAAGTGAATACCTTCTATAAGAAACACGGACAATTCCTGCTCTGTACTGGGCAATTTGTTCGAAAACAGGCTGAGAAAGATCAAAATGTTGTTGGGGAGGGTTGCACCAGCCCCCAGCATTGTTGGGTGGACAGAAATTGGTGGCAGTGACCATAATCGAGCCAGGAAGACACCAATTTCGGTCATTGACACATCTAATTTGGAAACAGGCACCACAGCTCAGACCATTGTTGAATAAAGCTGTGCTCAGAGCTGCAGTGTTTGTCCCATATCCTTGACTGTACAGGTTACCGTATCCGCAAGCCCCTCCTACGTACGTTACAAACATACACATAATAAGATAAACAAATGGTATCAATGTGTCCGAACGACTGCAAAAACAGAACTGCAAACTGGACATTGTGTTGCATACCCATTGTACCAGAGGCATCCCCACTACCGTAGAAGGTTGCATGAGCATCACTCCAACCACCATCATACCCCGAAATGCAAGTTGAGACTAGACAAAGAATACCCACCAAGAGAAGCCCAAGAGATGCCATTTTCCTGCAGAAGGTACAGCAGCTCTATAACTCTAGCCAATCACCTCAATATTTAAGGCACAAGAATAGAAAATTGGCAAAAACATATTTAAGATGGAACCTTTAGAGTCTCCAATGATATTGATGGAAGGCAGAGACAAGGACGACTGTAAATAAACGAGCGCATTAGTGAATATATAGAAGGAAATTTCTTTGTGCAATACAAACGTAATACCTACGGACTGACACCGATTTAGGTGGGGGGACCTTAAACCGCCAGGTGCAACCGGTTTTTAGTCTACGCCAACTTTTCTTGAAACCACGTTGTTGTCTTGTTCTTTTGCTCTGTGATGGGTACAACGCAAAAGTTGATGTTACCCTCCTCGTTTAGAAATAAGATATTTTGTTCTGTTTTATTCTGTTTTATTCTATCTCATTGAATCACAGCTATTTATTTTGCAAGTTTTACACGAGCTTCATGCAGACCTCATATAAATAAATAAATAAGATTTATTAAACACGATAAGACACCATAATATTAGACAAAAGATCTAAACGCCATCTTTTTACACTAAAATCTTCCGCTCTGAGGACTCTAGCTATAACTAGAGTTGTTATGGTTTCTCTCTAGGCTAGAAACAGCCCACAAGTCGATAATGTCCACGTGCCGCAGCTACCAAATTAAGCTTGCATGTAGGCTCTTTTTTGTGGGTCTTATGAGTCTCAGAGACGCTGAAATGTGAGAAGGCTTACGAAAACATTACGTCAATATTATACTTTTCTAACCGCTTTTACTTAATTTAATTCCAATCTTAATTACATATATTATATAGATTATATTTTAAAGATACTTTAACATATAATTAATAAGATTATATCAAACTTTTCATTAATTTTCTTATTTTAAATAGTTGGGAGTATAATCTTTTTCAGTTATACTTTCTAGAAAGCTAACTTTTGCGGTATTCAATCTCTTAGCATTTGACGCATGTTAAACGATTCATGGCTATAGTTACCGTGCATTCATTTCATTCAATCTATAATTGCACCCCGATGTCGTCTTGTGTTAAACGAAAGAAACCCATTGGACGTATCTGGAAGATACATTCACCCGAGATATAGAAACCAGATAATAGTTCATAACAGCTGTATGACTTAATCACACTGCCCATCCGTGGGAGTTGAGGCCTATATCCTGAGTCGCTTGACAATGAATTCCTCCGTTATAAATTTGAATCGAACGGTCCCGAAGCAAATGCAAAAACACTGGTGTTCTTTTCAATAAAATCATTTATCTCGATACTTCAAAACTCCTTTGTTTGCTTCTTTGCTTAGTTCTTTATCAGTACTTGTATCTTTTACTGGAACATATCACCTGATATTATTATATTCCATAACTACAACGACGAGTATCTATACATTCAATAAATAGGATCCACATACATGGGCAAACTTGATTTCTCCTTTGTTGTCGGTTTATGCGTCATGGTTTTGCTGTCACAAACTTGCACTGCCAACCAACACCTCCTACTCACGGTAAGATTGAAATTAATGTTGATGATGTAGTATGTCTGACTATTCGTACTTGGTTTACGCTCTCATCTTCTGTCATTATATTGTTGTGTTTTGAAAAGAAACAGTTCACTGAGTTCAGAATACCATTGTGAAGTCAAAATAAAGAATAATCAGTTAGCAGCCGTGGAGTGATCGTAGAGAGAACACAAGGAAGAAGCCAAAAGGAAAATTGTTTAATGGAGATGCGGGGTATCGATCCCCGTACCTCTCGCATGCTAAGCGAGCGCTCTACCATCTGAGCTACATCCCCTTCGTGACTGCACTACGTTTACACGCAAATTATCGTCGTCAACTAACTGGGCAGTCCCATGAAGGGCAAGGGTACTAGAATGGAGAATACGACTAATAAGACATCGTCACTGATATTGACGAATTAAATGAAAAGTTGAAAGGGTATTGGTTTTAGTAGAGCAAGCATTCTTTCGAGGTTCTCTGACAAAGGTGGAGGGTGGAGAACTTGCGGTGGCTTTTGTTGTTTTCCATTACATAGGCAGCTGAGCACCTTAGGAGAAGAAACGCATCACCTTACCATTTGTCTCGTTGTAAACTTTGTATAGGACTCGTCATGCGTGACCTTGAACTCATATTCCTTCGGCTTCTTTGTCCTTTTCCCCCTTCATTCTCGGCCCAATTGTTCTTCTTATGGAAATTGGGCCTTATATATAAGATATATACAGCCCATCTAACATTTTAAAATGATCCAAATTAAGAGAAAGGCTTAGCAATCGAACTCAGTAGACTGAAAAGCCCATTCATCGTATCCAAATTGCAACACAAATACTGAACATGGCGCCCATTCTACGGCCTATAATAACACAAAATGAATGTACGTGGTGGGGCCCATGTAAACCCTAAACGAAACCCTAATTGACAGACCCGCATTCTGTATATAAACCCTGAGAGCCGCTTCTGGACTCTATGTAGCGTTTATCTTCTTAGTTGTGTTTTTTCTTCCTTTGTACGCTTTATCTTCTACGTTTATGTTGCTTCTCTTTTAATTGATGTTTATGGCATGCGTTTGTGAAGAATTAAGTTTAGGAAGTGCCTGTGATGGTGTTAAATATACTATGAGATTCACTTTTCTATGAAAAAATATTTGTTCTGAGGCACGTAAGTTTTGATTCTACTTGTTTGATGCTGTGTTTACTCTTGGGATTACTTGGGACATTCGTTAGATCTTGGCTCTGTTTGGAATGTTTTATATTTCCTGGAAACCAAACAGAGCTGCAAAAGTACTATTTCCGAGTAGAAAAAAGTTTTCCGCTGCAATGTAATGCAAGTGATGATAAAATAGACAGGGACATCAGCTACTCCTTTTTGGAGGATGATGACTTAGTCTAAAATGGGAATCTCTCTGATGCATTTCTCTGAAAATTTCACTTTTTATTTTTTCTTAGTTGTCTTCCATTTTTGGGTCTGAATCTACTTTGTTGTTCGGGTTCTTTGTTGATTAGTTGGAATGTTTTTCTTTTGTATATGTGCAACTGCTATGAAAAGAAATCATACTTTTGTGACATTTCTGTTCTGTTTTTCCTTTGTTATCAATGATTTGCCAATGATGCAATCAAAGATGAACGTATTATCAGATACACTAGTGATGATATCCTTCCTATTGTCACTACCTCTGAGGGCAGTCATTGATCTTCCGTCTTTTTGATTTTAACAAATTGAGAAATTTATCTGATCTCTGTTTTGGAGGGTTGGTTTGGTGATAGAGTCTTGCTTTTGGACCTTCATTTACTGATTGGCTTTAGGAAGTAACTTGGTTTTTTTATTTTTCAGTTGCATCTCCTGCTTTTAGATGACTAATTAAACTTGTCTTTTTTAGGAATATATGGATTCTATGGTGAACTCGTGGTTATCTATTGTTGTAGAAACTGGAACTACTGGCAGGGTGTCGTGAAAGTAATTAGGATTGTGTTTAGATCTCATTTCTAACTTGTTATATGTTTTTGAACCAATAGCCTAATGATTTATTGAACAAGAACGGAGATTTGAATGATGTCTTGTTGTAGCCTAATGATTTATTGGGCTCCAATGGCATCTCATGTAAAAAGAAATCTTTGCTTCATCTCATATGAAGGCTACATGGATTAGTTACTATTTTCTTTGCAATTGATTGAAATTTGACTCCTGAATCAGGATAGAATGATCGTCAAGAAAAGAAGTGATGGCAGTGAGTATAATTGACTCCTATGACATGTATATGACTCTAGAACAATTCAAGAATTGCAATCGGGTCATTGGGTGTATTATATTTTTATTATAAGTTGTCATTACTAAGTTGTCAAAAGGGTTTAAATTTTAAAGAATGGAATTAATCTAATTTTTATGTATTGATTTAGAATTTATCTTAGATACTCACCTCATTATTAAATATAAGGATTCATAAGCCTTTGTTGAGGTTA
This sequence comes from Erythroxylum mucronatum, assembly GCA_027563825.1. Lineage (NCBI taxonomy): Eukaryota > Viridiplantae > Streptophyta > Magnoliopsida > Malpighiales > Erythroxylaceae > Erythroxylum > Erythroxylum mucronatum. Next base: position 15,571,036 of record JAOSBP010000007.1, on the reverse strand, counting down.
CTCATTTGAGGAAGGGTTAACCTCATTCATTTTAGTATTCGAAGGATTTTAGAGACTCTTAATTATTTTGGGTTCAGATCACCTACTCCAAAAAAGCAGGAGCAAGCTTGTGTTACTCTGTTCTCACTAAGATCTATTCATCCAATTTTTCCGTCTCACTTATTGTATAGATGGATCTTAATCAGAAACAGAGTAGCACAGGCTTTTTGTGAACTAGGCGATCTGATTCCAATTGTTTTACCTCATGTTTGACACTAGTTAGCTCTAGTCATTTCTTCATTTTACATGGAATGTTTTAAAGAATACATTCTAGTGTAAATTTTAATTAATTAAAGGTAGGGGTCTTTTTTTTATAAAAACTTTATCTTATAAGTCTAATAATGTTAGATTATTTTCCCATAACCTTACATTGATTCGAGGTCAAACAACCATCTCACTTGTGATTTTGCAAATTAGACAATCATTGTGATTTAATACCTAGTTTCATCTTTCAGCAATAGGATTCAAGTTCACCTTAATATTTACTAATTAAACGACCAAGAGGGGTAGTAATTTCACCATTCGCAAGTAGTTTAACGATGTGATCTAATAAAAGCTCATCAGGACTATGATACGGGGGGAGCATGTGTGCTAACGAAGAATAGTGTAGGAAAGAATGAAATTTAGAAGACGAGGATATCTCAAGGAGTGTGGTTGAGTGGTAGGGATTTATCCATCTTTAATCAAAAGTTAGGGGTTCGATCTTTGATTTTGGGTATGGAGCAATCTTAAATCTTTGGGTTAGCTGTTCTATCCTGTGAGGTGTTTACAAACCAGCGAGGAGATTAGTAATTGGATTCGTCAGTGGAAAGACACCCATATTGCGCAACCCAACTGACCCTAACTATTGGCTTGAGATCCCCATTTTGGTGTACTTCAATTTAAGCCATTCATTTGTGTGGGTCTTATATAATTGAATGGCTTGGATCAAGTGGGATTGGGTACAGAAGATTTGTTCCCCTAACTACTAAGGTCAAAATCATCTTGAATTAGAGTCGGTTGTGTTGTGTTTTAGGTGTTTTGGGTTTGGGCTTAGTTTGAGACTTCATATGGCCTCAGGATAGGGAATTAGAAGCTAGGCCTGAATCTTGATTGGGCTTGGGTTTGATTTACTTTTAACTTTAAAAATGTTTTTATTTTTAATTTAAAAATGTATGTATTGTTTAATAAATTTAGACTTAATTTATTATAAAAAAAGTGATCCAAAAAAATTATAGAAATGCAACACTAATTTAATTAATAAAAGTACCGATGGAAATGAGTTTTTTAATGCAATATTGGTATTAAAAGTACAAAAAATTTTGAAATAAATAAGTTTAAATTAAATTTTTTATAAAGAAAGTGTATATATAAGATGTAATATGTAAAATTTATTTAATTAATACAATTGTTGATGAAAATAATTTTTTTAATGTATATAAAATTTTAATATGAGTAAGTCCATACCAAATGTTATTTTTAAAAGAAAGTGAACCAAAAGATTATATATATAAAATAAAACATTCATTTATTTAATTTTTAATGAAAATGAATTTTTTCATTTATATATTAAATAAATATAATAATAAAATGTTGAATTAAATAAGTTTATATTAAATATTATTTTTAAAGAAAATTAATCAAAAGATTATAAACTAGAAATACAACAATCGTTAACACAATTGCGTAATAAAAATGAGTTTTTTTTAATTGTATATATTTCATGTACATAAAGTTTTGAAATAAATAAGTTCAAACTAAATATTATTTTTAAAGAAAGTAAACAAGAAGATTATATATGAGAATTGTAATAGTCATTTAATTAACATAATTGCCTATAAAAATGAAAAATTTTAAACCAATTTATTATAAAAGAAAGTGAACAAAAAGATTATACATTAAAAATGTAACATTCATTTAATTAACACAATTGCTTAATGAAAATGAATTTTTTGAAATGAATATTCAAATTAAATATTATTTTTTTGAAATGATTAACACATAAAATTTTGAAATTAATATTCAGATTAAATATTATTTTTTTAAAAATGAATCAAAAGATTATATATGAAAAATGCAACATTCATTTAATTAACACAATTGCTTAACGAAAACATGTTTTTGTTAAATTGCATATATTAATTATATATGAAAACTTGAAATGAATAAGATAATATATGAGAAATGCAACATTTATTTAATTAACACAATTTCTTAATGAAAATAAGTTTTTTAAATGTATATAAAATTTTGAAATGAATAAGTTCAAACTAAATATTATTTTTAAAGAAAGTGAACCAAAAGATTTTATATGAGAAATACAACTTTCATTTAATTAACACAATTACTTAATAAAAAAGAGTTTTTTAAAAATGTATATATTAAATGTGCATAAAATATTAAAAAGTGAATAAGTTCAAACTAATTTATTATAAAAGTAAGCGAACCAAAATATTATATATGAGAATGCAACATTTATTAAATTAACAAATAAAACAACAATACTATAAAAATCATTTTATTATTAGAATAAATGAGTATTATCATGATAATATTATCCAAATTTCTTAATGAGACAATTTAAAAATTGTCAAAATAAAATTATCAATTAATGTTGGTGAGTAAAGACTGAAGAGTAGATATTAAATTTGAGTAGAGCACACAGGCAGAGACAACGATATAAAACTCGTAAAAAAATACATAAGTAAATATTTATACCTTCAATTATAAAAAAACCAAAGCAATCACATAAAAAAAATAAGTAATTCTATAAATAAAGATTAAATATAACAAACTTGCAATAGAGGAAAGTAGATAGCTAATCGTTATAACAAAGATTGTCTATAGTTCGCACTACTTTGTCTGCATGTAGAAACATTATTATGTAAACTACACCAAATAATGTAATAATTGCATTAAATTAATATTAAATAGCTAACATTACCTTCATCATCAAATATTTTTTAGTGAATAACTGGTCTCATCCATATTAATACTTGTATTGATATAAAAACTAAAAAGACAATAAGATAAGATAGTATCATAAGAAATAAACAAAATTGATATATCATAAAGAATAGAGTTTACCTTTAATATCTTTATCATCTAACCAAATTCGGGCACACATATAGACTTCCATAGTAGTACGATAAGGACTAATAACTTGACTGCCAATATTAAAAACAGACTCCTTAACAACATAGAAGCTAGAATTGCTAAAATGTCTCATACAATTACTTGCATAATTGAAAAATCATTTTCATGGTTCTTCTATCATAGCAATACATCGAACTCCACACCTTTAACTTCAATCGCACAATTTGTTGTCAAGTATTTATATTACTCCATCATACTGTAAGAATCTTTTGCCCTTTTTTCTTTCATGAATTTTGTAAATAAGGGTTTCAAATTGTTCTTAGAAAAGGATAAACTCGAACTTGAATAGCTTAAAGTATTGCGATCTTGAGTTTTTCCCAATCTTAGTCGATAATTATTAAACAAATCATACAAAATTGTTTAATGACATCAACATGCTCTTGAGCTCAATCACCATATAACATGTCATAATACAAATCAACCCCTCCATCTTATATCTTGGGTCTAACAAAGAAATGAATGAAATAATATGTCCGACCATATGCCAGTAAGAATTTTACTTCTTCGTCATCTACTTTATCATAAACCAGATCATTGGAATCAAATATCCAATCAGAAAAATTCTTCTTGATCTTCCACATATTGCTAAAGTAACTATGTGAAGTTGGATATTTTGTTCCCGAAAACAATTCAGTTGTATAAAATATTTCCAACCTCGCACAAAGTACTTTAGCCAACTCTTTTTGTTCTTTTATAAGCAAGCAAGTATACTGAGAATCTCTTTATCTCAGCCTAGTAAAAACATCAATATATAGGGTTGCTAATTCCAACATCTTGAAGATTGGGTTCCATCTGGTAGGACAATATAATGCCAATTTCTTTGTCCATGGAATGCGTAGTAGTTGTGTAGTTTCTTTAAGCTTTTTAATTCTTTTAAGTGTTGCACTCCAATATACTACACTATCTCAGATCGACTACTACACTATCTCAGATCGACTATATCGCTTCTTTTATCATCTTGAGCCTATCCTTCATATAGAACAACCTTTTACAAATAACAAGCTCCCAACTCATAACTTATTCTTCATCTTTTCAATCATTGTATCATTTGTGCTACAATTATCAAATGGTATAGTACACAACTTGTGTCAATGTTCTAATCTATTAAACACTTGACTAACACGGTTGTCAACCTTTTGCTTTTATGTGGTGTAAGCACATAAGTGAACATACCATTTACAAATATGAACAAATATCAATTATAACATAATTAAAAAACACAAATGATAACAATATATATAATTTACCTCAGTAGTCTACTGCATAGAGTTCAATTGTTGTCAATATAGTGTGTCATCACCGTCATATAACCCTTCTTTTAGTTATCAACTTCCCACATGTTCATTATAATGGTAACTCATCCTTCAATACTCGATAATGTTTTAGTATTTCTTTTTTTTGATCTTCATAGAGGTGTGAAAGAGCCTGTGCGAAGAGGGTCTTGCTTGAAAAGCCAAGCTTTTTAATGTGATCTTTAAGTTCGTCAGAATGTCAAATAAGTGGAGACTTAGTATGCTAATTCCCCTATACAAGAACAAAAGGGACATCTACAATTATAATAACTACAGAGGCATCAAACTACTTAATCATATCATGATTTTATGAGAGAAGGAGATTGAGAAGAGAGTGAGAAAGGATGCTTTTATATCAAAGAACCAGTTTGGCTTCATGCTTGGAAGTTCTATGACAAAAGCTTTACATATCCTCAGAAGATTAATGGAATGTTACAAGGAAAGATAACATAACCTGCACATGGTTTTTATTGACTAAGAGAAGGTCTCTATCAAGGTGCATGGGGAAATCATATAGACGCGTTTAGAACTAAGGGAGTTTCTATAACCTATATATGGGTTATTAGGGATATGTATGAAAATGTAAAGATTATACATCAAGGTTACTATTTGAGCCTCTTTTTGTTTGCAATACTGATGGATGAGCTCACTAAGAATATCTAAGGGGATTTTCCTTGGTATATATTATTTGTTGATGACATTGTTTTAGTAGATGAACTCAGGAGGGTGTCAATATCAAGCTAGAACTTTAGAGGGATATGTTAGAGTCGAAGAGCATTGAATTGGGAAGGACTGAGACTAAGTACTTATAGTGTAACTTTTAGGCTATAGGATGACTTCTGATGTGGAGGTAAAGATTAGTTCAAAAGTTATACCATATAAAGAATGTTTTAAGCATTTAGGATCTATCATTTAAAGCAATGTAGAGATTGATGAAGACATAGTTTACCGAATTAGATCAGGGTAGCTTAAATGGAGAAGTGCATGAGGAATTTTTAGGTGATAGGAAGATATAACTCAAGTTCAAAGTTAAATTTTATCTTTTAATGATTAGGTTGACCATGCTTTATAAGGCAGAGTGTTGGCTCATCAAATAAGTGCATAATTATAAGTTAATAGTGGTGGAAATACTGATGCTTCATTAGATATGCAACTTACTAGAAGAGATAAGATCAAGTATGTAATAGTAAGAGACAAATTAAAGGTGACTGATATTAATGAAAAATTAAGAGAGACAAGGCATAAATGATTCAAACATGTTCAAGGAAGACACCCTGATACTTTAGTGAGAAGATATGAGAAGATTGTACTTAAAGACTATTGGAGGAAAAAATGACGGCCTAAGAAGAATCAGGGGGAGGTGATAAAAAATAATATGACTCTGTTGGAACTTACAGAGAACATGACCCTCTATAGAAAAATTTTACGTACTAGGATACGAGCAAATGATCTCGTATAAAGATGTTCTTTTTTTTCTTATAGGTCTTTTAATCATTTTATATTGAGTCTTATATCTTGTATTTAACATAAACATTTAATATGTGGTACTTTCCTCTTAGTTATTTAACCTATACATTTTCTTACTTAGTTTAAATATTTTCTTATAATGACTTATTTGGTTTTGATTTACTTTGTTTTATATGTATTTATTATTTATTGTATTACTTATTTTATATTATTATTTATATGTATTTATTTATTTATATATATATATAATAATATTATTATCTTTTTTGTCTATTTTTATTTTTATTTTATTAATTTATTATTTTAATATATATATATGTATATTTTACATATATATGTAGCTTTAAAGTGAATCTATCGAAAACAATCTTTCTATAAGTTAGGAGTAAGGTTGCGTGTTATTAGACCTTCCCAAACCTCACGTATTAGTGGGACTTTTAGTAGGTTGTTGTTATTGTATTTCTATTTCTATTTTTATTATTACTTTCATTATTTTTAATATTTATCTTTTATACTCTTTATTTCTATTTCTATTTTATCATTTATTTTTGTTCTTTACCTTATTCTATCTTTATTGTACTACTTATTATATTACTTTTTTTATACTTTTATTTTTAAGTATTTATATTTATCTTTATCTTTATATTTATATTTGTATTTATATTTACATTATTATCATCATCATCATCTTTTTAGGTGTATTTTTATTTATTTATTATTATTTTTATTATGTTAATATGTATATTTTTTGTTTTTTATTTTTATTATATATTTTATTTATTACGCTTTTTTTCCTGTAGATCTATCATAACCAACCTCTTTACCAATTATGGATAAGGTTGTATACTTATAGATCTTTCCAGACCCAACATCTTGAGGGGACTTCTATTAGGATGTTGTTGTTAATTATCTTAGTAGTGGTTATAGTGAGCTTTTCTAAAACTTTGTCTTTAAAATGTCTATAAAAAACTTAGTTGTTACCATTTTAGGCTTGTTTGTTATAAAGTATGTATTCTCTAACCTATATGTCTTTATTTTGAAACATTTGTCGTTATTATCACATGACACATATATTTGCCACTTACATCCTTTAATGCATCCTACTCTAATACATTTAGATTCACCTTTTTTTAATCTAACGTTAAACTTTATTGCTTATGAATAATTAACAACAACATCTTTGAATTCTTTTATAATGCCAAATTTCATACCTATTGTCAACTGCAAAGTACCACCACCTTCTTCATGTCCAATACTTGTACTAGGCTTTCTAATTACCTCCTTAAGCTCTGCTCCACTAAGGTACTCATCACTATCAAGGAAGCTTATATAATCACTATAGGCAATCTCCATTAATTAGTGATCATTTGAATTGACACATAAACTATATCCCATCCTCCTTCTGACTTCATTATGATCTTAATTATGTGAAGCAACCCTACCACCTGAATTATTGTCATTATTACTATGATTTTAAGTACTTGTCTTTTCTTTAAGAGTATTTGCATTAATTTCATCATGTACAACATGTAGGAAAATCCCGGTGCGTGCATCATATACACGTGGTGTGGAAAGCAAAAAAATTTGTTTCGAGACTTTCCCAAAATCTAGGTTCTATATGCCTATACAAGGAAATACCATTAAACCTAGCTGAAAATTCCCAATTCACATACATATTCATAACATATATATATATATGAATTATTGTCATTGTTACTATGATTTTAAGTACTTCTCTTTTCTTCAAGAGTACTTGCATTAACTTCATCATGTACAACATGTAGGAAAATCCTGGTGCGTGCATCATATACACACGGTGTGGAAAGAAATTTTTTTTTGTTTCGAGACTTTCCCGAAGTCTAAGATCTATATGCCTATATAAGGAAATACCATTAAACCTAGCTAAAAATTCCCAATTCACATACATATTCATAACATATATATATATATATATATATACACACACACACACATAAATCAATCATTCATATAATAACCATATACCTTGTGTGTAGATAAGTCAAATTATTCTTATATGATTTTGGGTTGAATTGGAATTAATTTGACTTATCTCTATGTCAATTTGAAGCTCTATTTGGTTAGTTCTCACACATTTTAGCTTTGTTGCTTGATAGGTACAAATAGATAGATTTCAGGGGTAAAAGGCATAACTTTTACTGTGGATGTCAGATTAAGGTCATTCAAGGACGGTTTCAAAGACGACTTTGAATTTTACAACTTCCGTGAAGACTCTGAGAGAGATTCTATCGATTGAAAGGTCAAAAGTGTGCATTTTATAAATGGCCAGTGTATATCCCTTTAATGGATATCATATCCGTTTAACGGACATTTTCTGGCTAATTCCACTCTAGAGAGTCGAGAAAATCCGTTTAATGGACTTCATGTCCGTTTACGGACATTGACTGCCAACTTCACTCCCTAGACTTGAGAAGGTTCGCTAAACGGACATCAAGTCCGCTTAACGGACTTTGTTAGCCCAAGGACAATCTACCTTCTCCTGTTTAGCAAAAACTAGGTTTCTTTGAACCTAAGACACTATAAATACTCATTTTAAAGACCTAATGAGGGGGCTGGACACTAAAAACGAGGTTACCACTTAAGGAGGCACAAAATAAGAGGAAAGGAGGAAGTTTTGAGGATTTGCATCAAGGATTGGAAGCAATCTTGCTTTGTGTTCTTTCTACTTTCTCTCTCTACTCTTTCTTGAATGTTGAGCATCTTTATGTGTATGATTTTTTTTATCATGTCCTGAAACTAAACCTCATTTAGGGTAAGGGATATAGCCATTGACGTAGCTAGATGGGGCTCAGGGGGGTCCCTGGGCCTCCCAAATTTTTTTTTAAAAAATATTATATATAGATATATATATAAAAATGAAGTTATTTGGGAGTTGGGCCCCCCTAAAATTTAAAAAATTAAACATTGGGCCCTCCTACCTTACATGTCTGGC
>JAOSBP010000007.1:15486446-15499016 GCA_027563825.1 Erythroxylum mucronatum | reverse complement strand
CGTCTCATTTTCTTCCGTCTCATTTCTATCGTCTCATTTTCTTCCGTCTCATTTCTATCATCTCATTTTCTTCCGTCACATTTTCTTCTGTCTCATTTCTATCGTCTCATTTTCTTCCGTCTCATTTTCTATCGTCTCATTTTCTTCTGTCTCATTTTCTTCCATCTCATTTCTATCGTCTCATTTTCTTTCGACTCATTTTCTTCCGTCTTATTTTCTATCGTCTCATTTTCTCCGTCTCATTTTCTTCCGTCTCCACTTAAAAGATCATAACTTTTGACTCCAATGTTCAAATATTTCATGCTATATATACCGTTGGAAAGATAAAAGAAAGATCTACAACTTTTTAGAAGGCAATGTTGCTAAAATATATTTATAGCAATCCCAAATTTGCCCCTAAAGTCTGGAGACGAATTTCCCATTCATAAACCAACATACTGCACCAAATTTTTAACTTCATGCCAACTTTTGAGATTCTTAGAGACAGAATTGAAATTAGACATCTTCATAAGAAATGTAGCCATATGTTTCTAGTTTAATACAATTCAAGAATGATCTCATTTAGATAACTAAAGAAAAAGTTATGGCTAACAGACTGAAGCATACTCAGTTAACATTTTCTAGATCACTGCCAGTTTTGTTTCTAAATCTTTCCCTACCACAACTCATACCAAAATCACTCTTTCTATTCCCTCTTCTCCTCATTTTTAATATCAATTATACCCGGAAGTTGTCAATGAATGCAGGTACCACTTTTTATGCATAAACATTGAATATTTATGTGCATATATGCTAACATGATGCATGAGCAAGAAAATGCTTTTCCTTAATCTCTCTTTAAGCTCCCATGTACTGAAATTTCGGATCCTAACCCTTAATATGGGGACGGGATGTTACATTGGGGCATCTGGCCTAAATCTTGAGAAAATGCTTGAAACATCCTCGGATCCAATGGAGCAGGCACTTGCTCTTGTGGAAGAGGAGACTCTTGTGACTGTGACCGAACGGGCTCACTACCTTGCCCTATCGAAGCCTCAGCATTTCCTGGGGCTATAGATTCATCAATACTCTCCTCTCTTGGTAGAGAGTCAAGTGCAATTGATCCTTGCAATACTTCCCATGTCCTTCTACGAGGTGGTATCTTACTCCTTCAATGCAAACACTAATTATTAGCTTACAATTGATCTTAATCCTCTTTCCTACATGTATGCATGATATGCATATCATTTAATTCATTCAATCAATTTAACAATGCAAACAATTAAGCACATAGCATAACAATTCATCCTACCATGCACTCTAAGACTAGGAAAAACCTAAGCTCTGATACCACACGATGTTGGGCCCCATTTTTGAAGCCCAACAATCCGATGCGGAGTCAAAAAGCGTGAGCGGGTTTCCTTGTAGGGTTATCTCAACGAATCCTCCCTCACTTGCGATCAATCTTTTTGAATTCAATGACAAAGGCTATAAATTTCTATGGGAAGGTAGAAAAATGTGTTAGGAATCCAATGATTTAAGAATCGTCTCAATCAGAGGTCGAACGAGAAAGTTACGGTCAAACAAATCCAACATGTTCATGACTTTACTCATATTGTACATGCCTTGGCGCAATTGCCATAACTCTCACTACAAATGTCAGATTGACTTCGTTTTAGACGGTTAAGAAAACTTCTAGATTTATAACTTTTATGAAGAAGTCAAAGTGAGATTTGGCCTCTAAAAGGATCCAAACATAGAACAGAAGAAGGAAACAAAAGGTCAAACTAAGACGATGCAGAAAGTCAAATTAAGACGATGCAGAAGGCAAACTAAGATGATGCAGAAGGTCAAACTAAGATGAAGCAAAACTAAGACAATTCAAAACTAAGACGAAGCAAACTAAGACGAAGCAAAACTAAGACAATTTAAAACTAAGATGAAGCAAACTAAGATGATTCAAAACTAAGACGAAGCAAACTAAGATGAAGCAAAACTAAGATGATTCAAAACTAAGATGAAGCAAAACTAAGATGATTTAAAACTAAGACGAAGCAAAACTAAAACGATTCAAAACTAAGACGAAGCAAACTAAGACGATTACAAACTAAGACAAAGCAAAATAAGACGAAGCAAAACTAAGAAGATTCAAAACTAAGACGAAGCAAACTAAGATGATTCAAAACTAAGACGATTCGAAACCAAGACGAAGCAAACTAAGACGAAGCAAAACTAAGAGTCCAGCTGCTAGAGCCCTCAAGCCCCCACCTGCCAGCCTTCCTCTATTTACGCCTATCATTTTTATACTCCCGCATGCTCTCCTTCCTCCTGGCATTTAATTAATTTGTGGGTCCTGGAGCGTCGCCTCCTTATCTTGTCTATTATTGTTACCTACTGTGCTTGCTTTTGCACCGCCCCCAGTGTCGAACTGTCCTCCTCCAGCCTCTGTTTTGTTGTTGCCTTTTTAATTGCCTTCAGCTACGTGATTTTTGCGCCTCCAGCTGGCCAACGCCTCACTTGTCTTTTTATTCTTATTTGTTTTCACGTCTCCCCCAAATCCTCCGTTGATTTTTACTCCTTGTTTCTCTCTTTTTCTTGTGCTGACCACTGTGCTTTTTGTCCTATTTTCATTTGCGTTTGCCTCCCCTCTTATGCCACCTGTTGCTTGATTGTTGCTTCTCCAGTTCTCTACCGTTGATTGCCTTCTGTCCGTATGCCTCTTTAATTTTGCTCTCACTTGTATTCAGCTGCTAGGTCCCACAGTCACATGATTTTCTAATTGTTGTCCGCCTTCACGCCTTTAATTCTTATCCAACGTTTTAGTGTTATGGCTTTTGTTCAATATGACAAGACAATTAAACCCACTAATTAAAACCCTTTAGGCTTTTGTTGTGCGTGTATATTGCGTGTGCCCCCTGTCCGCTGTTCATTCTTGCATTGGAACGCCAGTTGGCTTGATTTCATTTACACTGCGTTGATCCCTTGTCTTGCTATTAGTATATCGTCCACTGTTGAGTGATGGGACTCTCCTTTAGTGTGCTCCACCTCCACTAACAGTTTTAATTTCCCTTGGTCCATGTCTTTTTGATTTTACGTGTCTCTCCTTAGCTAATTGTGGCTTCCCATTTAATTTTCCACTTTAATGGCTCTCGTGATTTGCACTATGCTTGCGTTTCCTCCTACATAAGATGATTTGCATTTAATCTCCAACGTTGCTTTGGATCACGCCTTCTTTGCTTTTTGCTTCAAGTCTCCTATGGTCAGCCCACTCACGCTTCTGCCTTGGTTTTTGACCAGCTCTCTATTGTGCTAATTTAATTTTGCTATCTCCCACGTGTTGGACCAACCACACTGATTCTGCTTCATGACAAAACGCGCCTCCTGCTCCATTCCACGTTGTAGCTTCTTTGTCTCTAATGATGATGTGACAATTAAGTGTGCAAACTCATTAATTCCTCTTGCTTGCTTCCTTCTGCGTGCTGCGACGTCGTGTTTCTTTGACTTGTTGTTGCCTGCTTATTCTTCTTTAATTGATGCTTCTAATGCTCCCCCAATGTAGCGTTTACACTGTTCTGCGTGATGCCCAATTAAAACATTTGCTCTTCCCTTTTTAATTTGCTTGTCTTGATTTAATTTGTTTTTGCTGTCCTATAAACGATGCCACTTGCTCCTTGAAGACAAACAAACATAAATCTTCAGAAAATAGTCTAAATGCAATGCTTATGACTCACTTTAATTCATCTGCTTTCAAATTGTACCTAAAATAAAATATTAATTAAAGTGAGTATCTTAATCATTTTTGTATCATTAATCGTTAAGTGAAAATAATTAAAAATATCAACAATTAAACACATATCAAAATCATAAGTACATGGGTTGTACTTGTAGTTGAAAGAAGATATCGCTCCCACGAGGATTGTTCTTAGGCACCACTTAATTCGGGTTGTTCTTTATTTACGAAATCGTTTCAATCAAATTTAAAAAGATAACTAAAATAAAGACAAACTAAAAGTAACAGGGAACAATGCAACCCAAACCAAAATCGTAAAGTAAGGCTTAGTGAAAATCAAGATTAAACATTAGGACTTATCATTATCCCTATTTGCTCCCCTCTGATTAATTGATTCAATTTATGCTTGGCCCAAGATTTCCTAAAATTCTAACTACCCTCTTTCAAGGTGTAACTAAATGTCACTAGTTAAATAAATTGGAATTAACTTTGGGATCTCTCGATGTGCAAAGCCTTTCCTAAATATTCAACTAGATATGAAGCTATCCTATAGGCAGTGTATTGATCTATTGAAATCTCTTCATAATAAATCAATAACTTGTTATTTATAGGTCTATTAATCGACAACTCTCGTTATACAATTAACACAGATTACTAAGCTCACTCTCTCAATTTATTGCAAGCTTTAAGCACAATAAATAACACAAACATGTATATCATTAAATCAATAACTAAAGGTTCACAAACAGTTCAACAATAAACCCTAAAATTTGTTTTAGCCAATCATAATATCCATAACATTCCTAATAATCAAATAATCCATGATAAATATACGAGAAGAGAAAGAAATTGAAATAAGACTGGAGGGGGCAGCTCCTCCTCTTCTTTGTCCAATTTGGAAAATCTGGATGACAGGGTGCTCTTTGCTCAATTAGCAATGAAACTTTGAATCTCCTCTATCTCTAGGTTCTTAATCTGTCTTTTAGCTCTAAAACGCAAGTTCCTCGACCCTTTGGCGGCTCTCGGGATTCTATCTTTTATAAAGTCACGAAAACCTAAAAAAAATACATAAAACCTGCGTGTCTTTTTGACTTCTTAGGAAGCACAAGTATAATTCTCATGATGATGGGAAGCACAAGTATAATTCCCATGATACTTGTGCTTCCAACGATCGTGGGTTAATTTAACAAAAACTTTCTCCATAGATTTCCCACGATCGTGGAAAACATGACCTTTTCCACAGTCATGGGTTCTTGTTTTTTAACAGCTCCACTTCTCTTCTCTTCTTTTAGTCCCTAGCTCAACCACAAAGGTGTCCACCCTCCATTCATACACCAAAATCATCAATTCCTACCCTAAACTAATATCAAACACAAAAGAACAACCATGAAGATCAAACTAAACAAAAACATACAAAACAAGTTAATACTAACCTATCATGCAAGAAACACATACCAAATACTTAGAAAAACACATACTAATACACAACTATCAACCTTCCCAGACTTAAATCATGGCTTATGCTCAAGTAAAATCAATCACAACTAATCAATTCTCACTTCATTTTCATAAAGATTAGAGCATGCAATCCCTCAAAGTTTAGTAAACTCAAGTATCAAGCTATTACATATATCATAACTACTTTTCATTAGTGTACTTAAGCAAACTCAATTTATGGCACCATCCCTCAAAGATAAGTATAAGCACATAATGAATCTTCCTCATGGTTTCACTCACTTCTCTTAATTGTTTGATGGTTAGTTTTTTGCTCAAGCTCCCTATAGGCAACTATATTACCATAGGCTTGCTAATACACCAATTCTCCTCTACAATGATTACATGCATAAATAGATCAAAAGGTCTTGTTTCGGGTTGTAATGTGGTAAGGATTAAGGTGGGTCAAAAGAGGTAAAGTGTTTAACACAAGTATGCATAAAGTAATAAGTTAACAAAGTGATACAAAACATATTCTGAGATATACAAATGTAAATATACTACTACTCCGTACTTATTGATGCTACCAAAATGTCCTTCCTTTTTCTTTTCTTTTTCTCATTTCTTTCTTTTCTTTTCTTATTTTTCTCTTTTTCTTTTTATATAATTGAAGAAACAATAAACAAAATAGTAACTAGATACAATGGGATCGAAGAGTAGAAGTATAACTCATCTCATCATGGAAAGAAAAAATTTGTACGCAAAATCCCAAACTAGCACATCACTTAATACTTTACTAAGCTTGTGAATGGGTGGGCTAACGAGGTTTTGGGTGTTGAAATATTAGGAGTTTTCAAGAAACAAAAGGGTTAAGGCTCAACGGGGCTAACAAGGGATAATACAAGGTTAGGTCATTTAAGCCAAGGGTTATCACAAAAAGAGCCTTAATCATTTCTATTAAGCATGCATCCAGCATACTCAAACTGATTCAAAGTAAGTTCTGAAGGTAGTAACCTAAAGGGGCATCACACACCTAAAGAAGTAAGATGACTATAGATGGAGTCATATAAGCTCAATCCTCATATTGGCTCAAATGAAAATTCATTATGCATCTCTACCCTACCTTATTGCTCAAGTGTCACATTTTGAGTAAGCTTATGCAACCAACTACTTTTCGTCACTCAACATAATTAACTCTCTACTCAAGTAGCCTAATCCAAGTTCAACCATGCATTCAATCTTGTTCCAACTAGCATGACATAATCTCATGGCAAAACACATCAAGAATGATTCAAGTGTAGTTCCATTGCTTAACACAAGACAACATCAAACAACAACCTAATATACATAAAACATGCATCTTAAATAGTAAATAAAACAAATTTAAATGATGCAATTGATAAGGAAAATGTCACCTCCCTATACTTAGACAACACATTGTCCTCAATGTGACAAGGCAACTACAAAATGAAATGAAAACATCAAACACAACATCAACCAAGCAAGCAAATAACACAACTAACAAAGTAAATAAAACAAAGCAAAAGAAAGGTAAACATGCTAAGTTAAGGTCATTAGCTTGACCATTTCACATGCATTCATGAAGAAGTAAAAGAAAGGAAAGAGATTACTTCCCTTTCTTGTTTTTATGGCCCTCCATAGTATGGCTTGCATCTATGCCCATTGACCTTGAATGCTTCATCCTTGTCATTTTCTAACTCCAAAGCCCCACGGGGAAATGCCTGAATAACTTTAAAGGGTCCACTTCATCTTGACTTGAGCTTTCAAGGAAATAATCGAAGTCTTGAATTAAACAAAAGCACCAAGTTCCCACTCTTGAACTCCTTCTTGATGTGAGCATCATGCCACTTCTTTGTCCTTTCCTTGTATAACTTGGCATTTTCATAAGCGTCAAACCTCAATTCTTCTAATTCGTTAAGTTGTAACAATCTTTTCTCACCCGCAATCTTCCAATCCATGTTCAACTTCCTAACAACCCAATAGGCCCGATGCTCCAACTCCAAAGGTAAATGGCACGCCTTTTCATACACAAGTCTATATGGAGTAGCTCCTATGGGTGTCTTGAAAGCTATCCTGTAAGCCCATAGGGTGTCATCTAGGTTTAACTCCCAATCCTTTCATGAGGTGCTCACTACATTCTCCAAAATCTTCTTTAGCTCTCTGTTCACCACCTCTACTTGACCACTAGTTTGGGGGGTGGTAAGGAGTCACCACTTTATGATGAACGTTGTATCTTTTTAGAAGATGCTCAAATGGTTTGTTGCAAAAATGGCTCCCGCCATCATTTATAATCGCTTTGGGCACCCTAAATCTCGTAAAGATCTTCTTGATGAACTTTTGAACCACCTTACTATCATTAGTTGGAGTAGTTACAACCTCAACCCACCTGGAAACATAATCAACTGCAACTAATTTGTAAGTGTTACTTGAAGAGGATGGGAATGGTCCCATGAAGTCCAATCCCCACACATCGAATATCTATACCTCCATGATGTTTGAAAGCAGCGTCTCATCCTTCTTCGATATGTTACCCACTCTTTGGAACCTATCACACTTTAGCACAAAATCTGGAGCATCCTTGAACAAGGTTGGCTAATAAAATCCACACTCTAAGATTCGAGCTGCAGTTTTGTTAGCTCTATAATGCTCTGTATAAAGTGAACTATGACATTACATCAAAATTTTAGGCATTTTATCTTCTGGGATACACATGGAAATCACACTATCAACACATATCTTATAAAGTATGGGTTCAGCATAAATATAACGAAAACATTGAAATACAAACCGCTTCCTTTGTTGATAAGAAAGATCGGGAGGAAGAATACTACCTTAGAGGTAGTTTGCAATATCTGTAAGCCAAGGACAAAAAGGATTATCTACCATCATTAAAGCCTTATCAGGAAAGCTCTCCTCAATTTCCTTTTCTTCTTTATAGTGCCCTCCTTCATGTCTCAAGAGGTGATCAGTTATAACATTTTTTGCTCCTTTCTTATCTTTAATCTCAATATCGAATTCTTGGATCATAAGATCCCACCTGATAAGCCTGGCTTTGGTATCCTTCTTCGCAAAAAAATATCGCAATGCTGTATGATCTTTAAAAACAAAGACATGTGAGCCTAAAAGATAAGAATGAATTTTTTCATATACAAATACCACAACAAGTAACTCCTTTTCTGTAGTTATGTAATTCAGTTGTGCTCCCGTCAAGGTCTTGCTTGCATAATAGATGGCGTGCAACCTCTTTTCCTTCCACTGACCAAGGCCACAACCAATGATGTGATCGCTTGAATCACACATAATCTCGAAAGGAAGAGACCAATCCAACGACGTCAGAACGGGTGCTAATATATGTGCCTTCTTCAAGTCCAAACAAGCATCATAAAAAACAAAAGGCACATCTTTAACTTATAAATGAGTTAAGGGTCTAGCGATAAGAGAAAAATCCTTGATGAACCATCTATAGAGCCCTGCATGACCAAAGAAGGCTCAAATGCCCTTGATGTTAGTGGGAGGTGGTAACTTTTCAATTACTTCGGTTTTAGCTCGATCCACCACAATCTCCTTGCATGAGATTTTATGGCCCAATACAATTCCCTCTTGGATTATAAAGTGACACTTTTTCCCAGTTCAAGAGTAGATGAGACTCCTCACATCTTTGAAGCACTTTGTCTAAATTAAACAAACAATGATCAAAAGAATCTCCAAAGACAAAGAAATGATCCATAAATACCTTCATAAAGTTCTCGTTCATGTTCGCAAATATGGCCACCATGGACCTTTAGAATGCGGGAAGTGCATTGCATAAACCGAATGGCATCCTCTGATAAGCAAAAGTCCCATAAGGACAAGTGAAAGTGGCGTTCTCTTGATCTAGTTGGCATATAACCACCTAATTGTACCCTGAGCATTTATAAAGAAAATAGTAAAATGCATAGCCAACCACCTTTTCAATCATTTGGTCCATAAAAGATAAAGGGAGTGATTTTTCTTGGTAGCCAAATTGAGCTCCGGTATCAATATATACTCTCTAACCTGTGATGGTCCTAGTGGAAATGTTTTAACCTTTTTCATTTTTCATCACTTTCATGCCTTGCCTTCCTTCTTAGGCACACACTCTACCGGACTCACCCACTCGCTATCTGAAATGGGATAACTAATCCCTTCATCCAACAACTTTACTACCTCCTTCTTCACAACCTTTTGCACATTTGGATTTAACCTTCTCTGTTTTCTCACAGTTTTATACCCTTCTTCTAGGTTAATCCTATGCATCACTACATTGGCGCTAGTTCCACTAATATCATAAATTTGCCACCCCAAAGCTCTCATCATGGTCTCCACCACTTTCTCTTCTTGCTCAAAATCTAATTGGTTCGAGATAATGATGGGTAGGGTATGCTTCTTAACTAAAAAGGTGTATCTCAAATAAGGAGGTGAGGGGTTAAGCTCTAAAGTAGGGGGCTTAAAGAAGGAAGGTGGTGTAGGTTTATCTGTTCTCTCCAACTTCTCAAACTCAACTTCCTCACATAAATCCTCTTCTCTCACACTCTCATCCTTGTATATTTCAGCAACTTCATTAACTTCCTCTTCAACCTCCTTCACACATTCATCTACAACATCAATCTTCATACATACATTACCATGCATCGGTTTCTTCAAAGATTTCGGCTTATTAAACTCAACATGCTCATCACCAATCCTCAAAACAAGTTTTCCCTCATGCACATCAACTAATTCCCTATTAGTATTCATAAGGAGCCTACCCAAAATCAATGGATAATTTTTATCAGCTTCAAAATCCAATACCATAAAATCAACAAGAATAATAAATTTATCTACTTTTACTAACACATCTTCTATAACTCCATATGGCCTTTTTATGGATTGATCCACAAGTTGAATCAGTATAGATGTTGGCTTGACCTCTCCTAGTCCTAATTTCCTAAAAATAGACAATGGCATCAAGTTAATGCTTTCACCTAAATCACATAAACATTTAGAAAATTCAAAGTCACTAACAACATATGGATTCGTAAAACTCCCTGGATCTTGTAGTTTTGAAGGAATCGTGCTTGAGATAATCGAACTACAATTCTTCGACAAAGTGATCGTCTGATTATCCTCCCAAGTATGTTTATGTGTTAGTACGTCCTTCAAAAACTTTGCATACTTAGGCAAGCACTCCAAAGCTTCCACTAATAATAGGTTGATTTAAGCCCTCTTCAGTTTCTTCATAAACTTGGAAAATTGAATGTCCACCTGATATTGTTTTACCCTTTATGGATATGGATGTTTAGGCTTTTATGGTGGTGGTGGCACATAAGACCTCTCTTCTTCTTTCTCTTCTTGAATCTCCTTTCCTCTTCCCTTTTCTTGCCTATCCTTTTTCACACTTTTTTTTCCATTTGCTTACCACCTTGAAGTGTGATAGCCTTTAATTGTCCCCTTGGGTTGGCCTCAGTATTGCTTAGTAAGCTACCTGCACTTTTAGAAGACATAGCATTAGTAAGTTGACCTAACTTTACCTCCAAGTTGTGGATGGATGAGGCATGACTCTTCACTATTTGATCAAACTTTGCCTCCATCCTCTTTTGATTTTCCTCCTGGCTCGAAAACAATCTCTTTTGGTTCTCTTTTTTATTTGGCATTCTGGACCCTAAAACATCCATCAACTTGTCCATTTTGTTCTTCAAAGATCCAAATCAGTCTCGCTAAAATTCTGGAGGTCTTTGCAGTCTTGCTTGGCCACCTGTATTGTTAATACTCCAAGAAAATTTTGGGTGGTTTTTCCACCCCGGATTATAAGTATTCAAGTACAGATTGTAACCTTATTATGATTGGCCTAAGAAACATACCTGTTTAGTGCTACTAGCTCCCAACAAACAACATTCTGTTGTATAATGGTTATCTTGTCTGCATAACTCACTCTGTGACTGCATAGCATTGGCTGTAGATGAAGATGCTCCTTGCATATTTCTCAACTACTTAGTGAAAGTTGTGATCTGTGCTTGCAAAGCAGTAATATAGTTAATTGGGATCGTATCTTTTTGCTCCTTTTGCCCCTGTCTGCTCTTCTCGCTTGACCACATACAACTGTCCCTCGCCAACTCTTCCGAAAGGTCATGCGCTGCATCAATAGTTTTCCTCATCAAATATCCTTATATAGCTGCATCTACGGTCCCTCTTGTGCTCTGATTTACACCATTTTAGAATGTTTGCATGAGGAAATCCCTCGGAAGGTTATGGTGGGGACAACTTCTCTGTAGTTCTTTAAACCTCTCCCAAGCTTCATATAAAGACTCCCCATCGTTTGTTGAAAATTTGTTATTTCCTTAATGATCCTTATTGTCTTGGTCAATGGAAAGTTTTTGGCGAGAAATGCCTGGCTAGCTGTTCCCAAGTAGTAATCTGCCCTGAGCTACGTGAATTGTACCACTCCTTCACCGATCTCTCAAAGTGAAAGAAAATATTCACAACCTTACGGTATCATTAGACATCCCATAAATCGGAAAGTGTCGCATATCTCCAAAAAATTGACGAGATAGGTGTTGGGATCTTCATTAGATAACGCATAGAACTACACACTACTCTAAAGAATGTTGAGGAGTGCAAGCTTGATCTCGAAATTGTTAGCTTAAATCACTAGCCTCGTAACTCCTTGAGGACTAAATCCTAGTCTCATAAAGTCCATCAATGTCCTTTCGGCCCCTCTTTGTTCTCCTTCTTCTGCCATATTTCTTTGTATAATGTCTTGGCGCTTTGCTCTTCTCAACTGTTGTTATGCCTTGTGATATCTACTAACTCTTCGTCACGAAATTCAGTATTCCTTCCCATGTTCCTTGTGTTCATGCACTTGCAAAGACATAAGAAAAAGTATCAAAAACTCTTAAATCAAAGAAACCCAAACTAAATAAGATGTTAAATGATCAATCCTCGACAATGGCGCCAAAAATTTGTTGAATGCAAAACACACTACTAGTCTTATGCTTAAAATTGAAAGTATACAGGTTGTACTTATAGTTGAAAGCAGATATTGATCCCACGAGGATTGTGCTTAGGTACCACTTAATTCAGGTTATTCTTTGTTTAAAAATCGTTTCAATCCAATTTAGAAAGATAAGTAAAATAAAGACAAATTAAAAGTAATCGGGAACAATGCAACCCAAACCAAAATCATAAACTAAGACTTGAAGAAAATCAAGATTAAACATTAGGACTTGTCATTATCTCTATTTGCTCCCTTATGATTAATTGATTCAATTTATGCTTAGCCCAAAATTTTCTAAAATTCTAGCTACCCTCTCTCAAGGTGTAACTAAATGTCATTAGTTAAATAAATTAGAATTAACTTTGGGATCTCTCGATATGCAAAGCCTTTCCTAAACATTCAATTAGATATGAAG
>JAOSBP010000007.1:15432887-15457638 GCA_027563825.1 Erythroxylum mucronatum | reverse complement strand
TGGCACACTAACAATTAAGTGGTGCATTTGGTGCACTAACAATTAAGTGGTGCATTTGGTGTACTACCAATTAAGTGACACACCATATTATTTCTCTCTTTTATAACATATAGTTGTTGCTAATAATTTATATTCTTTGACGTTTTAAGAAAGCATATGAAATAAAATAAAATATAATTTGTAGGTCTACATGCTGCACTGAAGACCCAGATTAAGGAAGGTCAAAACATATTACGTCTATAAATTTACTTTAACTTTTCTTGTATCTCCTATTTGATTATTTTAATGCTTTAGGAGTTCTTCGTACACAGGTATGAAATGTTTTGAATTTAATAAACAAATCTTTTCATTTATTAAGAGAAATCAAAGTTTTGATTTCAAAAGAAATCATCTTGATCTTTAAAATACCTTTTCAAAAATTATTCAAATTTTTTTGGATCAAATTTTAGTTAAAGGATTGTGGTTTGAACTTCAAAAGAACTTGAAACATTCTTTGAAAACTTACACGCTAATTGACCAATGTATAGATGTAGTTGATAAATATGTTGTTTTGTAGAGACTAGTTAACTGATATCTAGGTGTGATTAACTATTAACTTGGAAAAAATTGTGTATATTGAGTTTGTATGCTATATTGGTCAATATATTTGTCGACTATGACATGTTAGTAAACTAATGTGCCAAATTGGTTCACCAATGTTCATTGTTACTAGTCATTACAGTAATGACTGATTTTTGTGTCTAACGACATTTTAGAGAAGAATATGAATATTTCGAATCTTAGTTGTTGGACTTTTGGGGTTACAATAACACATTTACATAACTTTTTTGAGTGTTTACAAGTATTTATTAATTGATTGTGAAGTGATTGAGAGCCCTTGAGCATTTAATGAGTGAGCAAGGATTATTTAAGTTGTAAACATCAATTGAGATTGACTTTCTTGCATTTTAGGTGTATTAAGAAGCATTAATAACCGTCTTTTTATTAACTAATATAGTAAAATAAATTATTGATTTTAAAGAAAATAATTAAGTAAACTAAATAACAAATAAGAAAGAACCAATTGAAGGATAGAAAAGAATTCAAACAACCATTAAATAAATAAAATCCAGATAATGAATGGCTCTAATGACTTTTCCTATGCTTGAATTTGTTTTACATTTGATTAGCCCTAGTTTCTTGGATCGATAGGAATTTCAAAGTTATAAATGTATCCTTTCTCAAAACATACAACCTCTTTCTTTAAAGTTGATTCATTGAAAACATTTTTAATAAAAACCCTCAAGAATGAATTAATTCATTTATTGAATTCTCTTGATAGATTTAACTCAATTTCTATATATGAAATCTGAAATTCAATCTTTTATGTTTGCTACTTCAATTCAACACAAGATAAACTCATGAATAATTCTTAAGAAAAATTGAATTTTTCATCGTGAGAGAAATAATTCTAAACAATAGGTTTAATAGTTCATTACACCTAGATCTATATCCCAATTTAGTTTATAAAAAGACTAAGAAATCTAGCAATAAATAATAAAATAAGATAAAAGAACAAGTTCTCATGGATCTTAAATCTTGATATGATCATGAACTTTTGTCTAAGGTGCTTCTTTCTTGATGTGTTCTTGACCACTCTAACCATCATCTCATTCTTTGAATGTCCTTGCTACCTCCATCGGAACTACTGGGCTAATTTCCCCTTGTTCACCCTATATCTCTCCTATTTATACAAAATCATAAAATTTCTTCCCTTGGACTTGTATTATTCATGTGTTGCTTCATTACCCCTCAACTTCTTTTATATAAGCAAACATCACTAATATGGGTTATCGACTGGTATGGTGATTGATAAGTGTAAATTGTATCATGTTTTAGCGCATAGTTTGATATGTGTTTAGCTGTTAATTCTATCATTTAATATGTGTTTCGGTTAGAATTATGTTAGTTTGTTAATTATTTGTGTTTAAAGTGTATTAGAACAAGTTTTTGAGCTTAAATATTATGTTTTTGAAATACCTTGATGTGTTTGCTAGTGCTTTAGAATCAATATTGAAAAACAAAGGAGTTTCGGAGTGTCTAATCGGGCCACAATATAGGGCCACGATCGTGACAGGCATGCCACGATCGTGACAGAAGCTCCAGGAATGGCCCACGATCGTGGCCTACATGCCACGATCGTAACAAAAGGCTTAGATGTGAACCACGATCGTGGCCTACAGGGCCACTCGCAGGCATTTATGAACTTCATGTTTCGAGATATTTTTTGGACCTTTCGAACCCCAAAAACCTAGGGTTACCAAAAACATAAAAGACTATTTAAAGAACAACAAGTGAAGAGAAAAGGGGAGCTTTACATTTAGCCACTCTTGGAAACCCTAAAGAGAGAAAAAGAAGAGAGAGAAAAGAGAAGGATAGGAGGAAGAAGAAGTGGATCCTGACGCTGCTGCTCCCCGGATCAGGTGGTATCCCGACACCGCTGCCTTCCCAATTTGTTCAATTTAAGTTCCATTTTCTGTTCATTTCCTTTTTTAATTAAATGCATCAAATTGAGACGGATTGTATGGAAATGGATTTCGGGTTGTTGATAATGTTCTAAACTCTTGTTCAGGTTATACTTTGAGTTAATATTGATTTAGTTATTTTTGTGTTTGTTAGTTTGGGTGTTGTGATTGATTAATGTATTTGCATGTGTCAGTAACAAACCGAGAAGGTGAGCCGGATAAAAATGATTAGATCGGATTAATGAGAATGAGGTGATCTAATTAACTACTTAATCAATCTATTCGGTAATTTTATAGAAAGAGAACTCGTGCGAATTATTTATTAGAGAGCTTTAGAACTAATTACAATTATGGGTAATTTGTGAATTGAGAGATTGCAAGTTTCATAATTCGATTAGGGTCTACAATTTAGGATTTAATGGTTATAACTCGAGAGAGAGTAATCAACCCTACGATCGTTTAGAACCGACATCCCGTAAACACATAAATGGCTAGATTAGCATTAATGATAGGAAAAATACCCTCTCTCATAACTTGATTAACTCTCTTGTAGATTTCTATTATGACCTATGTGACAGAATCCCAAGATATGACCCATGATCGTGACAAAAGCCCAGTACATGGCCCACGATTGTAGCATAATAGGCCACAATCGTTGTCGTGGCCTACATCGGGCAGACGCACAGCCATTCCCAAACTTCACATTTCGAGAGATTTTTTGGACCTTTTGGACTTTGAAATAACCCTAGTTCAACCCTTAACACAAAAGAACATAAATAGATTAAGAAGAACAGAAAGAAGGAGCTTTTGCACCAATCACTTTGGAGAGAAACCCAAGAGAGAATTATTGAGGGATTGAGACAGAGAAGAAGGAAGAGAGAAGTGGAGAAGAAGCCAACATTGACGTACTTCCCAGAATTGGAGTTTCCCGATGTCTTCGCCTCCCGTCTTCATTTAGAATCATATTTCCTATTATTTTCCATTTTTATTATTGTATAGAATTGAGAATAACAGTTTGATGATAGGATTGTGAATGTTGAGATATTCTATACTCACCTTTAAGTTTTTTTATTTGATTTAATAAAATCTAATTGTTTTATGTTTATTGGATTTATTGTGATTGCATAATTCAGTAATAGACTGAGAGGGTGAAATCGAGTGAAAAATAATTAAATTGGGCTAATGAGAGTTAGGTGATTTAATAAGAACGAGAAATTAATCAAATTAGTAATTGTGTGAAGAGAGATCTCACATAGGTTCCTTGTAGCACCCCACTCTCATAGGGCATATTCCCGAACAATCCATCGATATTTGAGAACATACTCTATGAGGTGGTAGGCTAGGGCAGTTAGTCGATCTTACTCAATTCAAAATTTTAGAAAATATCACATGCATATGTGGAAAATCAATAATTGAGTGCATAAACAGTCATTGTAATGTGTATGAAAATCTATTCACATGCATGTCTATGCTACTGTAATGCATGAGTATGAAATGCATTTTTCTTATCTCTCATTGCCATTTATCAAATCTAGGGTTCTAACCCTTTGTATGGAAACGGGATGTTACAATTGTCCCCTCTTTTATAAATTTCATCCTCGAAATTCTTATTTGATTTATCAAATTGATGGGGGTGTTGTTTTCTCATATTCTCCTCCGTTTTTCCCCACGTAACTTATTCACTCGAATGATTTCTTCTAAAAGACTATAGCCAGTGGGATCACTCAATTTTTCTTAGTTACTAGCAATTTCACTTCTTGTGTCGATAACACATTTGTCAGATCATACCGATATCTCCTAAACATACTCTTACATAACACATTGTGAATCTGAGACATCTTTGTTAGTAACACTAACTCATGTGTCAATGGTCCTATTCTCTCAATAATTTCATATGTCTTCAGTGTTAATCCACCTAACTCGTTTGTCTTTCTTGAGTCACTAAATTATGATACAAATCGATTTCTCTTAGCAACAGTATTTTAAATCACTTCTGAGCCTTCAACAATCTTTAGGCCCTCTTCATCAATCCTTAATCCCTCTTCATTTTAATATAAAGGCGGACGACTCTTTCTGTCGTATTACGCCTTATAAAATGATATGCCAATACCACTGTGATAATGATTGTCATAATCAAATTCAATTAGAATTATATATCGATCCCATATTCCTAGAAATTCCAAAATATAAGCTCTAAGCATATCCCCAACAATTAAGACTGTTGGCAAATCAAACATTCAGTCACACATTCAGCCACTTACATTATTCATCCTTGGCCGCTAAATATTTTTTCGGCATATAAATACCAGGATTTATAGTATAGGCTGCTATGTGTGCTTCATCCAAAATCTCTTTTCTCAATCATCTCCATCGGGTACACATACTCTTTACTTTAATCACAAGGTATCATTTTCTAATTCAAACTCAGAATTCAGATTCACTTCCAATTTCTCAATAAGATTCACAAATTTTGGACCCTCACTTTGGCTTTTCTAATCCTTTCGTGCAAAGCTAGTTTTAAATTCAATATAACTAATAATACTTCATTTTACCCCAAATTCAACTCAACATTCAATCCTCTTAATTGAACTAGATTAGATAACCTCAATATCTGAATTTGTGCTACGTTGTTATTGGATTTTCTGCTCATTGCATCAGATACAACACTAGCTTTACCAGATAATACTCAATTATGCAATCATAATCTTTAAGTAACTTTATCCATTGTCTCTGTCTCATATTCAATTCTTTATAACTCAATAATTTCCCTTAAACTTTTATGATCTGAATAATTATATATAGATCCAAAATTTTTCACTGTACATATAATATCTCCAAGTTCTCAAAGCAATTGTTATTGCAGCAGGTTCTAAATCATGTTCTGAATAATTCAACTCATGAGACTTTAACTCTCTCTATGCCTATGATATCACTTTATTATGCTGCATTAGATTTGATCCTAATCTTTGGTGTAAACCTCATTATATTCTTTATAATCTCCAAATCCATACGGAATAGCTAACACCAGTGTTGTAATTTATTGGTGTTTTAATTTCCTCCAAATTCTTTTTACATTCATTTATTCGTCTAAATGACACATCTATCCTCATAAATCGTGTTACAAGGCTAATATCAGTAAAAAAATCCCTCAACGTCTTCTGTTAGTGTCCAATTTCCTAGCTAATTCTAGAAACCTTAGATCTATCATATATATTCCTCAGAGTTTCTCACTTCTTCATTACCTTTATTTTCTTTGGGTCTCCCAATATGCCATGTTCAGATACTATACGACCCAACATATTATTGATCAAGCTAAGATTCACTCTTATTGAACTTGGCGTATACTTGTTTCTACCTCAAGATATGTAAGACTAACATCAAGTGTTAAGAATGCTCTCTTTACTCTTCGAAAATACTCAAAACATCATCTATGATCACGGTCACTAATTGATCTAAGCAAAGTTGGGACACTTTATTCTTCAATACCATAATACTGTCAGGGCATTTGTTAACTCAACAGATATTTCCAAAACTCAATATGCCCAAATTAGTTCTCGTAATTCTTTAAATAACTAATTCCTCAAATGAGGTAATATTGTCTCATGTTATTTTCAGTCTCCCAATTGACTTCTTTTTTCGAATGATTTTCTCCATTCATTTGATTGCCTCTGATTTCTTATTAACTTATTCTAATGTCAGACCATTCTTACTAGTTTTTCTTTGATTCCAATTAGTAAGAGGGATCTTGAACTAAGAAATAGATTCTAGAAGCTAAAAAAGGGTATCTTGAGTAATTTCAATAATCGGGTTCATTGATATTCCTGGTAGTCTCAAAAAAAATTTTAAACACAGAAGTCAAAGCTAACTTGTACCTTCTGAATATACAAATATAATTGCATGATAAAAGGCTAATTAATTAATGATTTTTATGGGGATTCATTACTTAGACACTAATTTTTAATATTAAGTTTTCTAAGTAATTTCATTTGTTTTTGTGTTCATTATTATTTCATATTTTATTATAATTGTTTAAATTTCATTTTCTTTATTAAAACCAATATCCAATTTTTAGGATAGATAATAGGAGAAAGGTAATTACTAGTAATCACTATATTCGTGGGATCGACTTGTACTTGTATGTGCTAGCTATAACTATGTTGTACACTTGTGGATAATTCAAACATTAATAAACTAAAATCAGTCAACCATATAGCCAATTGTTGAACTAGTTACCTCCCTACAACTCTAAGTAACATTGTCAGTTTCAGTGATCTCTTAGAACCACAAGTCCAAGTTAAGGAGGAGTTTGATCCCTTGGGCATAGATTTAACTAAGTGAGATAATATAGGGAGATTATGGAGGGAGACAAAACTAAAAGATCTAAGAGCCTCAATAAGTTATGATAAGTCTCCTCATATAGAATGTTATAGGCATCAACTACCTTAAAAAAACAAAGCGTTCTTAGAAACCATATCAAAAAATAAAGCCTATGATTATAGGCCTTTTAGAGAAAAATTTAAGGAGCTTCTATTTCTGGACCAAAAATAACAATTAATACCAATCACCAGCACCATTATAATGGGTGAATTATCTTCGCTCATGATCTAGACATAATAGACATACAAGTTTCAAAGAGTTCTACCCAACAAATACATACCTCTACTAATATATTGCAAGAGTTAAAGAAGTTATTTCTAATTTTGGTGTATAGATCTATGATATGTAGTGATTTATTCATATATTTAGTCCCCTATTTAATGTACTTTGCTTGTTTATCCAAGAATTTTTTATTTACTATGGTACTTTAGTTGTTTATATTTTATTTTTAGGTCTAATTCACTCACTTAAAGATAAAAGGAACAAATTTGGATAAGTTTAGAGAACTCTAGAATTATTTTGGGTGAGTTATAAAGTGCATGATAATGTATATGGTCGTGTAGGAGAGTTTCAAGGCATGCTAAATCTTTCATATAGAAAACGCCTAAGTTGATTTTTAAAAGGCCATATTATTAGTGCATGCATGTGTCTATGCACGTTAGCTCCAGATAGTTTTGAACTTCGTCGTAAATATATCATATTAATGTTTATCTATCTCATTATATCCAAATTTCAAATTTAAGAAAATATAAGTTTGATTTTACATGGAAGAAAGAAGGGAAATAGGAAGGGAGGAACCCTAAAATTACTAAATAAAGGAGAAGCAATCAAGGAAACCCCTTTGGAGCAAATTTTCGTTAATCTAGAGTGAAGTTTTTTAAGATCTTAAGGATTCCAATTATGTTTTCTTAGATTTCTAGTTTTCTCTTTATTTTTGTTGTTTTATTCTCTATTATCATAAGTTAAATACATTTTGGTATCTAGATTAGATGAACCCTATGATGGATCTTATAGTGATCTTGTTTTAATTTAATTTATTATTTGAATTCATTGAGATTTAATTATGAGTTTTATGTTTATTCTTTAATTAATATTTCCAACATATTATTTAATGTGTGATTTCATACAATTAAGATTGAGAAATTATTTGTATGAATATATTTAACATAAATGAAAGGAGTTGCTTATAAACCTAAGGATAAGTCAATACAAATCTTCCTCATTAGGTTCAAACATAATAGTGAAATTCATAAATTGATTAATGTAATTTTAGGGGCTTTAATTAAAAAGAGATGTCAATTAATTAACCTAGGATTAGATGTTAATAGTTTTTAGAAAGATATTAGAATAATTTATGAATTTTCATGATCTAATGAACTCAAGAATAAATTAATTAGTGAAATCATGATTACATGAGAAGTCCTAGGGGGATTCAAATTCCGGATACCATTTGTTTCATTAGTTTACTTTTAAAATTTGTGTTATTCTAGTCTTTTTTTTAATTATATTTACTTATCTTCACCTTGATTATTGGTTAGATAATAGGAAAAGAGATATTACTATTACTTAGAGTGTTTGTAAGATAGACACTTACTACTCTTAGCCCTATAATGTAGAATGATAAGTAAACTTGCCTTGGACAATCTATAGACTGTAAAAGTTAAGTTATATACATTGCATATGAGAGTTTACCATGTTTTTGGTATCATTACTAGGGACTACGATATTAGGAAAACTTGATCTCCATTAATATAACCATTTATTTCGTTAGCATTTATTTGATTTCTTTTGATATTTTACTTTTGATTATTAATATTTTTTTCTTATTGCTTTTTTAGAACTGGGATTTGTTTATAACCTAAAGCAGTCTATTAGAACTAGTTAAGGGAGATACTAAAATTGAAAGAGTGTCTTTGTAAAACCTTAGAACTAGACTTAGATTAAAGGAAGAAGAATGAGATCGAGAGTTTAAAATGTCTAACTAGAAGTTATGGATGAATGACAAAGGACTATGTTTAAGTATTGTAATTGAAATTAAGTCTAGTATCATTAGAAAACTGTTATAGTCGACAACTTTGAGATTAAGCCAAATGTCATTCAAATGGTGCAATAATTTGTCTAATTTGAGGGAACGACAAATAAGGATCCAAATGCTCAAATCTCCAATTTCCTAGAGATTCATGATACTTTTAAGATAATTAAAGCCACTGAACTAAGACTATTTCATTTTTCATTAAGGAACCCAGACAAGTTATAGCTAAACTCTTTTCCTAGGGTATCAATCATAAGTTAGGATCAGATGGAAAATAAAATTCGAATGAAGTACATCCCATTATCCAAGACAATGAAGACGAGAAATGACATCTCTTCCTATGCATAGATTAAATAAGAGACTTTATATGATACATTGGAGATATTCAATGATTTATTAAGGAGATGCCCACATCATGACCTTCCTGTTTGGTTATAGGTTAAAAATTTTTATAATGGTTTGAATCCTTCAACCAAGTAGATGATATATATCATAATTAGGAAGAACATAAATAGTACAACACCTAAAGCCACCTAAAAGTTGATCAAAGAGATGGTTATAACTATTAATAAAACTCAATAAGAGCAAAATCTAAAACGCTAGTTGAAGTTTATGATGTAGATGCAATTATAACTCTGATAATTCAGGTTGAAGCTCTTAGTAAGAATATTAATAGATTGTCAATCATACAACAAATCATTTAATTTCTGTTACGTAAGTTAAGCATTAGAGACATGTAGGCCAAGATTGTAAAAATATTAAGGTTGTAGCTAAGATGGGAAAATGTATAGACTATATTGTTAATGTGCCTCAACAACAACATAACCCATATAATAAGACCTACAATTAAGGATGGAGGAACCATTCAATCATTTTTTTTTTGCAAAATCAAGTGTTACAAAGACATAACCCTCCATTTGAATTTCAATAAAAACATCCTTAGCAATAGAAGAAATGTCGCCTAGAAGATATCTTGAGTAAATTTATTCAGGCGTTTGAAATTTAGTTCCAAGCTACTGAAGCTTCATTAAGGAATTATCAGACTTTTATCTATAACTTAGAGAATCAAATAGGACAACTTGTTATGAAAATTCCTGAGAGACTGCAAGGTGACCTGCTTGATATTTATAAGATAAACTCGAAAGAGAAAATGAAGGCAGGGAAGTAAATATGGAGAAAAAACAAGTTAAACATGAGAAAAATGATTTAAACATGATAAGGATAAGGAAGGTGAGCAACCCAAGTTGATGAACGATTTTAAGCCTTTTATCCTATATACAGTAAAATTAAAAAAGGATTACATAGACAAACAATTTGGTAAGTTCATTTGCATCTTTAAAAAAATACATATTAACTTACTTTTATTGATGCTCTTTCGTAAATGCTAAAGTATGCTAAATTTTTGAAGGAATTGATATCAAGAAAAAGGAAGTTTAAGGAACTATCTATATGAAACTTAGTAAGGAGTGTTCGACCATTCTTCATAACAGACTACATAAAAAGCTTAAGGATCAAAGGAGTTTTATGTCCCTTCTTTAATTGGTAATTTGTTAATTAAGAAACCACTAACTGACTTATTTCATATCATTAACTTAATGACTTATAAGTTATTTAAAATATTAGTATTAAGATAACCAAAACTATTAAGGATGAGTTTACAATTAACCGATGGGTTAATTAAGTACCCTAGAGGAATCATAAAATATGTTTTGGTTAAAGTTGACAAATTCATGTTCCTATATTATTTTTCCATATTACATATGGATGAGAACATTGAAGTACCTCCAATGTTAGGACATCCATTTTAGCAATAACTAGGGTGGTAATTGATGTAAATGACAGTAAACTAATGTCGAGAGTGGGAGATGGAGAGGTCACTTTTAAAATCTCTGAATCTTTAAGACATTCTATTGAATAGCATGACACTTGTTACTTTCTTGATGTGAATGATTTTACAGTAGCTCATATTGTTTAAGAAATTATGAGTGGCAACTCATTAGATCTATATTTAGTATGAAATCATAATGAAGTAAGTTTTGCTTAGTTTATTTTCATATGGGTTCTATTATCATCTTTTATACTTTAGGCATGTGTTTTGATTTATAGGTCTAAAAGTAGGTGGGAAATTAGCTAAGTTAAAAAAGTTATAGAGAGTAACATGCTCATCAATATACCAATATTAATAGCCTTATTTAAGCTACACATCCATGTTGATTATAAACATGACCATATTCCACCTAAAGAAAAAGTGTCAAAAAGTTACAATGAGTAATATGATCATCAACATGCCTATACTGGTGACCTATTATAGAAAATAACTATGAGTCACCTACATATCCATATACATGCATATGTTGCTAAAACCAAGTAAGCATTTGAGAAATAATAAGAAACATCACCACCAACTCATCTATGTGGGTGAACATTTTAAATTCTATTTCTTTTTATGTTTTCCCCCCCAAAAAGTTATATAATGTTACATGTCCTCTGATATGTCTATATTAGTGGTTACATAGATTCTAAATTTTTAAAATTTAGTGTCAACACAACTGTATTAAGACCTAACATGCTTGTTTAATTTATCATCTTGTTTTTGTTTTAACATAGCCTAGCTACACACCTATATTCTAAATTGTGTAACACTATTTCATAAAAACTTGTGTAAGAACCTTACATGCCCATATTTTGGTCCAGCATGCCTATGTCCAACAAATATTAACCTTAATGTGTTCAACATGGAGTAGTTATACAATTGTGTTATTACTTGTGTTAAGTAAAATCACTTTATATTCACTCTTTCACTACCCAAACCTGCATTTTCTCCTTTATTTCTCATTTCTCTCATTTGGTGACACTCTCTCACTCAATAATTATATTAAAAGCCTTTCCCCACTTATTTTTCTTGATATTTCATCTATTTAAGGTATGCTTACCACTTTATTTCATTTGTTCTTAAGTTATTTTTGCAAATTTTAGGAAAATAGTTGCAACATTCAACTATTTGTTAAGCCTTTTCTTTGATTTTACCTTACCCTATTTTTATCCCTTGGGCGTAACAAATTTTGAGCCTTCCATTTCTTTGGAATATGTTAACCATGTTATAAGTCAATTAGCATTTTTTAAAAGATAAAAGAATTCATTATAGCCATGAAAAGCATTAAAGGATCTTTATAATACTAGATTCAAGCAAAAGGAAATACATTACTCTAACATATATCCTTAGGAAAAACTAGGAATTTAAAGATTCCATTGCCTTCTAGAAAAGAAGCTTAGTCATTCTACAATATGATGGGCTAATAAAGTTTCCCTTATCCAACAATATAGCAAGTGAATTAAGACATGCTTTTATATATTAACCTTGTTAAACAATCTTTGATTCCTTTCTCTCCAAATTGCATCAACTGTGTAACATCCCACCACCATAAAGCATATACCGACATTCTAGAGAATATCCGAGCACATACCCCACGAAAGCGGCATTTTAGAGCAGTGACATCAACTTATCATGGCATCATATATAACATAAGCATTTCGAAGAACTAAGTTTCCTCATGTTATTCATATCCATAAGTTTACATTGTCGTTACATTCTATAATCCATATATTTACATTACCAAAGACATCTAAAATTCTTTGCATTTGATTCATAAACATAAACATTCATTACACTCATAATTCATGTTTATACAATACATAACATGTGAAAGTTCACAGCTTTATACAGCGTGCATAACATAAAATTAGGTACTGGTCCAAAATAATCTGACTGGACCCTTCAGAATCAGCTGACTAGACTTTGAGCCATTCTGGGTTCCAAAATAGACAATACTAGGCTGTTACTAGATTGCCTTAAAACTAAGTCACCCAGTACTTGAAAATAAATGTTGCAATTTTGATAAGTTTGTGAACTCAGTAAGTGAACCATCATCGATGTGTTAACTCAAGTCAGGACATAACATCACAAACACATAATCCAAATTCTCAAATATATCACATTCTTCAAAACCAGAAACTAACTCATCTGAATATCAGATTATAATACAGATTCTACAATTTCTTCAATCTATTATTATGAATCAGAAACTAACTCATCTGAATCATCAGGTCAATTCCAACATAACTTTTATTCAAGTAGTAATTCAGAATAAAAAAGTTAATGCTTATATTGACACAGGAGCAACTATTTGTATAACCTCCAAACAATTATTAAATACTTGGAA
This sequence comes from Erythroxylum mucronatum, assembly GCA_027563825.1. Lineage (NCBI taxonomy): Eukaryota > Viridiplantae > Streptophyta > Magnoliopsida > Malpighiales > Erythroxylaceae > Erythroxylum > Erythroxylum mucronatum. The sequence continues at coordinate 15,444,505 of JAOSBP010000007.1, read as the reverse complement.
AAATTTAGAAAAACCTTTACAAATTAAATTGCTGATGGAAGTTTTAAATTTATATGGTACATAAGCTATTATAATCAACTAGTAATTGAAAATTATACCTTTTCCGTTCCTTCTATTTATCAACAAGAATCTGGATTACCATTAATTATTGGAAATAACTTTCTTAAATTATATAACTCATTTTGTCAATATTTAAATTATATCATATTACGAACATCCACTATTGCCTTACATTATATCATACTACGTATTATCAACAGTTAAAAATTGTTACTGAAAAATTAGCATCATTACAATTCTATCTTCTCACCAATATGTCTATTCAATTGAAAGTAGATACATTATTAAACGAAGTATGCAATGAAAATCCACTCGACCCACTTAAAAACCAAAATAGAGAATTAGTGGAAATACGTCTCAAGGATCCCTCACAAGAAATTAATATACGTAATAACATCCCTTATACACAGCAAGATGTGAAAGAATTTATACAAGAATGTACAGAATTATTAGAAAAACAACTAATTAGTCCAAGTACTAGTAAACATTTTGCACCAGCTTTTTATGTTAATAATTCAGCCGAACAAAAAAGAGGTAAAAGACTTATGGTCATTAATTATAAAAAATTAAATGATGCAACTATAGGTGATGCTTACAAATTACCTAGAAAGGATTATATTGTTAACATTTGGTTCACCACATTAGATGCAAAATCTGAATATTGACAACTTAGATTACATGATAATACAAAGGGATTAACAACATTTACTTGTCCACCTCAAAAACATTATCAATTGAATGTATTATTATTTGGGTTAAAACAAGCACCTAGTATATATCAACGATTTATGGATAATAATTTGGAAGGATTAGAAGAATTTACATTTGTTTACATTGATGATATTATTTTTTATTCTAACCAAGATAAATTAGATCATTTGAAAAAGGTGAAAATAGTTCTTCAACGCTGTAAGGATAAAGGATTAATTTTGAGTAAGAAGAAAGCAAAATTAGCACCACAAACTATTGAATATCTCGGAATAGAATTCAATCAAGGTTATTTAAAGTTACAACCAAATATTTTACATAAAATACATCTTTTTCCTGATTTGGTCAATAGAACTCAAGCACAATAATTTTTAAGATTATTGAATTATATGTCTGATCAAGGCTTTTTGAAAGATTTAGCCAAGGAACGCAAAATATTACAACTCAAATGTAGTTCTAAGAATCAATGGAACTGGACTAATCACGATATTCAAGCGATTCAACAACTTAAGGACTTATGTAAGGAATTACCTACATTTTTAGAGTATAATGGCCAAGAACCATTAGAAGATGTAGAACGAAACATTCAACAACAATTAGCTGAAATAACCACGTACGTACAAAAATGCAAATTGAAATTATAAATTATTTACATCAAATCAATCAACAAATCGAGAAAAATTTATCACATGTGAGTAAGAATATGCAAAAATCTTATTGATTAAACTTATCACATGTGAGTAAGAGATGATAATAAAAAGACATACCTTATGAGTTTTAACAGGTGTAACATGTCCTAATCATTATTATCTACAAATAATTGATCAATTGATAAGACGGATGATGGATGATGATCTTCTAAAATACTTACGAATATACAAAAGTAATTTCTATGTAAAAGAACGGGTTTTTTTTTAAGTTCTTTAACCGACGAAATAAAAAACTCTTCTAATTAAATTATAAATTTCAATTATGTATATCTGACGCTACGAATCATTTTATCTATTCTAGATTTTTTTTTTGGTAAATCAGAAAATCTAATTAATAAGAAAAAATCTAATTAATAAGAAAAAATATATACAAGAAGGCTTACAGCCAATTCTAGATTTTCTTACACACATAATCAACAATCTTCAATGTGGTAAGTCCAGATAACCTATTCAGGCTTTACGTGTTAAAATTACTTGTGACATGCTCATTTTTACTGGATAAAACCTAACTCCTTCGAACTTGCATGAAATTCTGTCTTTCTATTTCAATACCATGAGAAGATATCCAACTTAAATCTTACAATCAAAGTACATCATTCACACTCAGTTCCTAGTTTGTACTTTCAACTCTTGTTACCTATCATAACTTGTAATACAAATAAACAACGAAAATATGGAAACTACATACTGCAAAGCATTGAAGATTTTGTTTACAAGATGCTTACAAATACTTGGGATAAAACTTTTCGAAGTACATGACATTACAATCTACAGATTTTGACGTTATATTTTGACTGCATTTATTACACATGCGAATGCTTTTCTTCATCACAGAATTACATGTAGAGGAGTATCTGCTATGCCGTAGAAATCGTAAAGCTATTCTACCTTCTTCCGTGATAAACCTATTCACATTGACCTTTTCTGCAGCACAGCGAAAAAGGGATTCACAAACATTATGTTAAGAGACATCAGCATCATTTCTAAATTGATACAACTCAAGCTTCTACAATAAATACATAATTCTCAAATTAGAAATCCAGTATAAGTCAAAGAAAGAGAGGCTATCAGAATATCTGAGAAACATAGCAGGGCTTTTCAAGTGGCCTCATCTGTCTCCAACTTAACTTTTGATCTATACCGGCGACCTGGTGTCCATGAACTGTTTCTTCCACTGGCTGTTGGTTCTGGTTCATCTTCCTGCATGGTACAACCCTCTTCCTCATTCGTAGAACCAGCTGCTATGCCAGCCAGTAAACCTCTCTTGAACATAGACTCTTTACCTGTATTAACTTCCTCGTTTAGCTTTGCCTCGAGTAACGTATCTTTCTTTATATCATTACTTGTTTTCTTTTTAGGTGTGAAAATATGTGGCTTTGAAAGATCAGCCGAAGATTCATCATCCGGTAATGTTTCCTTATTTTTTGATTTCTTCAGCATGTTAAGAAAGTCCATACATGCTTGTTGATTAGATTTGTCATCCACATCATCTGTTTCATCGAAAGTATACCGTGTGTATTTTGAAGGGTTCCGCATGTAGTCTGGGACTCCAGAAGGATAATCTGGAGGCAAAGGAGAAACTGAAGCATCTATGGTCGAATCAGTTTCCATCTGCACATCTTCAACTCCAACAAGCTCTGAATCTTCATCTTTATTACATGCAGGGTCAAACCGGACACGCTTTTGAGACTTCAAATTCTGCTGATCACTTTGCAACTTTGAATCAGAATCATCATCTTTCCTCTTCAGAATAGATTTCAGATTAACATCCGCGGACATTTTATTTTGTTCATAATCAGGATTAGCTACAAAATCTTTCTCAGTAACTTGCAAACAGCACATCTTTTTAGCCGCTTCTGCATCTTCTTTAAGCCTAATTTTTGCAGCCAAATGATTTGCCCTAGGATCTCTGGTCGCATCCTTAAATGAGCTGGGAAGTTCATTGAAAGAATCTATATCTATCCCATAGTCATCTATGTCTCTCATATACAACCGTTCTCCAGTATTGTCCTTGCCAATAGCTACTTTATCATATTTATCTTCCTCTTCCTGTTAATAATCACCACTTTATCAATTACACAACCAGAACATGGCTCAGAATTTCAAGAAACGCAAATTAGGATGACGTGCATATAAATTTAAAAATCAAGGTAACAAAGCACGAATTGTTCCTAGTAACGATACAACCTCAAACATGCTTTTTCATAATTACCAGAAAGGAAAAGTCAATTAGTCCCAAGTGTGACATACATTCTACAGTAAATTACATTCTACAGTAAATTCCTTGAAACCGTAGAATGTAGAATAAACGTAAAGCATACTCTAACATAATCCCTGAAAATAAGATAGCCCACCAATCAAGTTCTCTTCATAAGTTCTGAACCCATAATTCTTCAAAGAATATTTGGCTTTTTATCATGCGAAATCTTATATAATTCCATAAAACTCAAATTGAAACCCCATAACGAAAAAGCAACCTAACGTAATTCAAAGAGAAAAATAAACATAGGAAGAAGAGGGTGGTTACCTCGTATTCAAGAGTACTGTCTAAGCCAATGGATTTTTTAATCTCCCACTCTTCGTCGTTACAGTCATCAGGCTTCGCATGTGACTGTTCATCGTCGTCGAGCTCGTCCATGTCATTCTCTATCTCCAATCGAAAATTAGTGTCGGAATCAGCTTGCAAAGAATCGGATTCCGGTTCGGGCACGTCTTTATCTCGGATCCACTCGTCTCGGTCGAGTTCGACGTCCGTCAGACTCCATAGGGATCTTAGAGTAGTAGCTGAAGCGCTGGTGGTGGTGGAAAGTGACCCAAATGCTCTGTCGACCCGAACTCTGAAACTATCTTCCATGAGCAGTAGTTGCTTTAGTTAGGGTTTTGTTGGAGACTTCGAATGTTGAAGATGATGTGCGTCTTTTAAATGGACTAGGATTATATTTGGTGGGTCTGGCCCAAAAACCACAAAGTGGGATCCAAAAACAAAAAAAGAATCCCCGGGCTTAAAATTGTCCACCCAGTAACTTTGTGATCCTACCTCGTGTAATTAATGGCTCCTTTCATGTAACTTTTAAGTTTGGATTGGATTTTGAAGTATAATTCTTAGTAGAACTTTTCGATTGATTTCATATAGACATAAAAAGCAACTGTTATTTTCTATCTTTTCTATTTGGATTGGATTCAAATGATTTCATATATTAGTAGCATATACGTTAAAACTACTGTTATTTTCTATCTTTTCTATTGAAAGACCATTTATTTATTAATTTTGTCACTAAGTCAGCGAAATTTCCTTTTTTTTTGAAAAACGGAGGAACCCGTATCTGCTATCCTTTGGATGTGTACTGGGCAAATATTCAGATTGATGCAATAGCCTGCAAATCATGTCAACCAGGTACTTTGTATTAGGCAAGCCATGTACGACAGGCTCGATCGAAAGAGTAAAGATAGAAAGGTTCCAACACGGGACCTTTTGACTCGACCACTAGAATTAAAGAAATGATGTTGGAGTTACTTACAATATCTTATCAAAGAAAAATAAAGAAAAATTTAAGAAAACCAATTATTAATCTTAATTAAAAAAGAAGTTGAGAGACAAATTTTAAAATAAAAAATGTGATAAATTATTTATTTACCTGCCTAAACCTAAACGATTGTCTGAGGTATTAAACAAATTTTAAAAATTTAGAAAATTTAAAAGAAAATGACTTTTAAGTGTGAATTAAAAATAAATTGAAGAATTAGAAACAAAACCTGTGGTTGAATGATTACTAAGGGCTAGAAAATAAAATAAAATGCCTATATCTTAATATTAAGATTTTGAAATGAAAACTATGCCCAAATTAGTGTCATAGGACTTGAAAATAAAATGAGCTTAGTTCTTAATTCCGCAAAAAGAAATTGACCTAAACTAAAAGAAACTTGAAAGAAATAGACCTAAACTAAATAATGGGCTTGATTTTAGAAGGATAGAATAAAATTAATTAAATGTAATGGACTTAAAATAGAAGCTGAGTAAAGTGGTTATAAATAGGTTTATAACAAGGCAGTTGCCTAGTAAATTTTAAAAGGAACTATGTTGAATTGGGCATGTTGGGGTGAAGAAATTTGAAGGAAATTCTAAGATCAACTATGTTATGGAGTGACAGAGTTAAAAATTTACAATAAAAAGGTCCAAATATTTAATTTTTTTAAATTTTGAGGGGCCCAATACACTACTAGCCCTCAAATAACTTTATCCTCATATATGCATATATATATATAATATTTAAAATTTTAAAATTTTGGGGGGCTCGGTGCATCACTAAATCTTATGTAGCTAAGTCCATGTACTTATGGTGTTATGAACTAAATGTATTCCTTCATTTGAACTATTAAGAGACATGGTTTGATAGTGTCTTTTTATCCCCTCCTCTTGCATTGCACGTATAAGTATTACTTCATCCTCACTGTTGCTTGGGGAGCCTTTGCATCTGCATGGTCTTATTGGACTGTTGAATGCTTTGTAAACTGAAACTCTTCTCTTCAAAGGACCTCCCGAGGTTCTTATTGTCACTGTTGGTGATGATTTTCTCTATTTGAAACGTAAATGATCTTTCATATTGTTTTGAGGTAGCTGTAATCCATATATGCTTCTTGCCATTCCTGTTGTACCATACGAACCATAAATTCTTTCTTGAACTTCATTCTTTTTTCCGACACCAAATGGTTCTGCAATAAATCTATAGAAAACTTTAATTTGGTGGGATCAAGGTTGGGATTTGAGTTGACACCAAAACTAAAGGCGGAAATTTAAATTGTGTTAGCAAGATAAATATATTATTCTAGTTTTAGATATGTTATCCTAATTATTTAGAAGTAATAGAATTTTTATTATAATAGAATTTAAATTTATTATAAACCCTTTCCTACTAGAATAAGAATTCTAAGAACTTCTGTATAAATATACATGCTCAGCTCATCAAAAAAAAGATATTTTGAATTTTTTTTTACAAACTTAAGTTTTCAACTAGACGTGTGACGGGAATTGAGTTGAGCCCAAAAATAAGGCTGAAATTTAGATTATGTTATGATTATTTATTAGATAGGATGTAATAGCAAAATAAAAATATTATTCTAGTTTTAGATAAGTTATCCTAATTGTTTAGGACTAATAGATTTTTTATTATAATAGAATTTAAATGTATTATGAACCCTTTCTTACTAGAACAAGGATTCTAAGAAATTCTCTATAAATATATGTTCTCAGCCCTTTAATAAGAAAATATCCTGAAAATTTTTACAAACTTAAGTTTTCAACTAAAAGGTACGGTACTTTCTTCTAATTGTGATTAGACCGTACGAGTGATTCTTAGCTTCCTACCCTCCCTTGCATGTGTTTTTCGCTAAATTTCATCAACCAAAACACTAAATTCTAGCAAACCTAACCTAGAATTCCAACCATAATAAACGTTAAAATCTTAGTCTAAAACATCCAGCAAACGAACCCTAAAAAAAATCCAGCTATCTCAAATCTAAAATTTTAGCATTACAAGTCGAAATCAAACCTAAAACTCGATATTCCAATAGTCTATTACTGATTTTGTGAGTTTTAGCTACCAGTCAGTACTTCTATTTGTCTTACATCAACATTGATATAACAAAAAAAATTTAACAACTAAAAACAAAATCTGAAGCTATTTCATATATCAACCACACCTGTTATACCATTTACAATTACAAAACAATTGTAACTTTAATCTGACATAACACTATCAGTATAACAACTAAAAGTGAGAACCCATCTCAAATTCTATTTTGAACTGTCTTGATTTGTCGATAGCAATGCTTTACAAAATGAGTTGAAATTTTCAAAATGAAAAAAAAAATCATGAGATTGCCTATAAGCCACATGCGTAGAATTTGTAACGTCCACAGTAACACCATAAAGAATATGGAAACATGCCATGGATATCAAATGGTTATGTAGAAATTGTAATCATTGTAGTCAAATCAATTTTTATCTTGTTTGATTAGTTATGCTTAAAGAGTATGCAGCCACATAGTAAGCATGGGAACCCAACCACACAGACCTAGAATATCAGATAACATTGTACAAAATATATGTGCTTGTGTGTATGTAGATATAACTTCTTTGTGACAATTCATACACCAACAAACTCCAATATCAATCAAAAGCAATTAGTTTTCACCTGTTTGTTCTCCGCAGGTATTGCAGCTTTCTCAATCCAAGAGATTGCTAAGTCAAACTTTTTCAAAGCAATAGCAAGAAGTGCTAAAGCATAGGTTTCAACAATTGCCATGCACTGATCAATTTCCAAAATATACCTCCTGTTGCTTTCTTTCTGGACACTTAATTCGGGTTCTGCACCAACATAGCACTTTCCATCCACATATCTACACTTGTTGAGAAACTCCTCAATAAACTGTCTTGCACCTATCAATGAACCTTCTGATATTTGAATACATACCCTAAAAGAAAAAATGCATGATTGTCACATATTGTACCTTATATATAAGACCACAAACACAAGTTGATTGAAGCTTTACAACCTTGAACATTTGCAGAAGAAATCAAACATTTAAATATAATTGAGACCTCCACTAGACTGGTTTTATTTTTGACCCCTTGGTTTCAATTGACTACTGGTAGGCCTTACGGTTTCAGAGGATTTGAGATGTTTAACATCTTTTACGCTTATTACAATAGGGAAATATGAGACACTTATTGTATTTTAATTTATTATTATTTTTGAATATTCTTATTAAGTAAAACATAAAATAACTGTTTCAAAATTTTCAATATTATCATCTGACTAATGAAAATTGCTAAGAAATTTATGTGTAAACATACAGTAGGCAACATGAGAAAGAAGGTGTGGGGTGGGTGAGGGGAAATTACTTGAAACCAATTTTGTTAGTTTTAAATTCTCCCCCTTGGTTTCTCAAGGAATTCTTTATCTTTTAATGTGTAAATGCCAAAGTTACCCATTTAAGTAAAGAAAGAGGTGGCTAACATTTATTTGGTTTCAAGTATAACGTCATCTTTGTGCAATAACTGCTATCGAAAACGTAAAATGACAATTGAGTATTCAGACAACTGAAATATAGAGGAAAGTAATCTAAAAGAGGATTCAGTTGAAAAGATTAATGTTTTCAACTGTAGCTCTCAAAGCAATGGTGGCATAGGAAGAGAACAAGTGTTCTCATCATACTTTACCTCCACCAAAATTAGGCACTGACAATTAAGTATTGAAACAACAAATGGAGTATGAAGGAAAGTACCCTAGAAGTAATCGAGCTAAAATATCACATTTTTCTATGTCATCACGTAGCTCTGCAAAGCATAGGTGGCAGATGAAAAGAGAAACTTTAAAAGGATGCTGCACAACTTTAAATTTCCTCAACGACAGAATTAACATCTATATAAACAGAAGTGTTTGATACAGAGAATACTACACCAAAGGGCCTTAGATACTAAACTAAAACCGATCAGACTTGCTATAAAACTATTCCAGACTATAAGGGCATTATGGATCTGCAAACACATACAACAGTTGGCATTAATCTACAAATTGCCACTTGTTGAAGAAGAGAACATAAGTATTTATATGGAACACAAGCATGTAATATGGTTATGTTTAGCTCAATTGTAAGTACATAAAATATTAAGCAAACAATCTTAGCATCAATATATACTTTGGTGCTTAAAATAATCATGAAGTAAGAATTTCAAATGATTAGATAAAAAAGAAGCAATGCATACACTGTATGGGAAACTTCGGCAGGGATTTCTGCAGAAACAAAGTTTTCTTTGAGCTGATTCAGAATTTGTGGTCCCCTGCATAATGATAAGGTAGGTTTAGATCTAAATAATTTTCAAATGTACTTATATGCTTTTGTAGTGATTAGTAGCTCGTCAAACCATAACGAGAATACATGTCTGACTGGGCAGTTGATTGGCAATGGTTGGGAAAACTAGAAATTTTGAGATGGCTGGAGTTAGAACTAGGTAGAAAACCCTCTGGAGATTTCTAGTTTAAGAAGTGAACAACGCTATGGCTTTGGAATCACCTAAATCAGACAATCACACAAAAAGTTATGAATTTTCTAGTACAACTGGTCAGACAGAATTCTATCGATCAAATCAAACAGAACAATGAACAAAGTTGAATGTTTTCGGAAAACCTCACTCTTTTTCATATATATTTTTCTGAATAATCAAAATAGGAAAACAAAGAGCTAAAATAGGAAATTTATCTACAGTTTCAGGTCATTAAAACAAAAAAAAGTTATATTAAAGTCTCACAAAACAGATAATTAAGACAAACCAAAATAAAGTCTTCAAACTGGACCAAATACACTAATCTGGACCATTATTAAACAGTAAATAAAACTACTAATAAACTAGACCAAAGTCAACGAAAATAAATGTCGTAAAAATTATGCTAAGCTTGGAATTCGACCTCATGCTCATTAGGTCCATAGACACCCATTTTGAAGTCTCCAAATGGCTTCAAAAGAATTTGAAATTGTAAGAACAAATTCACAAATTCAGCCCAATTTTTGCTTCCTCCATAACTTCATTCGGCTCACTTGCAGCTCCTTGAACTTGTTCCATTTATTTTCACTTTTCTTCAAATCCTATAGCTAGGACATCTTGAATAGTAAGCTTTGATGGCCCTCCATCATCCTCTCCCTCTTGAGAACTAGCCTCACTAGAAGAATTTGAATCAATCATAGTGTCCTCCACATAAAGCTTAGATCACTTACATTGAAACTGATTGACATTTGATAATGGGCTGGTAACTCAATTTTGTAGGCATTGTTGTTAATCTTCTTGAGCATTTTGAATGGACCATCCGCCCTATCACTAAGCTTAGACTTCCTAGCCTTGGAAAACCTTTCTTTCCTCAAATAAACCCAAACCAAGTCACTCGCCTTCAATTCCACCTGCTTCTTCTTCTTAGCTTGCCTCATGTAATCTTCATTATGCTTCTTTATATTCTCTTAGACCTCATTCATAAGTCTCATGAAAGTGGATGGAGAATTTGACATTCCCATTGGCATGGCAAGCCACTCATAAAGTCCCTCCTTTGATTTGAAAGTTGTTTTCCACTCATCTCCCTCTCTCACACGGATTCGATGAAATCCATTGGCAAGATCAAGTCTAGTGAAGATTGTTGCTCCATGAATATGGTCAAGCATGTCATCAAGTCTATGACTAGGATACCTATACTTGACTATGCTTTTGTTAACTGCTCTTGAATCTATCACCATCCTCCATTTTTCATTCTTCTTTGGCACCACAAAAGCTGGAACTACATATGGACTTGTTGAAGGCCTAATGAGCTGTCTCTCCAACAACTCTTCAACTATAGCTTGCAAAGCTTCCCCTTCCTTAGGACTCATCCTATAGGATTGTTTGTGTGGAATTATTGCTCCCAGAGTGAAGTTTATCTCATGTTGAATAGATCTCAATGGTGGCAGCTCCTTTAGAAGCTCATTAGGGAAAAAAACACTAGGAAGTTGATCAATCAAATCTTGAACAATTCTAAGAATGGGTAGCTTCGGCCTAACCTCATCTTCCACATCTAATGGTGCAAATGGAGGCAATTCATCAACAATTTCCTTCCTCTCTTCAATACTCATCAAAACTGCATCATTTTCTACCCTTTTCTTCACATCCAACCTCATTGGTGTCAACAAGAATTTTCCGCCCTTATGCTTCAAGGAATATGTATTTGCTCTTCCTTGATGATTAACATCCCTATCATACAACCAAGGCCTGCCTAAAAACAAATGACAAGCCGACACTGGGATAACATGGCACCATACTTCATCTTCATACTTCCCAATAGCAAAAGGAACTAGATATCTCTTGGAAACTTTTCTCATGCTTCTTGTCAAGCCATGTGAGCTTATAAGGACATGGAATGGGTTCGGTTTTCAAGCTAAGCTTGTCCATTATTTCATTGAAAACCACATTCTCACAAGCTCCACTATCAATCACTATGTAACACCCAAATACCCCCTGGAAGGATATGTGGATGCCACCCAAAACAGTACAATCCAATCACACACAACATTTCAAACAGTGCTTACACTACATCACATCATACTGTCAGCAACAGAAATTTT
>JAOSBP010000007.1:15401996-15413961 GCA_027563825.1 Erythroxylum mucronatum | reverse complement strand
TCAACAAACTCAACAATAATAAATCGATTAAAGTGCGGAGATTAAATAAACATAAGAAATAAACGACAACAATTAAATCATAGGAGTCTCACGAACTACATGCATCAAACGTAAAGTACCTTGTCTAGATTAAAATCTTAACCACACATAATATTAGTCTCTATCAACTAAAGCTGAAATTGACAAATTAAAATTGAAATTAACTTCAATGAAATTCTAAATCACCGGATGAGCTTCAACCCTCCTTAAATGCCACCCTCTGTCGTGCTCCACTGTCTCCTTTCTTAATGGGTGATAAAAATAAAATCTCTCTAAGCAAGCTCTCGCCGATACTGTTCTTCCTCCCAGCTGCTGCCACCGTCACTCTCCTCTTCTGCTCTAATGTCCCCAAAAATTAAAAAAATTCCAAAGCTGTTGACGCCCTCGTCTTTTATCGCCAGTTCTGCTTGCGCCTCACTGCTGATTGTGAATAATTAAATATCCCTTGTAGCTGCTGTGCGTTGTCCACCCTATTCTTCTCTTGTAGCCGTCGTCTACTTGTCCTTTTGTTATAAAAAAATCTCTAGCTCTTCCTCAAGTTGCCACAATTTTTGACTTTTGATGATAGTAATATCTTCCTCCTCCTGTGCTTTCTATTCTCTGCCTTCATTATCTTTAGTCTCCCAAGAAAAATAATCTTACTTGCTGCTAAGACCAAAGTTACCGCCGACACTATCCTCCTCTAATGTCATAAAAATATGGTCCTCGTTTTTTTCTCCTCCCCAAGTGCTCTCGTGCACTCCTTTGATGGTGATAAATTGATAAAAAATCTCTAGCTTCCCAAGCCTCCACCGCCGCAATCTCTGTTAATTCTCATGCGTGATTTATTTATCTCACGCGTGTCTTGCGTCTCTTGGTTGTTTTTGTGTCCAACGTGGCTTGTGTCTCCTCTTAATTCGCAAACTCTCTCCGTATGCGTTAAACGCCGGCCAAAGCACGCCTCCCAGCCCTCACATGATTTACCTGATTAATTTCCTTCCAGCTGTCTCCTTTGTGCGTGATATCTGCCCTTGATTTCTTTAATTCTCCACGTGTTGCCTCCCTAAAACGCACAACATCCTCTATGTTTTATCCTATCGTCCCTCCTATTACGTGATTCAAGCTCATTTTTGTCTCCAGTTTATTTGATTCATTTTACTGCTGCTGCCGCACCACACCTGTTGCTTGCTTGTATCTCCTTAATTGATTGCGTCCTGTGAGTGATGTGACAATTAAAATGCAAACCAAGCCTTGTGTCCTCGTGCTGTGTTGCTTCCATGTTGTGCGTGAGTCTTATCTAATTTAAGTGACCATTGAATTCATTTAATCTGTTGCTCCTATTGTATTCAGCTGCTAGGTCCCACTGTCACATAATTTTTAATTTGTTGTCCGCCACCTAAGGTCACGCCTCCTTACCAATTTTGATTTTGCTGTCCGTATATGCATTATTGCCCCTAATTCCTTTCAAGGAAATGACGCCATGGTGATTTTAATTTTGCTATTTAATTCTTCTCCTTGTGCTGCTGTTTGTGCCCACGCTCAAATTGCCCTCACTTGCGTCACATACATGATTATTTACTTCTTGTTGTCTTCTCCCACATTTATGCATGCAAAATCATGTTACCTTCTTCTTTCATATAGACAAGCAAAAATAAATATTCAAAAAATGACTCAAATATGATACTTTTGACCCGCTTTAATTTCTTTGATTCCAAATTGTACCTAAAATCAAATATAAATTAAAGTAAGTATTTTAAGCATTTTTATGTCAATAATCGCTAAGTGGAAATAATTAAAAATATCAACAATTAAGCACATATCAGAACAATACATCTATTCAGGAAGCAAGACGAGTTCACATGTGGAAGCCATTGGCATTTGCAGTTTGATTTTAAGCAGTGACTTTATTTTGTGTTTGGAAAGGACCTTTTATATTCCAAATTTCACTTGCAATTTGGTTTTAAGCAGTGACATTATTTGTGTTTGGAAAAGACCTTTTATGTTCTAAGTTTCTCTAGAAATATGATTTCTGTATCAAGACTTGTACCTTTTGGTTTTTCCTTTAACTTTTCATATTCTGGTTTTAGTTCATGTAATGGATCTGAAGTTATTGGTTATGGTACATTATCTGATGGTCTTTATTCCATTCAATTACAAAATAATGATGCCTATAATTCGATACATGTCACTGTTAGATTGAAATGATGTGTTGTGAATGAAGAATCTTCTATGTTATGGCACCGTAGATTAGTACACATCTCCATTGAGAGAATTAAGGTATTGGTAAATGAAGGGGTACTTAGTACTTTGGATTTTAGATTTTACTGACTTTGAGACTTGCGTGGATTGCATTAAAGGTAAGCAAACTAACCAGTCTAAAAGGGGTGCCAAGAGAAGTACAAACATGTTAAAAATTATACATACAGATATTTGTTGTCCAGATATGGATGTAAATAGTCCGAAATACTTTATCACCTTCATAGACAATTATTAGCAATATATGCATCTCTACCTACTTCGTTCTAAAGACGAAGCTTTGGATGCCTTTAAAATGTTTAAGGATAAAGTAGAGAATCAATGTGAAAAACTGATTAAAATCGTGAGGTCAGATAGAGGTGAAGAGTACTATGATAGATACACTTAAAGTGGACAAACCCCTGGTCCTTTTGTGAAGTTTTTTTCGGAACATGAGATTGTTGCCCAGTACACCGTGTCTAGTTCTCCGGATCAAAATGGTATGGCAGAAAGAAGAAACCGAACCTTAATGGACATGGTGAGAAGTATGAAGAGTAATACAAAACTTTCTCAATTCTTGTGGGCTGAAGCTCTAAAGACAGTTTTGTATATATTAAACTGAGTTCCAACTAAGGCTATCTCAAAGACACATTTTGAGTTATTTAAGGATTGGAAACTGAGTTTGAGGCATATACAAGCTTGGAGATGCCCGTCTGAAGTGAGAATTTATAACCTACAAGAGAAGAAGCTAGACCCAAAGACCATTAGTGGGTAATTCATTGGATATGCTGAAAGGTCTAAGGGGTATAGATTCTATTGTCCAACTCACAGCACTAGAATTGTGGAATCAAGAAATGCAAAATTTCTTGAGAAAAACTTGATCAGTGGAAGTAGTCAATTTCAAGACATATTTTTTGAAAAAGGCCATTATGAAGCTCAAAAGTGATAGATTAATTGTCATTTACACCCCTCAAGTTGAAATGGGTGTCGGAAAACCAGTTACTGAAGTTCCACAAGTTATTAATTCTAATCCAAATGATCAAGTTGTAAATAAGAAAAAAACCAGAAATTGTTGAGCAACAGGTTCTTCGTGAGGATGATGATACAACATTGAGGAGATCTATTAAGGTTAGAAGGTTAGCAATACCTAGTGATTGTATAGTGTATCTACAAGAGTCAGATCATAACATTAGAGCCGAAAATGATCCTGAAACGTTTTCACAGACCATGAGTTCTAAGGAATTGGACCTGTAGTACAATGCTATGAAAGATGAGATGGATTCTATAGAATCTAACCAAGTCTGGGATTTCGTTGAGTTGACAAATGGTGTAAAAGCCATTGGATATAAATGGGTATTTAAGACAAAGAAATACTCACAAGATAATATTGAGAGACATAAAGCAAGACTTATTGTCAAAGGATTCACTCAGAAGGAAGGAATCGACTATAGAGAGACATTTTCTCTTGTATCTAAGAAAGATTCTCTTCGTGTAATCATGGCGTTGGTAGCTCATTTTGATTTTGAGTTATATCAAATAGATGTGAAAATGACATTCCTCAATAGTTAACTAGAGGAAGAGGTTTACATGAAACAACCTGAAGGATTCTCCTCTAGTGATGGTGAGCATTTAGTCTGCAAGCTTAATAAATCTATATATGGGTTAAAACTAACCTCCCGATAGTGGTATTTAAAATTTCATGAGATTATCACTTCATTCGGTTTTGAAGAGAATATAATGGACCAGTGTTTATACCAGAAGGTTAGTGGGAGTAAGACTTGTTTTCTTGTGTTATACGTGGATGACATTTTGCTTGCGACTAATGATAAGGATTTGCTATATAAGGTGAAACAATTTCTTTCAAAGAATTTTGATATGAAAGATATGGGTGAGGCATCTTATGTCATTGACATTAAGATCCATAGTGAAAGATCTCGAGGCATTTTGGGTTTATCTCAAGAGACCTATATCAACAAAGTTTTAGAGAGATTTCGGATGAGATATTGTGCACCAAATGTAGCACCCATAGTCAAGGGTGATAGATTCAGTTTGAATCAATGCCTAAAGAATGACTTTGAGTGGAAACACATGAAGAACATTCCATATGCTTCAGCTGTTGTAAGCCTTATGTATGCTCAGGTCTGCACCCAACCTGACATTGCATATGATGTTGGAATGTTAGGAAGATATCTGAGTAATCCAGGTATTGACCACTGGAAAGTTGCAAAGAAGGTTATGAGATATTTTCAGGGCACAAAGGACTGCATGCTTTTGTAGAGGTGAATTGAGAACTTGGAAGTAGTTGGATACTCCGATTCAGACTTTGCTAGCTGCATTGATTCAAGGAAATCAACATTTGGTTACATATTCATGCTAGCTGGTGGAGTTGTATCTTGGAGAAGTGCCAAGCAGACCCTGATTGCTACTTCCATTATAGAGGCTAAGTTCGTATCGTGTTTTGAGGCCACCTCGCATGGTGTATGGTTGAAGAGTTTCATATCTGAGCTTAGAATTGTTGATTCAATTTCTAAGCCATTAAGGTTGTATTGCGACAACTCCACTGCGATCTTTATGACTAAAAATAACAAGAGTGGAAGTCGAAGTAAGCACATCGACATTAAGTATTTAGCCATAAGACAACGTGTTAAGGAAAGGAAAGTTGTCATAGAGCATATTAGCACTGATTTGATGATTACGGATCCTTTAACTAAAGACATGTCACCTAAGCAGTTTAAGGATCACTTAGTGCAAATGAGACTTGGTTCCATAAGGTGATTTGTTGTACATTTGTTGATTCAATGGAACTCTTATTTAGTTTGATATTTTCTCATATATTTTGTGCACACATATTTTAATTGGTTTTGAGAAATGTCATTTAATTTGGACCTAGAATAAACATATGGTTTATTCATTAAGTTTAAGGGCTAATAATGAGAAATTTTATATATGTAATACATGGAAGATAATACTTACTATAAGAGGACTTATTGCCATGATTCGTATATTTGATTTCTTGTTATGTTTGTGTTGGGTTAAATAGACCAAGTAGGAGAATGTAAGATTTTTGAAAAATTACCTAACCTTCCTACTGTTCATGTATGGTCCATTTAATGCATTTACCCTCTGCACACGCTCATGTTATCTCCCATACTCCCGAGCTTCTTCCTCTGTGATGGACAGAGGTATGGAGACTAATATAAAGGTTGTTTTTGGGTCCCTGTCCTCACTAACACACTAGAGTACACCATCAATCGTGCTAAAGAGAGAGGCTAGAAGATTTAAAAAACTCAGAGACAAAGAGGATTGTCGATGGGCAATGGCTAGAGGTATTTTGTTTCGGTTATGCTTCTGTTGTTTTATATGCAAGTATCTTTTACGTATTGTTATTGTATGAGATGCATGCTATTACTGGGTTAATTTACAAATATTTGAAGAAGATGAAGAAGAATTTAAAGTGTGTATTGTGTATGTATGTGATTTATTTATATGGGACGAGACTTTCAAGTGATGGATGGATAGAGAGTGATGCAACTATTTAACTCCAGTTTACATTCTTTAACTATGGTTGCTTATACTTTTCTTTTTCATGTTCCCAACTCTTTTTCTTTGCTTATGTTTACTAAATTACTCCTGTCTTAAACATATACGTATGCATAAATTTTAATCATGGTTATTTTATATTCCTTTTTCTCACGAGTCATAATGAAATAAGATTTTTTTAAAGTCATGTCATCGTAAGTTATTTTATACATAAATAGTTAATACTAATAAGCTAATTTTACTAAACATCTTTAATAAACAACTGATGATATCAACTGGTTAAATAAGCTAATATAATACGCTATCAACTAACCACTGATTGAATAAGTTAATAGCTAATACAATTCGTTAATTGTCAAACAAGGTCTTAGAGGGCTCTTTTGGCAAACAACTTATCAACTGTTTTTTAGTTGATTGACACAATTTAGCTGTTTAACCATCTTAAAAAGCTGATGAATGTGTTTGGTGAATGGCTAATTGGTTAAGTTATTTAACCCCAAGAAGTTGATTTCTAAAAAAACTCATAAAAGGAGCGTTTTTTTATGTTTAACCAAAAATTAATAGGTGAAAAACCAGTTATACCCCCCTCTCATACAAACATCTTCGGTTCCTTATACTTCTTTCTCATTATAAAATTTCGTCTATTTGTTACTTGTACATAGCCCAACTTTACTGCTAGAATTACGACAGGAGAAAGATGAAGTAGATTCCTTTGGATTATACATATAAAAGTAGGATATAAAGGAGGTTTAAAGTAAATAAATATATTATCAACAAGATAAATTAATTTTTTTCAATTAAACTGAATAAGAGTAAACCATTAATCTAGAATGATTTTTTTTTACAATAAAGTAAGTTTTTTAGTTACAAAACTTGGGAGTATTTTTTTTACTAATGAAATAAGTTTTCTGGTTACAAAATAAAAAATATGTTACGGTAACAAAATTTTTAATAATGTTCTATATTTTTTATTAGAGTTAAAAACTTAATTTTTGTAATAAATATCTAATCATGACCTTAAAGTCATACCCTCATAAGTCATCTTATACTTAGACAGCTAATACTAAACAGTTAATTTTATCAAACGTCTTTAATAAATAGCTAATGTTATCCTCTAGTCAAATCAACTGATATAATCAACTGTTAACTAACTGCTAATAAAATCAGCTAACAATTAATACAATTCCTCATAGTTTTACTTCTTATCAATCAGAATGGTATAAAGGTTGAGTTCAAATGTGACTTAAAATTAACATGTAAAATATGGTTTGACTGAATTTTGATTTGTGTTTTGGTTTAAGTTGTGAGTTTTGAGTGTTATAGACTTGTTTTAACTTGATGCTTTTAAATAGGTTTCTGCAAAAGTATTTCAGGATAAATCACGTCCATCATGATAGGGCAGGCAAGGGCTGTTAGGACACTCGTCTAAGGCTCATTCTCATAAATAATAAAATATAGCCTATTTTTGCTCTCATAAAAAATAAAATATAGTAAAATAAGATTCACTCTTGACCTTATAAAATACGGCTCACTCTTGACCTTATAAAATATAACAAAAAAGATTTATATTTTTTCCTTTATTTTTTATTAGAGCCCAAAAATAAGTAAAACTAGTAGTTTTATCTTATTTTGCTCATGGTTATAAAATATTAGGAAGGCCTTGAAAACGCAACAGTCCTTCTAGGATGAAATCATCTAAACATGATATGGTTAAGAATTGAATCTATTCTTAAAAAAAAAAGAATTGGATCTTAACTCAAGTTTAGTACGAATAAGAAGAACCTAAAAAGAAAAAAAAAACAATCTTTGTTTCCTGATGTTTAACTTGTTACAGGTGTCAGAAAATAAGACGTCATCTTGTACTTAGTCTTTCGAAACGACGTCATCTAGTTAGGGAATTGGACATAAATTGTAAAAAATAGTCTCATCTTTCGGATAATAATCATTAATTTATATAAAATCCTAAAAAGTCGAAAGTGCGCAGGAGAATTTCAACGGTTGAAAAATTCCGTCTTGTACTTAAAATTATATCTAAGCCACAGCTAGCTCCTGAGTAACAATCGAATAAAAACAACAAGAAATTCTTAAAAAAAGGACTTAATGATCTGTTCATGTTGAAAATAGAAAATAATTCATAAAACACCGAAAAATAATGAACAACAGAAAACATTTAAATTGATACCCACAAATACCGCCGTCTTAAGCTGAACGGAGCTTACTCTTCTTGTGGAAATATTCATTAAGAGAAATTTAAACATAAAAAATGATATTACTCAAAAACATGTACACATATAATTTATAAATAATTACATGCTATTTACATATTAAATATCTTTTTGAATATATATTTTGCTTTTTTTTTGTTATTTAATTTGATGCTTATCATATGTTTTTGACACTAAATCCACGCGACACTAAGAGT
This sequence comes from Erythroxylum mucronatum, assembly GCA_027563825.1. NCBI lineage: Eukaryota > Viridiplantae > Streptophyta > Magnoliopsida > Malpighiales > Erythroxylaceae > Erythroxylum > Erythroxylum mucronatum. The sequence goes on along the minus strand of JAOSBP010000007.1, from coordinate 15,405,746 downwards.
TTAACTTATAATTAAACTCTAGCGAACCTATACGTATCTCATTATCTCTTATACATGATGGAGTCGAATTGGGATTTTATTTCCAACATTCATAACGAATAATTTATTTGAGAGTTTTAAAGCTATATCTATCCTAGGAGTATATAACCACTTAGCCCAAAAAAATTTCTTATAATAAAATCCGTATATACGCTTTAGATCGTTTTCATTATATAAATATATTATGTTTATGTCATCTTTTAAGTAAAAAGGTCAATCTTAATCCTATAGTCTTATATACAAATAAGACTTTAATACAAATAAGATTTTAACGTTTAGAAAACATTCAAATATAGCCGTTGAAAAATTGACACATATATGATGCTCAGTTTTTAAAAATCACAAAGACATGTGAGGGCAGGAGTGCACACATATATGACGCTCAGTTCTTATTGTGGTTGCATCTGTGACTAATGTAGTTGCTCCAATATGACCACACTGAGTACATACATAGAATCCACATGAAAGCTAAATCACCATTCAAGGGCAAAAGTGGGAACAGTTACAATGGTAGTTATGAGAAGGAAGTACGTTGCTCCAATAAGAATAGTGGTCAACACTGTGAAGGATTTTGAAGAAACCATTGCTAGACTCTATCTCAGCCAATTCACGTACTTGATAGATTTACATCATAAGACCAATGAAATTCGGCATTGACGCTCACAAAATTGAAAAGAAGGATTGGACGTATACGCAATTAATATTCAATAAGGTTTACTAAAATAAGAGAAAAACATAAGGTGGCTTTTTTATGAAGGGTCTATCATAGTTACGATCCAGCAAAGCTCGGGAACATTTACCACAGCTTCAATGCTGTAATTCTTTATCAACACATTTATGTAAATATATTTTTAGTATCTTAATGTCAAAATCAACTTGCAAAATTACTTATGAGCTCCACAATTTCTTTTGAGACCAGTGTGATCCATAGTTCACCAGATACTACCAAGTAGTATGCAAAAAAATCAAATTTCTTGGTTCTTTGCATTTATTGATTACATCACATACTTAGACTTAACAATTTTCATTTTGTTAAAAAAATAAAATGAACGATCACCAATATCTATATTTATCAAAAATGAATTAAGCATAGAATAGTAAAAAAAAAACTCCATTTTTTTCTCCTATATTTTTTTTATGTTGTGGTAACTCTGTAAACTCCTAATATTTGGATCCCCAAATTACCCTCGGTTTAACAAGTTATCTACTGCACACACAATAATTCTTATAACCAAACCAAGCTCTAGTGTTGGAAGAGCAAGCCTTCCATGGCCATAGGGTAATTATGGAAGTTTCAGCCATTCAGAAAATTGTCGACAAACCCAAAAAGATAGTCAAAACCAAGCCTTGCTCTTTGAAAACTTTAACGGCATGTTTGGTATATATATATGTATATATATGCCATGTTTTTACATTTATTGGCAACATATATATAAATGAATTAATTGAAATAACTTAATAGCATTTTTCCCTTATTGAATTGTTTTCATACCATTTTACTAGCTTAACAGTATTCATAAATAACACTATATTTAGGTTTCCAAAGGATCTTTTTGACTAGTCTTTTATTCAATGTTGTCCCATATGACCAAGTCTAGTATGCCATAAAATTAGCATCAAAATCAAATGTATTATATAATGTAAGTAAAGAAAAACTAATTTTATTCATTTGATAAATAAAATTACCCATCATAAAACTATAATCCTAATAATCAATATCAAGAAAATGTCTAACCCATCACTATAAAAGTTAATTTAAAAATCAATAATAACTTAAAAATAACTTAAACAAGATTTCATTAAATTTTGGGAGAAAAAAATTACCTTGTATGGGATAAGAGTCTAACTGTTAGACCCCTAAGTTTGAGCTAATGGGATGCGGACATTGGCGAGCCTTAACCAGAGTTTGACACGCGAAACAATAAAACAAGGTAAGGACTTGGGATGAGGCAAGGACAAGAAGGGGCAATGTCAAGCGTTGACATACATTGGTGTGCATTGGCGGAAATCTTTGACGAGATGCAAGATTCGGATGTGAGATCAAAGGAAGGCTTGAGACGGACATCAGGTAGAAGGTTAGATCAATCACACACGTGATGGGAATATGTAAGAGTTCTAAGGTGACTTAGCAAGTAGATCAAGTATGGTGCGAGTTTTAGGAGAGTTTCAAACATTGTACGAGCTGACTTGGCTAAGGCTAAGGCTAAGGCTAAGTTTTTGATAGACTAAGGACTTAGTGTATGCTCAAGTGGACAGACCATGACTAATGGAGTTAGCATGGGTAAGCATTGAAGTGACCAGTGTGCTATTGACTTGGATGACTCATCATCAACGGATAGTGATGAGCAGATCTTGGATGATATGGTGGATAAGATTACAGTGGATGAATATCAACTCTAAGAGAAAAGATCATGTCAAGGATTATCTGAAGATAGAGGATATCTTCATGGATATGGATAATCATTCCTAGATAATGTAATCTTTTATTTTGTTATTGTGATGTAGCTTATTCCTATTAGGTAGGGTCCTAATTAGATAGGGATGTCATTTATTAGTTAGTTTGATGTAATATGATAAGGATAAGATATGATAAGATTGTGAATTTAGCTAGTAGAGTTCTATTAGGATTCTAACTTAGTCATCTAGATATGCCTATAAATAGCTCATTTGGGCGTTGCTTTTCTCATAAGAAGTGAGTGTGGGAGACACTTAGAGTTTGAGAGAGTATTCCTTTGTGTACTTTGAGGGAAGTAATAAAGATTGGCTTTTAAGCTGTATCTCTTTCTCGTGTTCTTATTGTTGCCATTATTATTTAGTTCTTTCATAGTTTTCTTTCAAGGGTGTGAGAGCGAAACATTAAGAGAGCTGTGAGGTGTTCGAGAACAAATAGGTTGGTCGACGATCACGGGACAAGGCTAAATCTTGCTTTGACAGAGCGAAGTGAGATTGCCGTGCAAAAGATTAGGCACGACTTGCGGATTGTTGGACCAATGGTGGTTGACAAAATTAAATCCCTTTATATTTTGATAATAATAAAATATCTAGAATTAGTTAAGAAATTGTTTCAGGTACTATTCAATGGAAGGATCGTGCAAATTAAGATAAACAAGTGGTTAATCATTGAAAGATCAAGATAGGAGGTTCCTACTAAGGAAAATGGCTTAAAACAAGAGGATTATAGAAGATCTAGAGGCATATTACCGTTAGAGGCGAAACAAGTCGCCTTACTGATGATAAGTCACCTTATACATGAAGATGTGACAAAACAAGGCGCCTTACACATAACAAGTCGCCTTATTTGAAGACGGAGTTCCAACTTTACGAAAATGGTTGAAACAAGTCGCCTTATCCAATTCGACAAGTCGACTTATGTAATGCAGAAAATCAGCTCCAACGGTCCAATTAGCCAAAAATGGAAGAAAATCAATCAAGCAACGGCCATATGATTTTTAGCAACGGCTAGAAGAGCTCCAACAGCTATATTTCATCAACTATAAATAGAGGATGATGGAAGAAGAGTAGATATAAGTTCTACAAGTCTAAATACTCTTCAATTGCTTCAATTTGCTCATTATTGGTCTTATTTTGCTACAAATTGTTGTGAGCATTTGTTCTTCAATATTCATATTGTTTATCTTACAATTTGAGTGACTAGTGGAGTGTCACAAGTGAGGTAGAATTTGTGCCGCAAGACAAATTGGTTGTAAGGTA
>JAOSBP010000007.1:15350037-15363499 GCA_027563825.1 Erythroxylum mucronatum | reverse complement strand
GTTGTGTTTGCATGAGAGATTATCTCCTGTGACTGGGCCGTCGATATCCGGGCCTGGAGCTGGGCCTGGTAAGGCCGATCCAGCCGACCCAACCAATTTTAATATATTACATTATGAAACTTTTAATCCTTCTTAAACAATAATTTTCAAATATTACATCCATTTACTTTTCATTCCGTTATAAATCATTTCATTTCGTTCCATTTAAAACTTTAGTCTAACCAAATATAATCTAAAGAATTTCAACGCTCTCCCTTATTTTTATTGGAAGGGTTGTTTTTCTAAATTTTTTTACATTAAAGTTATTTTAATTGTATATAAATTAGCAGTCAAATATTAATTTAATTGAAATTTTATATAAATAGGATTAATTTACGTAAATGTTCATGTAGAGTTTGATTTATTAAAATTTTATACTTTACGTAAAATACCTTAATGTATATATTAATAAAATTAATAATAATAAACATTTAATCAATATTTTAATATTTATTATTAATATTAGAAATTGAGTAAAATTACAATTAACAGTTTGCTTCTCGAGATTTCACTCGAACAAAAATTGAAAAGTTCAAACTTAAAATGTCAAAGCGAGAAGAACGGGGTTCAATTAGTTGTTACAATGATACAGATGTGCTTTTCTTTCATGTCTTGTTTCTAACGAAAAAAAAAGGATAGGATAATGTGCAAGAAAAGAAAGTGTCAAACATTACCTTATCCAAACTTAAAAGTCTTTCAAATTGTGATCTCAATTATTGGTATACAAAATCATTTAACTTGTATAATACTATGAAGACAAAACATTTATTTTTTGTCTTTAATCAGGGTATCCACCGGCGGATCTAGTGATTAATCTCCTCGTTGGTTTGTAGGCACCTCACAAGGTAGGACAGCTGATCCAAAAATTTAAGGCTGCTTCATACCCAAAGTCAAGGATCAAACCCCTAACCTTTGGTTAAGGATAGATGAGTTACTGCCACTCAACCACACCTTTTGGGTTAGACAAAACATTCTTTAATTCTTATTTCTTATATCAGTAACATTCTTTATTTCTCACCATCTAACATAATTAATATAGACTAATGTTTTTCTTCAAACATATTTTTAAAAAAGGACATTTAATTCTTAAAAATACTGTCACGGAAGAGATAAGGAATGGCCATTCCTAGTCAGTCCAAGAGCTAAAAAGTAGGGATCTTTTGGGTCACCTTAACGTGGCTTCAAAGACTCAACCTTGAATAGTCAGACCCACAGTCCTTCTGCAAATGATATTTTTACCCACCAGATCCACGGTGGTGAATGATGCCACATTAAGTAGCCTACCCATTCAGTTTTTAGTATTTATATAGTGGCTGTGGAGTCATTTGGGGATCAATTAAACCGTTTTATCATTTGCAGAAGGACTGTGGGTCTGACTATTCAAGGTTGAGTCTTTGAAGCCACGTTAAGTTTTCAGCGTAGTTTAAGTTTTACTAGTTAGTAGATAAAGCTAAAAGGCTGTACTTGCTGCTGGCTCCCTTGCAGCGGAACTCTTCACTTGAGTCTGATGCCAGTTGACCTCTCTCTCTCTCTCTTCCCCTGAATCTCCGATGTATCCATTTTGTATACAATCAGAAACTCATAAGCCATAACTGTCTCCCTCTCACTCCTGATCAAGTCGAGTGCTTTTTTTACATTGGAAGCTCATCTGTCTCTAATGGGGATTAGCGTCTTTTTCTTTGTGTTTGTGTTACTTGGGATTGCGATTTCTTGCGGGCAATCCAAGTACATGGTCTACAACACTTCACAGGGCATAGTTCCTGATAAGCTCAATGTCCACTTGGTTCCCCATACCCATGACGATGTTGGTTGGTTAAAGACTGTTGACCAGTATTATGTTGGTTCGAACAATTCCATCCAGGTAATTCCTTGTTTCTTCTTATACTTATATATGTAATTGTATTTGCTCACAGACACCCTAGCGGTGCATTGTTTTATTTGGAAGCTGAAGCTTTAGATGTTTTCAATGATATTGACTACGCTTATCGTTCTTGATATTACAGATTGCTTGCGTTCAAAATGTGTTGGATTCTTTGATTCCAGCGCTGTTGGCTGACAAGAACAGAAAATTTATATACGTTGAACAGGCAACTATCTTTTCGGTCTTTCTATTTTCCGACTAATGCTTGGCTACTAAGAAAATGGGAAAATAGAATATGGAGGGAAAGGCGGATGGAAAACCAAAACATTTTAATCTTTGGCCAGTTAGCTTTCGATAGTAGGGAAATATAGAAATTAGACTTCTTGTTCGTGCTTCTTGAATACACTGAGCTTCAAATGTTCATACCTGATTTGTTGGACGCATATTCATTTTTAGACCATATTTGCTCGCTAACTTGCAAGAGAGAACACTTGCAAAATGAAAACAAGAGAATTGGTGATTAAAATTGGAGAATTGCATAGGACCATTTTATTCCCTTGCGTTTATGCCAACATGAACCTATCATCCCAGTGTCATTGCGGTGTTCACAATTACAATGGACCGAACAGTGGGGAAAAATCTCAAAAAACTTCAATTATTTTGAGTTACTGCTAACACTGAATCTCCTATGACGCAAGTGGTGAGAACTGTGGAGCTTCATTGAATAAGAATTGTTGCCTCAATGCCAACTAACCACTATACTGTGACCTGTTAAGTAATGAGCTCTTGTCGTCTCCAAATATTTCATTCCGTTCATTTCTGTTGTAATTCTTTGTTATGTAGGCATTTTTCCAACGATGGTGGAGGGATCAGAGTGAATCAATTCAGCTTGTGGTGAAGCAACTAGTCAACTCGGGTCAACTAGAATTCATGTAAATATACTGTTTAAAACATTACCTCTACAAGCAATATTGTTGTCACTAAGTTTCTGTTTAGTTGAACTGCTGATTAATGATTGCTTTTCATCTATGTTTTGAAGCACAAAATGGTTGGACTTTGGCTCTTCATTTTGGTTTCTTTTGCCCTGCTTGTTGCAGAAATGGAGGCTGGTGTATGCATGATGAAGCTGCGACCCATTATATTGACATGATTGACCAGACAACCCTTGGGCACAGATTTATTAAAAGGGACTTTGGTGTGACCCCAAGAATTGGTTGGCAAATTGATCCTTTCGGACATTCTGCAGTGCAGGCTTACTTGCTGGGAGCTGAAGTATTCATAGTTTTGCCTAAATTTTCGCCACTATCTGAATTTCCTATGGAGGTTTTTCAAGTGATTGATAACATAGTTGCTATTGATATTGGTCTAGGTTGGATTTGATTCTTTCTTCTTTGGGCGGATAGATTACCAGGACAGGGAAAAACGCAAAATTGAGAAAAGCCTTGAAGTAGTATGGCAGGGTTCCAAGAGTTTTGGATCATCATCACAGGTAAAATGAATGGATTTGCCTTGCTTCTTCTAGCTTATGTGCATTTTTGCTTTGAGATTTACATGGGTTTCATCATTTGTTCATTTGGTGGAGTTTGTAAGGAATTATCTTGGGGAGATTTTCCTGTCATTTTGGAACTATTGGTAACACGAAATATATCATCTTATCCTAACTACATTTATTGCTGTTCTAGATTTTTGCTGGTGCATTTCCAGTGAACTATGAGCCTCCTCCTGGTGGTTTCTACTTTGAAGTCAACGATAACTCCCCCGTTGTCCAAGTAAGTCATGAGAAAAAGGTCTCTTTTCTTATGAGCTCACTAATATTCAGTGTTTTATTTTATTAATTTGGATCTCTCTTCCTTTAAGGATGATGTGGACTTATTTGATTATAATGTTCAAGAAAGAGTCAATGACTTTGTTGCTGCTGCAGTAGCACAGGTAATAGCTAATCTGTCAAGGTATGGAATAATTTTACTCTCAAATTGTCCAGGAGTATCACCAATTTTGAGGATCCCCATTCGCTTTTAATTTGTTTCTCCCTTCTCATGTCCATGCTAAAACAAATCGACTCTCATTCTTGTTTACTGAACTTGCCTCAAGGTATTGTGGTGCAAAATATGTGACTGTATTTTTTTAAGATTTAAGGGATTTTACTAAAGATGCATTTATTCTGGTGATATTACTTGCTGACCTTGGTCATATCAACTTAAAAGTTTCTTAGGGGTGAAGCTACTCATCACTTTGGGTTAGACTGGGACCTACAGTTGAACTGAGTTGCTGATATTAGTAGCATGAAAAGAAAATTTTGCATCCTTTTCAAATGGTCCTTCCACTTAATGACAATTCATTCGCAGGCCAATATAACTCGCACAAATCATATAATGTGGACTATGGGGACAGATTTCAAGTATCAATATGCGCACACATGGTTCCGGCAGATGGACAAGTTTATTCACTATGTGAATATGGTAACTGTTAAATGCGTCTGATTTTGTTTTATATTGTATACTATCAAGTTATTCTTTAAGACCACCAATGCCATGCTGTTGAATAAAATGATGAATATCAGAGAGTTCCCTAATCAAGGAAATTAGTATCTGGATGATATGCAAAGATGTGATGTAACAATTAATTGTATCATTAGTGTACTTAAACAGAAATAAGATACCAGTGGCACAAACTTGTGATTGTTGTTCTAAGACACCTAATATTGACTTGTTTGAGCCTATAGAAATGGTCAAAAGCCCATTTTTGAGACTTTTAGACCCATAGCTATTGAAAAAAAAATCAGACTTTAAAGTCAATCAAGTTGGAGAGTATTTCCAAATGGATTCATTCCAAGATATAATGCCAACTTGCTCTTCACTTTGGGTAACAAAATCAAAATGTAATATTTTGGAGCCGGCAATATTCATTTGCATCTTGTTATGAAATCAGCTCAAGTCATTATGATAATAAGTTATGAGTGTTTCCAGGATGGACGTGTAAATGCACTCTATTCTACACCATCCATATATACAGATGCAAAGCATGCTGCAAAAGAGTTGTGGCCGATAAAGACTGATGACTTCTTCCCGTGAGTTGGTTGCCTAAAGGCTATTACAATCTGTTAGTGGGTTATTACCTTATCATTGAGCATATTTAACATCTGAAACATGTGACTATCCAGTTATGCAGATCGTGCAAATGCTTACTGGACTGGGTACTTTACAAGCAGATCAGCAATAAAACGTTATGTCAGAATGCTGAGTGGCTATTACATGGTAGCTTCCCTGTCATTGTTTTAGTTATTTGAAGGCTTATGCAGTCCAATATTGATTTATTGTCTATTCATGTGTGATAGACCACTAAAGACATACTTTCACAAGAAGACTAAGTCAAGAGCAAATAATGTGATTAGTTGGCAGTTATTAGAGGAAAAATAGGAAGAGTTGGTAGTTTCAGATTTTCAGTAGAAGTGGGTTACTTGTTAGTTTCCGATTTTCAGTAGAAGTAGGTTACTTGTTGTTATCTACAATTAGGATATATTATTATCTACAATTAGGTCTCTAGGAGTCAAGTCTATAAGTAGGTCTATACAATTGTCATTAGGGTGTGCAATCTTTCTATTTTTAAATATATTCTTGGAGTTTAGGCAGCTCAAATTGTCTTTTGTTACTCGTGTGGTTGTCTGTGAGATTCTCCAATACTCTCTATATCAGTTTATTTGCATTCAATATACAATCGTATTTTTCCTTTCCAAAGCGTATTCTTTATTTCCTTCTAGTTCTACCAATGTGCTACTGATTTTTGTCAGGCTGCAAGGCAATTAGAGATTTTCAAAGGAAGGAATAACATGGGGCCAAACACAGACTCATTGGCTGATGCTTTGGCGATTGCACAGCATCATGATGCAGTGAGTGGTACAGAAAAACAACATGTGGCTAATGATTATGCCAAGCGATTGGCAATAGGTTACACAGAGGTGAGACATGATTTGATCAGAGCCTTTTGACTACCATTTTTCTTATCTATTTAAATGTAATAACAGATCTAATACCCTTTATGTTTCTATCCTACATAGGAATTAGTTCTATATTGCGATAGGTAAAGTATCCAATTTTGGAAGTTTAATTAGTTTGTATATCCCCGCTATTAAATAGATGGCTTAAAACCTAGTTAATAATAAGTTATTCTAGTTTTGCAAAATGTTATGTAAAAACTCTTTTCTACAGGCTGAAAAGGTTGTTGCATCTGCACTTACTTCCCTGGTTGGGTCAAGATCAGAAATTGGAAGTCAGAATACAGCTACAAAATTTCAACAGGCAAAGATCAGTACCCTTTAGCATTGATAACCATATTTTGTGTATTGTTAATACTAAGATTATTTTATTTTATTTTTCCTATTTTTTTACTCCCCATAGTCCATGGCACTTAAGAGATACCATGGTCTTCTTTGTTATTGCATTCTTTTAAGTGATGGTTATCATAATAATTCAAGTGGGTCAATTTCTGGATTACAAACTTTAGGATACACATTGAAATTAATATAAGACTTGGTTAGCTTTATTAGAACATTTTTTCCATCTTAGATGTCAGTTGACTAGTAAGTTACTTATTCTTTATTTTCTTTTTGTCTTCAAATGAAATTTACTCTAAACTGAATTTTGACTTGGTTCTCTTTGGCATTATCTCAGTGCCCACTTCTGAATATAAGCTACTGTCCTGGGTCAGAAATCAGTCTATCTAGTGGGGAAAACTTGGTAAGGATGTTATATGATACCACCACCAGGTGATATTTCTACATATTTAGCTCTGCTGGATAATTTTAATCTAAAATGAGATGACTTATTGATATATATACTTCTAGATTCTTGTGGTCTATAATTCTCTTGGATGGAAGAGAGAGGATGTGATTCGAGTTCCAGTGAGTATCTCTGTATTTACTTCTAGTAATATATTAAGTCTTTGCTTAATAATTCACCATCCATAACAAGCAATATACTCAATAACTTTCTTAACGTATTTGTTTGGCAACTAATAATTTCCCAAATTACAGTTCCTGGATTTTTAACGTCCCTTTTTTTGTTTCTTCTATGTCTTCATCATTATCCATAACTATAATCAACATTCTTATCACCCTTACTGACCTATGAATTCACATACAATTTTGCATATTACCAATTGAATCTTAGTTTCTCTCTCTCTCTGTCTCTCTCTCTCTCTATTTCAATTGCTTGTATGACTCTGTGCAGAGAGTTGTTTCTAGAGTAGTGTGCTTGTTCCAGTTTTGCATAACAAGAGCACCTTCCTGACTAGTATATCAAACTTTTAAGTACCAGGTACCAACTTTGATATCTGCATTTTTTAGGTCATGAATGAAGATATTGTGGTGCGCGATTCAAAGGGAATAGAGATCGAATCACAACTTCTTCCGTTAGCAGAAGCTCATGTGGACTTGAGGAACTATCATGTTCAGGCCTATTTAGGTATAACTCCACCAGAAACACCTAAGTATTGGCTGGCATTTGCAGCATCCGTTCCACCCTTTGGCTTCAATACTTACAGCATCTCAAGGACAAAGACACAAGGTTTTGCATGTTTTACAAATCAATCTTTCCTAGTGGAACAAACTACAGCTTATTTCTCATAGTTGTGGATATTGATTTGTCATTTTTAATCTCTTCATGTCTATTATAGGTTCTCGGTGCACTAAATCATCCGCATACACCATTCAAGCAAATCAGAAATCTATTATTCAAGTTGGTCATGGAAACTTGAAGCTTACGTTTCCCACAGCTCAAGACAATCCTATTAGCTATGCTAATAGAAAAAGTGCAGTATGTTAACCAACAAAGGATTTACTTTTTATTTTTTCTATTCTTGACTACTCAAGATTGTTCACAACATCTTTATGCATTTGTACTATACACTTAGTTATTCAGGTAGCAATATAGAAGTGCTTCAGTCGCTAATTCCTGGGTTTCTAATTTATGAAGGTCAGGGAATCAGTTGATCAGTCGTTCATTTTTTATGCCGCACATAATGGAACTGGAAATCAAAAAGATCCACAAGTATGATGCTGAAATTCCTCATCTATTATTCATCCTTTCGGTTTGAGATGAAGTGACCTGGATTCAACTTCTTTTATACCCATACAAAATGATCTCATCTTGTTTCTGGCATTTTAATTTCTAGAATGATGGGGCATACATCTTCCGTCCAAATGGCTCATTTGCCATAAAGCCTGAACATCAGGTTTGCAATGATTTTACGACGTATGTTCCACAAAAAGTAAAAATATTGTATTGCTCACTATTTCTGAAACATGTTAATCAGGTTCCTGTGACAGTTATACGTGGATCAATAGTAGATGAGGTACATCAGCGGATGAATCCATGGATTTATCAGGTGCCTTTCCTATCACATGTTTGCTATCAATTTAGATAATATTTTCCCATCATGATTGCTTATTATGCTTCACCACCGCATAAAAACTTTGTTGTTGCTTTAAAATATATGCAGATTAACAGATTATACAATGGCAAAGAGCATGTTGAAGTCGAGTTTATTGTAAGCTTAACTGATGGCTCCTTAATTTTTTGGCTCAATTCTTTATGTTTCTTTAAGTGTTTATTGTGCTTGTGGAATCTGTTCTCTTCATAATTCTCTTCATTTCTTTTTGGTGTGCTAATACTGTGCTATTTCAGATTGGCCCAATACCCATTGATGATGGAATTGGCAAAGAGATCACTACAAAAATTACAACTACTATGGCGACTAATAAGACATTCTATACAGATTCTAATGGACGTGATTTCATTGAGCGGGTAGGTTGAATCTGACCCATTTTGTTTTGTCATTCTTGTTGTGGTTGTTGGCCTAGCAATATGTCAATTGTCGGAGTGTCTTGATGGTAATAGAATGTGTCAATAAGCTTGACTTTTGGAAAGATAATTTGAGCAAGATAGTTGGATTGCTTTAAGTTAGGCAGCACAGAGGACTTGTTTCTCATGAATTCCTCTTCTGTGCAAGCATCTCTAACTGAAGATTTGTTTACTTTGCAGATTCGTGACTATAGAACAGACTGGAATTTGGAAGTGAACCAACCTGTTGCTGGAAATTATTACCCAGTATGTAACTCAGAAAGTGACCATGTTGTCAGAGGACAGCTTGCTTTTTCTTTTAATACTGTACATTTTATATATGTATTCTGTTTATAGTTGTAAGGATGAATTATATCTCATGAACTGGTTAAGGTGAGAGATATGTGTGATTTATTAGTCCTTTTGAATTGGAACTCTTAACCTTCTTGCATTCATATACAAGTTATCCCATGTATCACATAGTTGCGAAGATGAACAATTAGTTTTCTCGAGTTAAATTGGTTATGTTTCTTTTTTTTTATTTTTTTCAGATAAATCTTGGAATCTATGTTCAAGATAATCAGAAAGAATTCTCCATTCTAGTGGACCGACCTCTTGGAGGATCTAGCATAGTAGATGGACAATTAGAGCTGATGCTTCATAGGTGTGTTGCCTCTCTTCTGATTATTAATCCGCCATGACCGTTGTATTTAGCACAGTATCTAAGGAATTGGGATGACAACGGTTAAATTTTCCTTGTTTGTGTATGGTTGATGACATTGCTGAAAACACCACCAATATGTTGTTTATGCTGGATGGATTGATGATGGAGTTGAAGAAAAGCTGCTGTTGAAACATTGCCACATAGTTTTATGCCTTTGTGGCTGTGTTAAGTATCCTCGTAAGCCAATATGCATTCATGGACTCCTTTTGCATGCAGGAGACTGCTACTTGACGATTCCAGGGGTGTAGGAGAGGCTCTAAATGAAACAGTCTGTGTTCTTGATAAATGCACGGGACTGACGGTAACCATATTCCCTCTTGAAAACCGTTATTGGCGTAATATGTTAATTGTTTATAGCATTACCTCTGAGAGCATCACTTGTTTTAGTTAAATAACATTCCTTGTCTACTATTAACCTCGTATAGCTCAGAATCTTCTTGGCATGATTTGAGTTATAATTTCTTTGATTCTCATATGTACAAACTGTACTTGTGATCATTGTGAAGTCTCGAATTACAAGCACAAAAGCCTGGATTTCCTACCTTTAACTTGGATGTTTTGGTTGCAGATCCAAGGAAAATATTACTTCAGAATTGACCCTCTAGGAGAAGGAGCCAAATGGCGCCGCTCGTTTGGCCAGGAGATATATTCACCCTTGCTACTAGCTTTTTCTGAAGTGGTAAGATTGTTGAATTAACAGAATAAGGATGATATACTTTTTGATAATCTGAATGGATTCCTTTTGCAGAATGGAGATGACTGGATGAACTCTCATATAACTAATTTCTCAGGCATCGAATTCTCATATGTCTTACCAGATAATGTTGCTGTTATAACTTACCAGGTACTTGGAACTTTGTATGTTGAATGTTGAAAGTCATCAGTCTGCTCTTCTCTCTTGTGCTTTTCAGTGGGACAGATACAAGATTGTAACAATTTCAGATGGCACAGCACCTTGTCTTTTGAAGTTGTTTCCTTCTTCCAAAGTATGAATACTTTCTCCCCTGAATATGCAGGAACTTGATGATGGAAAGGTCCTTCTTCGTTTAGCACATCTATACGAGGTTGAAGTTCCTCTCTTACTCTGGCCATGGAAATGGTATTAGTGTCATATTGGTGTCTGCAACTTAGAAATGTAAACAACTTTAAGATGTTAATGATTTTTCTCATAGTATTTTCATTGGAACATTTTGCTTTTATTACCATAACCGATTAGTAATACTGATTAACAAACAGACAAGCCTTACATATACGAGACACCTGCAGTCCATTCACTAAAGCTCTGTCTCTCTCTATATAGACATATGTCTGTCACCTAGTTGTATGAATTTAAGCATTCTGATTCTTTAACTACTGATGACAAATTTGTTGCACGCATTCAATTGTTAATTATTCTATTTTCCAATCATGTTTACTAAATCCTAATTGTTATTTTGCCTTTTGGGGTTCATGGAATTATGCTAAGATTGGAGAGGATAAGGATCTTTCTGTGATAACAAGCGTGGAACTTAGAAACTTGTTCCCTCAGAAGAAGGTAAAAGTAATGGTTTAATGACAACGCAGGAATCATTCTCTATAAGCGTTTAGCTTTCCTCTTGTAAAATTGTGCTTACCTAGTGTTATTTCTTTCTGCTTTTCTTTTTCTTGCAATTAAGATCGGAAAAGTGACAGAAATGAGCTTATCTGCCAACCAAGAAAGAACAGAAATGGAGAAGAAAAGACTTGTCTGGCAGACAGAAGGCTCGTCGAAAGAAGCAGCGCCACCACCATTGCAGAGGGGTGGACCTGTGGATCCGGTTAAACTCGTGGTTGAGTTAGCCCCATTGGAAATCCGAACCTTTGTTATCGATTTTGGGCACTCATCTTATACTGTATTTGATGCATGATGGCTGTGAAATGCACCTGAAGAAAAGTCTACCTAGTTTAAGAATGCAACAGACTTCTGATTCTGATTCAGACGCTTTTTTCGAGGCTGAATAAAGCTGTCTTATTTGATTCAGAAGACTTGGAACAGCAGGTAGACTGACTCGATAAGTTTTTCTTACCTTTTCTTTCTTTACGTGAATAAGATATGTATCAAAGTTAGGCTCTACATGAGGCGTTATTTAGTGATCTTAGATCAGGGGGATGCAGTTGCAGTGTTTGTGTGTAACATCAAGTGAAACCCTTTTTTCTTTTGGTAGTAGCGAGTTCTAATTATGAAAAGACATTGTTTTGGTTCATATTGGAACGTGAAACGACTGATATTTTGTCCAACTTTTTTATATTTGTATTATTAGAGGGTATTATCACAAAACAAGGTAGGTGTGGACATTGTCCTGTATTCAGTGAGCTGAGCACTAAAGGGGCATGTCTCGTGCATCTTCATATGGGAAAGGAGTCCGCATGAATTCGATGCATTTGGCTGAAAATTGATTGGATTTTAATTTTTTTTAATGATTTATTTTGAAATTGATTTTTACAAAAACTTAATTCAATTTAAAAATTGAACTTCTTTTACGTATACATTACGTCATTTTGTGTGTAACAAAAGAACAAGTTGATTTTGGTTCTTTGTTATCTAATTATCGTTTTCTGGTGGCCTGTTCCTGTCGTCGGGGCCTCACGTGGACATGGTTTTGGTCGTATCTGACGCGCGGTTTTCTATGTTTACCTACTGGGATTAGTCTGCAAATTTACCCGTCCATATCGGTTTCGTCCTGTCCAAAATCAGATTTCTAAATGCTATGGTTAGAGCGTGCAGCGTACACTACGGTTTCAAATCCCCGTAGCTGATATGCCTCCCGTTTTATCTATAGGTGTTCCAGTCACCTTAAACGTTGCACAGAGATATCGGCTAGTTTTCTGTTTTTACTTTTTAAAGACATTATCAGCTAAGCCTGGTCTATTCGAACAGTATAATTTAAGTCTAATCAAACTTCGAAATACATATTTTAAATGACATGTGGAAATACATATTCATGTTTGCAAACCAATTTTAAATCTTTAAAATGTGTATAATAAAAATAATAATGTATAAAGAGCATAAATTAAAGCTTAGGAATTTTTTATGGGCAGGAAATTTAGACTCTAATGCCAAGGCTAAGGTAAAGTGGAGTGACATCTATAGATAAAAAGAGGGAGATTTAGGGGTTAAACACTTGACTACATGGAACCAAGTACTGTTAGAAAAACGGATTTGGTATTTGTTTGAAGATAGGGAAGCATTATGGGTTAAGTGGGTACATACAACATTCTGAAAAGGAAAATTTTTTGGAGTGCTCAACCTAATTATAATAGTTCTTGGAGTTGGTAGAAGATTTTATTTGTGAGGGACAAATTGTGGCTCCAATTCAGATTTAGAATTGGAAATGATATCTCTACTCTCTTTTAGCAGGATCCTTGGTACCCGAGCGGTATTCTGAGGACCTTTTCTACACCGAGAGCGATCAATGGCTCGAAGCTTCCGTTCACAGCAGGAGTTTATGAAGTCATTCTTAATGGTGATTGGAGATTGGATGAGGCATCCATGGACCTCATCAGGAACATTGACGCACCCTTGTATCTTATAAGTCTAAATGACTTTACAATTAATAATTTTGATGAAGACCAAATAATAATAATAGAAGAAAGTAAGACGAAGCTACGAAGCGGAGAAACTAAGACGAAGCGGAGAAACTAAGACGAAGCTGTGAAGCGGAGAAACTAAGACGAAGCGGAGAAAATAAGACGAAGCGGAGAAAGTAAGACGAAGCTACGAAGCGGAGAAACTAAGATGAAGCGGAGAAAATAAGACGAAGCGAACAAAGGAAGACGAAGCTGCGAAACAGAGAAAATAAGACGAAGTGGAGAAACTAAGACGAAGCGAAGCCGAAAATGAGACAAAAGAAAGTAAGATGAAGCAGAAGCAAAAACTAAGATGAAGTTCCAATACCACGTCAGATGAATAATCAGTTTGAGTTAGTTACAGAACTCAACTGAATAACTGTTTCTTCAAAGATCAAGAAACAAGAAGAAAGAAGC
>JAOSBP010000007.1:15315729-15348110 GCA_027563825.1 Erythroxylum mucronatum | reverse complement strand
TACAGATAAAACCAAACTCTTTTGTTTTATTAATAATAAATATTTTCATTACAAAACTGTAACTGAAGAAGATAAAGCTACATATAAATACACTTGCTTTCTAGGGCACTATATTTACATAACTCCAACACCTATTTGTTGTACATCAAGGTGGTAAGTGGATGATGGAAAGGAAAAAAGATACTTCATAAAACCTTGAAATACTTCCCTATTAAACCAAGACTGCAAAGGCTTTTTATGCCAATACAAACAACCATAGATATAAGGTGGCATAAAAACTAATGCATTGATAATAACATTATGCGTCATCAAACAAACTTAAAGGCATGGAAAGACTTTGATAAGAAGTTTCCATGGTTTGCAAATGATTGTCGTACTATTCAACTCATGTTAGCATCTAATGGATTTAACCCATTAAATAATATAAGTACTTCTTAAAACATGTGGCTGGTAATTCTTGTTCCATACAATCTACCCCATGGAAGTATATGTAGGAGCCTTTTTTGTTATTTTCTTTACTTATTCCAAGATCTACTACTTCTGGGAAGGATATCATTGTATGCACACAATCACTAATTGGTGATTTAAAACTTCTCTGGAAGGTTAGATTAAAAACTTATGATGTTGTTGAAGGTGAAAATTTTAAAATGCATATGGCTATTTTGTGGACTATAAATGATTTTTTAACTTATGGCAGTTTGTCTAGATAGAGTACTAAAGCTTATATGACATGTCCTATTTGTTGCATGAAATTCATTCAATGAGGCTACGAAGTAAAATATGTTATATAGGACATCTTTGTTACTTATAACATTGGCATAAATGGCAAAGAAGCAAATTGTTTAATGGTAAAGTAGAACATAGTGATGCTCCTTTACATCTTTTAGTTGATGATGTATTTGATCAACTATCACATTTGGAAGAGTTTACACCTAGCAAACATCCAAGCAATATAAAGCAAATAAAGAAAGTTCAATTTGCCATATTGGAAGGATTTGCTATTGAGGCATAATTTTGATGTCATTCATATTTTAAAAAATTGTGAGAATATTTTAGGCACTTTGATGGCAACTAATGGAAAATCAGATAGCATAATTAAGTCTAGAATAGACTTGGAAGACGTGAATATAAGAAAAGATTAACATTTGAAAATGAGAGATGATGGGTCATACATTATTTCACCTACATATGACAATATGTCAAAAAAAAAAGGAAACAAACTTTTTTTCAATTTCTTAAATTAGTTAAGTTTCCTTATGGGTATGCATCTAAGATAGCCCATTATGTCAATGCTAAGGACAAAAAAGTTTTAGGGTTAAAAAGCCGTGATTGTCATGTACTTCTACAATGATTACTTCCTGTGGAAATATGTGGGTGTTTGGCAAAGGATGTGTTTATAACTTCAGCATAATTGTGTGATTTTTTAAAGCAATTATGTTGTAAGACACAGAAACTAGAAGAATTTGAAAAAAAATGGAAAAATGGCATGAAATAGCATAAATAGTTCATTTTTGTACCATGTGTTACTAACATTGATTCAAGTAATATTGTCATTCACTTTTATGTTAATCCCTTTGTCGCCAAGATTGGACCATTTACACTTAAATATAACAATCTTTTTATCCTTAATGTAATGTAACTTAATTATTTTAGAGATAACACCATAGAATTCAATTAAATCCTCCTTATATTGTCCCTTAACAACTCCACGATTTTAGCTTCTAAGGCCACTATTATGCTCTTTTATCTAAAATCTGACTCCATTAGTAATGAAACCTATATTTTTTTTCCAAATTATGAGGCCTACATACCAAAGCATATAATGTTGTCATCGTTTTTGGCAATTTACAGTTATGCAACTGTATCGACTATAGAAAAAATATAACTAAAAGTTAATGTTATAATCTCACCTACAATATTCACTTTTTCATGCTATTACATATAACTTGCTCATGTCCTAAAACATGATAGGAAGTTTATCTTCTGCCTTTTGTTCAACATTAACCACACCCTTTGCTTCTAATTTTACCTTTGTTCTCTCTATTTAAAAAGTAATTAATGTAAAGAGTAGAGGTTAAATGTTAAATTTTAATATGAAATAATGTAATGTACATACTATATATATATATATATATATCCGCTTCCTTACAATCGTTCAAAGTGTACCAATGGCCAATTTCAAGTTTGTCTTTATTTAACTCCACATATTTTCTTATTCCAAGTGGCTTTACTTTTTGGGAGAAAACTAACAAGCCACTATCTTGATCAAAATTAAAGTTATGTTCTTCTCTATTAAATTATGTCTCCATGTCGTGTAAGTACATAAAACAAAATATTAAAGATTTATTTGATATATAAGCCTTTGCAATAAAGCCTTCAGGTCAAGCTTTTTTATGCATATAACACTTAAGAGAGCCTAAAAACCTAAAAAGGTATAAAAGATTAGCATTTGTTTCTAAATAATACTGGAAGAAAAAAATGTAGAAGTGAATACAAATTACCTTTCAATCAAGAACATCCATCGATATTGAACTGGTCCATAAATTTTTGCCTCATATGGCAAGCGAATTGCCAAATGTACGATAACATCAAAGAATGATGGCAGGAAAACAAGTCCAAGCTTACAAAGAATCAAAGCTATGTCTTTTTTCATTTTTTCAATTGTTTCTACTTTCTATGTCTTACAACATAAGTGCTTTAAAAAATCACCTAATAGTGTCAAAGTTATGAATACATGCTTTGGCTAACACCCACTTATTCTAATAGAAAGTAATCATTGCAGAAGTACATAACAATCATGAATTTTCAACTTGAAAACTTTTCCCTTAGTAACATTGACACAATGGGCTATATAAGAGGGATACCCATAAAGAAACTTAACTAATTTAAAAAATTAACAAAAAGTTTGTTTCTCCTTTTTTGACATAGACATGCAGGTGGAATCATGTATAACCCATCATCTCTCCTTTTTAAATGCAAATATTTTCTTATATTCATGTCTTCCAAGTCTAACCTTAATTGTGTCTTTTGATTTGCCATCAATCCCCATCAAATTACGTAAAATATTTTTCAATATGCATGACATTAAGATTATGCCTCAATAACAGATCCTTCCACTATAGAAAATCGAATTAAATGCTTTTTTATTTCAATTAAGATCAAGAGAAATTTTCTTTTTCTTTATATTACTTGAGTATTTGCCACGTATAAACTCTTACAAATGTGATAATTGATCAAGCACATCATTACCTAAAAATTACAAAGGAGCTTCATTATGTTCTACTTTTCCATTAAACAATTTGTTTATCCTCCATCTATGCCCATGTTCCAAGTAACAACAATATCCCATAAAACATGTTTTAATTAGTAGTCCCACACAGATCAGGCCGCATACCCTTTAGTACTCTATTTAGACAAATTGTCACAGGCTAAGAAATCATTTATAATCTACAAAACTGTTGCCCCCTGAATTTTTTTATTTATAAGCATGATTAGATTAATTTTGAGGTCTTGCTAGATTAGTCATATTGGAATTAATTAGCTTGTTATGTGGGTAAGATAATATGACATGGGCTAAGGGCTCTGAACTATTAAAGTAGTGGGAGACTATAAGGACAATTTTGGCAAGTCACTTAAGTTTAAAAACCATAAAGCATTAAAGTAAGGGCAAAGGGGACCTCATGCAATCATAAATGTTGTAGAAAGAGAAGAAAATGGGGTGTCTTGCTTTTCGAAGAGAGAGAAAATGAAATTGAAGAAAGAAGGGAGAGAGTTTCGTGAGTTTAGGGAAAGAAAGAAGAGCAAGCAAGGTTTTGATCTTTCTTAACCTTCAAGGGGGATTTTGGGAGTGATCAAGAAGGGAAAAAGGAAGAGGATGGTTAGAGCTTCCATTAGAGCCAAGAAAATCATTGTTTGGTAAAGATTTAAGGTAAGTTGATTTTAATCTTTTGGAGTTTTGAAAAGTTTTTGGTTCAAAGAGCTTAGGAAAAGTATGGGTATAAGTATTTCCAGGATCAATTTCATGCATTTGGTTCTTTGAGTTTTCCAATTTTGAATTCTTTTGATGTCAATGTTGAAGAAAATCAAAAAGGACAAGAGGAGTAAGAGGAGAGGCATTTTTGAGCAAGCCATAGTCAAGAAATTCAGGTGGGTTACATTTTTATGATTTACTAATAAGCCATTAATGACTCTTTCAAGAAGTGGAAATAAATGAGTTTCAACTACTTTTAAATGTGCGTGTACTATTCTTTGAGTGTTTTGAAAATATGCTGCATATTTATGTATTATGAACATGATTTTAAAAAAAGGCATCAATCCTAAGAAAACAAGTTTCCGAAATATGCCTCTATAGGCATCATGTTTTACAAGTCATGAAATACATGTTATGAGGGTTTATGCTGGTCCCCTAAGTTAAGTCAAGTGCACTTTGACAAAAAGGCTTCTCCCACCTGCCCGCTAGTGGCATGGAGCTCCTTCATGGACTCCCATAAGTTCACAGCTATACAAGACCATTATATAGAAATGCGTAGTACGTTCTGTTTTGGATCTACCTGAATCAAATTTGATATACCTATGTGTTCGTGATAAGTTAAAAATAGTGATGTACACATGTCATGCATTCATCTGATTTTTACAATGAAAATGATTTTTGCAATGATTTTTGCTTATTACCGATTGTAAAAGTGTTACCCACAAGCTTTAAGCTCACCCCCACATTCTTTCCCATAATCAGGTGATGAGCAAGAGATTTGAGTAGTCAAGGGCCAAGGCATCACTCCACTTTTGAAATGTTGTTATATTTTAAGCTAATCTTGAAAACCAAGGCTTTAGTTGCATTTTGAGCAATTTATTGTTCATGTATCGTTTGTATTTTGGGATTTTTGAAACATTGATATATTGGGGGCTTGAAATGCCCACTAAAGCTTTTTAAAACTACGATCTTTTGATGCTAATAGTTTATGGTTTTGTTTTCTTCCATGTTTCCTAAGTTTTCATAAGGGAAAAATTCCTGTACTGAATTCAGGGAAATTTCTGGGTTGATCTGGGCTGATTTAGGCAAAGTTATCTTCTAAAAAGTTGTAGGCCTTTCTTTTATCTTTACAACGGTATATAGAACGAAATTTTTGGACATTTAAGTCGAAAGTTATGGTCCTTATAAGGGGAGATGCTCTGGAGAGTGTAGAAAGTGATTTAGAATCGTCTTAGTTTGACTTTTGCTTTGTCTTAGTTTGACTTTTACATCGTCTTAGTTACTGCTCATATAAGACGATATTACTATTCATCGTCTTAGTTTTGCTTCTTCTTATTTTAAATTTTGCTTCGTCTTAGTTTGACTTTTGCATCGTCTTAGTTACTGTTTATGTAAGACGATATTACTGTTCATCGTCTTAGTTTTGCTTCGTCTTAGTTTGACTTTGCTTCGTCTTAGTTTGACTTTTGCATCGTCTTAGTTACTGTTCATATAAGACGATATTATTGTTCATCGTCTTAGTTTGACTTTTGCATCATGTTAGTTACTATTCATATAAGACAATATTACTATTCATCTACATCGTCTTAGTTACTGTTCATACCCATCGTCTTAGTTATTATTAATATAAGACAATATTACTGTCCATCTACATCGTCTTAGTTACTGTTCATCGTCATAGTTTTGCTTCGTCTTAGTTTGACTTTTGCTTCGTCTTAGTTACTGTTTATTGTCTTAATTACTGTTTATCATCTTAGTTTTGCTTCGTCTCAATTTGCTTCATCTTAGTTTGACCGTCTTAGTATGACCTTCTGTATCATCTTAATATCTCCTATTCCATTTTTATCCTTTTAGAAACTGAATCTCACTTCGAGTTCTTCATGAAAGTTGTAGATCTAGAAGTATTCTTTCAAACCGTCTAAAAAAGAAGTTAATCCAACATTTGTACTGGGAGTTATGGCAATTGCGCCAAGATAGGTACAAATTGATTGATGCTATAAACATGTTTTATTCTGTCAGGTATAACTTTCTCACCCGACCTCCAAATGAAGTGATTCTTAAAGCAACTAATTCTAACATCTTTTTCTGTCTCTCCATAAAAATTTGTGTCTTTTGAAATTGTTCTGACAAAGTTTGCATTAAATTAAGTGAGAGGTCAGTTAAGAGAGCATGATTGGAGTATGAACATGTTTTATCTTTTTAAGTATATCTTAAGCTGTAGAACTCCAATTGGAATGATTTTTAATACAAAACAAACTAGAGACTTAGAGCTACAATTTCTTTAAAGAAGGCTAGTTGTAATTCGGGTGATTGACTAGCGTGGGCACACCAATATTGTGGAATAATGGCAAATAACCATGTAGGGTAATAAGCAGAAGGTTTATGATTCCGGTTGTTGGGCTCCGAAAACGGGATCCAGCAAAAACAACTGCGTGCATTGTAAATTTTTCATCTTCAATAACACCATAAGTGTCTAATCCAACATCCCAAAGATGTTTTGAATCATCAATTAGTGGTTGCATGTATACATCAATATCCTTACCAAGAGCATTTGGTCTTGGAATAAGTAAAGACAATAAGAAAAAAAAACTCCTTCATACATTTCCTTGGGGTAAATTATATGGCACAAAAATTACCAATCACATGTTATAAAAGGTACTCATATTACAAAATGGAAAATCCATTAGAGGCTAACCTAGGTCAAACATTATGAAAATCCTGTGCAATGTATGAAAACTTCCCATCAATGTCTTTCTATGCCTTTGAGTCTGCTGGATGACGTATAACATTATCATTAATGTGTTTCTTTTTAAGCCACCTTATATCTATGATTGTTATTATTGGCATAAAAATCCTTTGTAATAGTGGTTTAATAGGGAAGTATCTCAAGATTTTATGGGTTATCTTTTTTGCTTTTCCATCATCCACTTTTCACCTTGATGTATGACAAATATGACATTCTTGAAGATTTTAAACTACTTCCTAAAGATAGCACAATCATACTTTCAAGCATTTATTGATAAATATCCTAATTCAAGGTCCTTTAACAATTTTGGCTTCAGAGGAAGATTTAGGAAATTTGAATCCAATTAATAATGTGTCAATGAGTAACTTAATCAATATGTCGAAAGATTTGTTACTCCACCTATTATATACCTTCAAGTGAAATATAATAATAACAAATGATTTTTGTAAGAAATTATCACAAAAATTCTCATAATTATCTTCTATAATTCTATCAAATGTACTAGGCAAAGAATTATCATCTATAATCTCCATATAATTCCCTACTTCCTCTAACATTTCTCTAATTCCATCGTCTAAGTCATCATTATTATCACTATCATCTACATCATCACTTGTATCACATTCTAAACCCATCACTATCATCTACATCATCACTTGTATCACATTCTAAACCCATTTGACCTTTTAAAATTTTCATGGAATTATTCACTTCTTCTAAGAATTGAGTGGACCATTTCTAATGAGTCATTCAACTTTTATCCATATGGCTATACAATTATAAGCA
The DNA here is from genome assembly GCA_027563825.1 of Erythroxylum mucronatum. Lineage (NCBI taxonomy): Eukaryota > Viridiplantae > Streptophyta > Magnoliopsida > Malpighiales > Erythroxylaceae > Erythroxylum > Erythroxylum mucronatum. The sequence continues at coordinate 15,340,608 of JAOSBP010000007.1, read as the reverse complement.
AGTTACTAAATTACTAAATGTAATTTAAGTTGTAAATAACATAATGGTAAATCAAAATTAACATAAACAGTTTGTATTCTACCAAGGAATTCAATCAGTTGGTAAACTATCAAACTCTATAATAAGATATATTACAACATAATATTGTAGCATATAGTGAGAAACTCTATTAATGAAAAACAAATAGAGTATGGTGTATGAGAATAATTGTATGTTTGTAGTCCCCATTCATTTAACAAAACCACTCCTTCGTTATTACCTATTCGTATCTTTATAATCATTATTAGTAAACTAAAGTTTGGAGGATCTACTCAAATCATCCCAAGATAGCATTTTAAATTAACTTGTAGGGATATCTCCAAAACCATAAGTAAATTCATTTTTATAGAGCAAGAACGTGAAAGACACTTTCATATATCTCCTAACAAGTCATTACGATTATATGCATATCTAAAGTAGGTTCTATATGTAATATATTGTGTTATGTTACTTAAATTTTGAAATGGTGAATTTTTAATGTTATTTCTAATATTATTTTAGAATGTTTTTATTACTCTTAATACTCCCCCAAGAATCTTGTCATCAGGCCTTTTATCAAATATAATAAAGATAAACATTAAAAGAGTAAGTAGTATAAACATAAGATTTTCAAAAGCACTCAAGATTCATATTTAAATCCTCAATTTGAGGCGATTGATTGAGAGAAAATGAAAATGGGAAAATTTTGGAAATTTGACCTAGATAGATAGGTAAACGATTTTATGAACTAAGAAAGAGATTAGTTAAAGGAACAAAGCATAGTAAATGAGAAGAATATATTGATAGATTGAGAAATTGATTTGTATTTCCTCATTGAATTGTATCTCATGGAACACTAGTTTAATTATTGTAAGTTATGCATGAAATTTATTTCTAAAAAACTAAGCTCAAACATAGTCTAGTAAGGTAAAGCTTTACATTCAACCTAACAGGTATGTAGTTTAATGATAAGTTTAGAGAACTATATCTTATTACTTTAATCTATCTTGTTTTATGTAATAGAAGTAATTTCCTTTAACAATCTACAAATTTAGAGTGTTGCTTATAAGTGTGTAATTTATTTATTGGCCACAAGTTTCACTTTCGTATATATGAATGCATCTTCTATGCCCACAAATATTTGTCAAATTAAATTCGATAAACATATGCTCTCATTGTCTAAAAACCAAGTTTTACCTTATCAAGTAATATATATTTATAAATGCTCATCTAAGGAGATAATCAGTGAATTAATTGAGAGAAAACTCTTTGTAATTATTTAAACCCCCATGACATCTAGCTAGGTAGGTTTGCTCCTTGTTCATGTAGTACTTAACTTTGTACACTATTTATTGTACTCCTTAATTTCCAAAGTTTAGAAGATTAATCAATAGGCAAATCGTGTTGGACTTTGCTTAAAAAGAAATGATTTTGATAAAAGATTAATGCCAAAAAGTTAAAGAGATAAGTTTTTCTATAGAAGTCTATATGTTATAGTCTCTCTATTTTACCTTTCAATAAGATTTTCTCTTCCATGATTTCGTATAAATTATACACTTAACCCTAAGAATGATGGTAATTTGAAAGCTAATAATAAATAAATCCAAAATTAAAATAGTGACATCCAATCATAATCATCTTCATTGACATCAAGAAATTGACATGTTCATGGTGTGGTTGAGTGAGGGAAGAATATGTCCATTGATAGTTGTAGGTTGCTGATTGAACCCAAGTTTCTTATTTTAATTGGTGACATTTTTTTGGTTTTCACTACACTTCTTGACTCTTATTTTTAGATTTTATGCTTAATTGGACTCTTGTGTGCTTGCCTTTATTTTATGTAGTTTGCGAGTAACATTGTGACAAATAATTAGCAATTGCACTAAATTAACTTTCTAAGAACAATTGACACTACAAACTACCATTTGTTTATTGTAGGAGACTCAAGATGTAGAGGCAAGGAGTGAAGGCTGAGAAATGACAAGTCAAAAGGTCAACGGGAAAGTTCTCCGCGGCAACGTTGTGTAATTGATGTTTCGCTGCAGCGAATTATGAAGAATTTAGTGTGAAACCTTTCAGGAAAAGTTTGTCATGGCGTGAGGTTCACGTCACCGCGGCGAAGAATCCAGAGACTTCCAAGCAAACCTTTTGAGAAAAGTTCACCGCGGCAAACCTTCAATTACCCAAACCATTTTCTGAAGTCTACCCACTGTGTAACCCAATCCATCAACCCGTTTTTGTAAAAACTACCTATTTTAGGTTAAGTTAAGGAGACGGTCCGACATCGGGAGATAGACACTCACTCTATCTACCATCCAAACATCTCCTCTCATCCACACCATTTTTTTGCGCCTTTCACCGTCGACTGCTACCATGGATGCTTCTAGCTGGTTCTCGGTTGTGAAGTCTCCTGGAGTTATGCGGGGCTAGCCACTTCTCTCCTCTTGAAGATGTAGCAATGGCTTGAGTTCAATGGGCTTCAAAGGGGAGTGACTTAATCTATGTTTAGATAAGATTTATGAATTCCTAGGTTTAGGATTCGTAATTTATAGTTGAACATTCTTGATTAGAGTTTAATCAAGTCTTGGATACTCATTGTGTTGTTGGCATTTATTGATGTAAAACTTTAAGCTTAAATATATGAAGTTTCATATATGTTTGTTTGCGATCTTGTTGAATCTCTTTTATCTTGCATAGTTGTGTTTGATATTGAGTTGATTTGAGATCTCAAGTAACTTGTTGCATTGATTTCCCACTACACACACTAAGGGCGTTTAACAAGGTCTTAAGAAATAGAGTTCATTGATTAAGTCCAACTCATTTCTTAAGACCTTGGACTTAAAGAGTTCTTTAAGGTTTATTGTTTCAAGCTTAGTGATTTTCAGTCCCACCAAAATTTATTTCTAACTATAATAGCTAGAGCTCATTTTCAAGAGGATTCTATCACATTTGATCATTGTTTTTAGCTTTCAAATTTCTATTCCCAAAATCCAAAAACACTTTTGACACATTTTCCTTATAGTTCCTTTTTAATTTAGTAAAGATTACCAAACAAAAAACCCCTTTCTTTGTTACCAACTTAGTTTGCTTTCTATGACATATAGGCTAGCTTAGGTCCATTTGTTAGGTTCCGATTAAGTGAGATGACTGGAGGTTGCATTCTATATTGCAATCCTTGGAATTAAATTTTTGATTTAACCTTTAAGGGTAAGAACAAAAGGTTATGAATCACTAAGGAAAGGTAAATATTGGTTGAGATTATTTTCTTTATCTGTTTTGTTTTGTAGATTTCTCTAGTTCTTATGATTCTTGATCGGAGGAGAGTCTTGTTAAGTCAAAATGACTTCAAGTCTAATAATTTTGGCGACAATCAAATAATAATAATATTAGAAATAAATGAACTGTTTTGATAAATGTGTTAAGCGTGCAGCAAAACACAGAAGAAGCGCGAAAAACACAGAAGAAGAAAAAGACAGAAGAAGCAAGACAAAACACAGAAGAAGCAAAACACAGAAGAAGCAAAAAGACAAAAGATACAAAACACAGAAGAAACGACAAAAAACAGAAGAAGCAAAACATAAAAGAAGCAAAACACAAAAGAAGTGCAGAAAACACAGAAGAAGCAAAACTCAGAAGAAGAGAAAAGACAAAAGATACAAAAGACAGAAGATACAAAACACAGAAGAAGCGGCAAAACACAGAAGAAGTAAAACATAGAAGAAGCGCAGAAAACACAGAAGAAGAAAACACAGAAGAAGAGTTAAGACACAGATGATACGAAGATGAAGACACGATAGTACATCGGACGGTTAGTCAATTGAAGTTAGTTACAGAACTCAACTGAATAACTGTTTCTACAAGAAACAAGAAGCAGTTATCAAGAAGCAGTTGGAGACAAAGGCTATAAATACAAGTCATAGTCGAAGACTGAACAAGTTTTTTAGTTTTAGAGATTCTAGTTTTTGAACTTCAACGTTTAGCTTTCAAAGTTAAAAATTCTATATTCGTTATGCAAAACACGATAGCAATCTTTACTATAACAAAGCTCGCAATATCTTTCTAGTGAGAGAAAGAAAAAGCTAAAAGACTGAAGAGGCTAAAAGAGCAAAAATAATACTTTATGTAAAGACACCTGAAGAGGCTCTGAGAGGGAAAGAATACTTGTAACTTTGGAGAAGTTTAGTGAAATCTCAGAAGAATTCTGAGGACTGGACATAGCCCAAGGTTTGTGGTGAACTAGGATAAAATCACCGTGTCCATCTTCTAACTCTCTACTTTAATTTCTATTGTTCTTATACAAGTATAGAGAAGTTATTTTCTATTTAATCATGTAGATATGTTCATATAAATATTTTGATATTCACTTAATAGCGTTGAAAAAAATAGTTTTCAAAGAAATATCAAAGGGGGCTTGTATTCACGAAAAGGATACACAATTTAACACCCCTTCTTGTGCATTTTGTATATCATACGTAAAGACTATACTAACAAGTGATTTACTTCAAGTCCATATTCCTCTGTGGGTGTCTTAAGAAGCAAAGCTATTATATGATGTTAACCACAGAAGGATGGTTGAGAACTAGGAGAGCATAAGATGAAGATCTCATACACGGGGCTAAGCTGTTAGGAATAATATGGATGCAAGAAATTCTATACGGATATGGAGAAAGGGCTTCCTCGATAATTCACCAAAGAATATACCACCTTTAGCAAAATGGAAGAATGCAGTTAAAAGGCTTAATCTCATGCAACGTGGACATGAATTTTTGGGCTCTGATGCAGAAATGACAGTTTATTTTAATTATTTCTTTATGTTGGTTATCTGTAAATGATTGTGTTGCTGGTTAAGATGAGCCTTCCTACAAGGTGATCTTGGATGGTAGATATGTATAGGCGTGATGCTGCGATTGGCTTAATTCATGAGGAACAATTTTTGTAAAGTTCCTCAAGTTTTTAGGTTTTAATGCTCTTTTAGCTTTGGGAAGGGATTGTCTCTAGGGAAATCCTATATCTTGTACATTACTAATCTTGATTTATTTAAATTTTTGATTTACCAAAAAAAAGAAGTGAAACTAGTACGATTTGGGGAGTATATTACCAATTAGAGTCTGATACCAATTAGATTTAATACATTTATTCATTAATCCAATTGACTTGAGGCAATATGATACACATTCCTATACAACATTGAATTGTTGTACATATTGTCATGTTTAAACGAGCACTCCTATAAAATGTTGACCAAGTCTTAGTAGATCTTTGAGTTTGATCTATTTATGGAGTGGACCTACATATGGAAGTCCATGTCAAAAATATTGGATCTCACATGGGATCGCATTTAGGATTTGACCTGACTCGGTCTAGCCTATTCTAGCCCTAAGTCAATAGGCTAGACTTGGGTTGACTAACCCTTAGGCCAGGCCTCACGTCTTAATGGTGAAAAATTGTGTAGCCTTATTTTAAAGTTTGAACGATGTTGTTTAGATACATACATAAGCATGTATATGTCTGTGTAAGTTACTAATAAACTTTAAATCTGCAATTTATGATCTCCTATTCTCCCTTGCTTGTGAGTTATCAATTATGATTATAAATAACATATGTATTTCTATGTTGATTTTTTTGATAGATGAGCATATTCCTTTAGTGGAGAGTTCTAATTCGATACTTGAGACAGAAGTGGAAATTTCTAATCCCATACTAAGTGAAGATAGAAGTTCAGATCAATTGATAAATGAAGTTTGGAATTACTTCAATAGGACTATATTAATGGACAGAGTATAAAAAGTTGAATGTAAGTATTGCAACAAGAAGTTAACCCAGAGTTCAAAAGGTAAAACCTCTCATTCAAAGAGACATGTAGATTATGTAATATAAAGAAGGTCATATCAGGAGGTCAAATTTTTTTGACCCTAACCTTATAAGAGGGAAGAATGAAATAACTACAACATCTTATGGCAGCAACAAATTAAGATTTTTGATAGCTTCTATGATTTATAAGGAAGAATGAAATAACTGCAATATCTTATGGTAACAACAAATTAAGATTTTTGATAGCTTCCATGATAATTGGTGATGAACATTCATTATCTATAGTTTTTTTTTATAATCATTATCTATAGTTGATATCAAAAGATTTAGAATGTTTTGTAGCTCACTGCAACTGACCTTCAAGGTTTCAACTAAATATACATTAAAAAAGGACATTATAAAGATAAACGAAGATAAGAAGAAAGAAAATTTAAGAATATTTTTAAGTATTGAAAGTCATGAGTTCGAGTTACAGAAACAACCTCTTTTTAAATATAAAGGGAAGGTTACATGCAATTGATGACCCTCCTCCGACCCTCGTAAAGTGGAGAGTCTTGTATAGTGGGGTTTGCACTTTTTTGTTAAGTATTACAGGATGAATTGATATTACGATAGATATGTGGACAACCGATAAATAAAAGAAGGGTTATATGGAAGCGATGACACATTATATTGACAATGACTGGAATTACGCAATAAACTTTTGAGGTAATTTCTATTCTTTAGTATTGTTATAATTTACTTTTTGATTATATTATGATTGATGTTAGCCATATTTGTACATGGTAATATCTTTTATGTGTTAATATCATATACAAGCGAAAGGTTGACAAATGTGTTGGAAGACTGCTTGATAGATTGGAATATCAACACCAAATTGTCCACTATAACAATCGAAAAATGTAGCATAAATGATGCTATGATTGAAAATTTGAAGAATAAGATACAGGTTGGGAGCTTTTTCGTTGGTGGAAGGTTGTTTCGCACATATTTTTAATTTGATTGTGAAGGATGAGTTAGAGATGATAAAAAAAGAGATAAATTCAATTCGAAATTATGCAGTATATTAGAATGTAACACCTAAAAGAGTTGACAAATTTAAAGAAACTATACAAGAACTATGCATTCTGAGTACGAAAATTCAATTTGGATTATCCAACCAGATATAACTCAACCTTTAGGGTGTTAGAGTCAACAATCTAATATGTTGATGTGTTTACCAAATTAAGACAAAGAGATTCTTAGTACAATTGCGTGCCTATAGAAGACCAATGAAAGTTGGCTAGAGAACCTTGTGCAATGTTAGAATTATGTTATACTGCGATTGAATTATTCTTAGGAACCAAATATCCAGCTTCGCACTATTACTTTATCCCTATATGTGAGATAAATAAAGATTTATCTTATTAGATGTTTGATTCCAATGAGGTTTTTCGAATTATGATAGAACAGATAATGGAGAAGTTTAATTCTTATTAGTATATAGTTGGACATACTATTGCAGTCATATCTATGTTAGACCTGAAATACAAGATGGAGAAGGTCAATTTTATATATAATGTGTTGTATGGAGATCGGGGCCAAAAAGCACATAACTGTCATTAAACAATTATGGTATGATTTGTTTAATGATTATCAACTCAGATTGGACAACATTCAGGATTGGAATCACAGTAGTTCACACTATTCAACTTCAACTTTGATTTCAAGTTCGGGCTCATTCTAAGAGCAGTTTGTTACTTTCATTTACAAAATTTATGAAACAAAAGGGCTAGGACTTCGTATAATATCATAGAGTTGTTTGAAAAAAAAAGTGTGAAGTCGAAGTTGAAGGTGCGCAGTTCGACGTATTTTTATGATAAGGGAGTTGTGAAAAATAATTTTTTGATCATATAACTAATTGTACGAGACCTATTAGCAATCCCATGATCTACTGTTGCTTCGGAGTATTGGATTAGCACTAGTATTCAGGGTTGTTAGTCTTAGCCATAATGTTTCTACATTGGAACAAGTGATGCAAACTATTGACGATCTGACTACAACAATTAGGTTCTTTCTCTAGTCTTGACTCTCTAATCTTCACTCTCCATTCTCAAAGTCCTAGTTCAAAACATATTTTATGATTTTATCTTGAATTTTTGTAACTTGTATCATTTAAAAAATTTGGATCATTATTTTTGTAAATTATGCCAACAATTAATGAATTTTTTTATCATCAATTAAATGAATTTCTCACTTTATATATAATTTTTCATTTTTTTATAATCATGTCCTCGTTCATTAATGAATTTAGTTTTATCTTATTTAATTAATCAATATATGTACTATATATATGTCGGAACCCAATTTTGGAGCCCAACATTTGGAATCATAAAACGTGAGCGTATCATCCTATACGGTTATTTCCATGAACCCTTATTAGCCATCATCCCACAAGGGTAGCATGCCCACAACAGTCAAACATCAAAACAAACTTATTTCTCCCACTTCAACACAGATTTTGGTATACCTCAAACTAGAGTTATAATTTGATTTCTTCAAAACATTTGTTCCCCATTGTCTTAAGTTTCTAATGATACCAAAATCATTTAATTTGGTTGAGAAATCTGAAAGTTAGGGTCCAAATATTTTTAGACTGTTATTAGACTGAAACAACACACTATACCCGACTACCATCTAGAATCTAAAAGTCATAGGTACTGCATTAAAATTAAATTTCTTCAGATGATTTGTATCTATATGTCTCTAGTTTATGTAGAAACAAGAATCATCACATTTGGAGATTGGATAACAAAGTTATGGCCGAAAGAATTAAACAAGGTTTTGTCCTCAATTATAATGAAACTGTTTCGGGACAATTGGCATAACTTTCACTACGGATATCTGATCAAAGTCATTCTTAGACGGTTTGAAAGAAGACTTCCAGATCTACAAATTTCATAAAGACCATAAATATAGATTCTATCATCTAGAAGGTCAAAATTTAACTAGATGATAGGGTAAGATGATACCATCTACAACACATAAGAAGGATGGTTTCAGTCTATAGTGCATAAGAAGGAAGGTTTCAGTCTACAGTGCATAAGAAGGAAGGTTTCAGTCTATAGTAGATAAGAAGATTTGGTCTACAGTGTAGAAGAAGGAAGGTTTCTACAGAGTCTTCCTCACATCACCAAAAGTTCTGAATTTTTGACTACACTCTCCCGAAGTTTACCTGGAAATTGGCTCGAGGATTCCATGGAAAAAGAATGGAGAAATCAAAGTTTACCCCATGAACAGAATGAGTCCATTTTTTGGAGCTCATATGTCACAAGCAGGTAGCTGGGAGAAGGCTCTTGTTGACGTGTACATGACAAACATAATTGTTCCACTCTCGCCCAAACAAAAGCACATAATCATGCTCAAAAATCATTTATCAAATGCTTATACTTTCATGCTTTTACTTCTTTTTGTTTATACAAAATGTTATAACCTTTTTCAAGGTATAACAAAAGGAAAATCATCCTGCATTATCAAATCTCCACAACATTAAATAAATTTATGCATTCAACACATACACGCACATAGGCAAGAATTTGCCTAATCACACAAAACTATAAACATATTACCCACCTAATTTTGCTTGCAAAATCCAATTCAAGGTTGTCTTTTCCCTTGCTCTTGTGTAGGATTTTCTTGATTCCCTTCAAATAAACCAATTTCTATTTAATCCATATTCGAATGAAAATTCATAAAACTTCAAAAATCAAAAAGTAAAAAATTAAATCTAAGCCTAACCTATCCATAGTCCATCTAGGATAGAGAAACCAATACCTTAGCTTAAAAATCCAAAATCAACATGGTTTCATCTTCCTCTTCTTCCTTCCTTCATTCCCAACACAAACCCTAGTCTCTATTTAATCCCTTTTTGAACCCAGCAAGAAGAAAGATCAAAACTTACCTCTAACAAGTTGATTTCCTCTTCTTTTTCTTCTTTTTTCTTCTTCCTTCTTCCCTCGAAGCTTTCGATAATTTTCTTCTTCTTCTCTTCTTTCTCTACATTTTTTTCTCTCTTCTCTTAGCTTCTCTCTAAATTCACGTTTTTCTCTTCTTTGGGAAATAACACTTTATTCTTCCCATTTCACCCTTAATGAGTGTACAAAGTCCATTTTCCCTTCCTTATAAGCTTATAGTCTTTCATCTTTAAGTGTCTTGCCAAAAATACCCTTGAACATTCTTTTAACCTTAACACTTTAATTCCATTAACCTATCTACTAACTCCTTTAATCTTCTCAAACACCATACCATCCTCTAATTTAATTCTAACATTTCCCTTCTAATTTCTAATTTTAACTTATACTCACCAAATTAATGGGCTGAAATCCAAAAATAATGAAACAAATAAATCAATAATAATAAAAAATTTAGGGTCCAACAATTCCCCCCCCACCTAAAGAATTTCGTCCTCGAAATTCTTACCTAATACATTGAAGAGGTGTGGATACTTCTCCCTCATAGCCTCCAAGGGTTCTCATGTGACCTCTTCCGTAGAATGGTTCTTCCACAGGACTTTAACTAGCTTCACTGTCTTATTTCTTAAGACTTTCTCCTTTGAATCTAGGATCTCTACTGGTTGCTCCTCATATGTCAAATCCTCCCTTAATTGAACCTCAAAAGGTTGAATTGTATGCGAAAGATCATATCGATACTTCCTTAACATCTATACGTGGAAGACGTTGTGAATCTTAAACAATTCTGGTGGCAAAGCTAACTTATAAGCTAAAGGCCCAATCTTCTCAATGATCTCATAAGGGCCTATGTATCTCGGGCTAAGCTTTCCCTTTTTTACCAAACCTCAAAACCGCTTTCTATAGAGAAGCTCTAAGAAACACTTTGTCTCTAACTTCAAATTCCATCTCCTTTCTGTGTGTATCCGTGTAGCTCTTCATTCTGTCTTGAGCTGCTCTAAGTCTTTGTTTCACCAATTTAATCTTATCAATTGTGACTTGTACCAACTCAGGCCCTAAAAGCCTTCTCTCACCTTCCTCATCCCAACAAATAGAAGTTCTGCACTTCCTACCATATAAAGCTTCATAAGGTGCCATCTAAATTCCTAAGTGATAGGAATTATTGTAAGCAAACTCAATTAAAGGTAAATGATCATCCCATTAACCTTTGAAGTCCATAATACAAGCTCTTAACATTGCCTCCAATGTCCGTATTGTCCTTTCTGATTGACCATCAGTTTTTGGATGGAAAGCTATACTAAAGTGCAGCTTGGGTCCCAAAACCTCCTGTAAGCTTTCCTAGAATCTAGAGGTGAACCTGGGATCTCTATCCAAGACTATAGAGCTTGGAACCCCATGAAGTCTGATTATTTCATCCATATATTTTTTGGCCAAGGCATTCAAAGAATCTGTCTGCTTAATTGGCAAGAAATGTGCGGACTTGGTTAGCCTATCCAAAATCACCCATATTGCGTCATACTTCTTTCTAGTCCTTGGTAATCCCATTAAGAAATCCATCATAATCTTTTCCCACTTCCGTTCGGGAATCGAAAAAGGTTTAAGCTTTCCTGAAGGTGCCCGGTGTTCAGCTTTGACTTGTTGGCACACTAAGCATCTTTTAGCATATTCTGCAACTTCTTTCTTCATTCCTTTCCACCAAAAATGCTCATTCAAATCTCGATACATCCTCGTACTCCCCGGGTGCATTACATAAGGAGCATTGTGTGCTTCATCAAGAATCTCATCTTTCAGCTCTAACTTATCTGGAATATACAATTTGTTGTCTATCACCATCAATCCGTCTTCCTTTACCTCTATTTTAGAAGGTCTACCATTTTTAATCTCTTCTCTAAGCCTGCTCAAGTACTCATCCTGTTTCTGCAATTCCTTAATCTTCTCATTCAACACTGGCCTTACTCTGAAGTTAGCCAATATACACCCAGATTCAACTTGCTTCAATGTTACCTTAAGCTTGGCTAATTCCTCCAACAAAGGAACATACACTATCACCGCATGTGCTATAGTGGACTTCCTACTCAGTGCATCTGCTACTACATTAGCTTTTCCCGGGTGGTAGTTTATCATCAAGTCATAATCTTTCAATAGCTCTAACCACCTTCTTTGTCTCAAATTCAACTCTTTTGGGCTCATTAGATACTTAAGACTCTTGTGGTTTGTAAACACCTTGGTAGTGACTTCATACATGTAATGTCTCCAAATCTTCAATGCAAAAATTATGGCAGCCAACTCTAAGTCATGCTTAGGATAATTCATCTCATAAGGCTTTAATTGCCCAGAAGCATAAGCAATCACCCTATCTCCTTGCATCAACACACAGCCCAATCCTTTCCTTGAGGCATTGCTATAAACTATATATCCCTCACTACCAGAAGGCAAAGTTAAAATCGGTGTAGTTGTGAGCCTATTTTTCAATTCCTCAAAACTGCTCTGGCACTCCTCTCTCCATACAAATTTCTTATTTTTCCTTGTCAATTTGGAAAGTGGAGCTGACATCATGGAAAAGCCGTCCACAAACCTTCTGTAATACCCAGCTAAACCCAAGAAACTTCTTACTTCAGCTACGACTTTAGGTGCTTCCCATTTCAAAACCCCTTCTATCTTCCTCGGATCCACATGTACTCCTTTAACCTCAACTGGTGGTAACCCGATCTCAAATCTATCTTGGAAAAGACTTTTGGCCCTTGCAATTGATCAAACAAATCATCTATGAATGGAAGTGGATATCTATTCTTGATAGTGACATGATTGAGCTTCCTATAATTCACACACATCCTCAACGATCCATTGTTCTTCTTCATAAAAAGGATCGGAGCTCCCCAAGGTGAAGAACTCAGCCTAATGTACCCTTTCTCTAACAATTCTTCTAATTGCTCCTTAAGCTCCTTCAATTCTGTCGGAGCCATTCTATAAGGCGGAATCGATATTGGTGTAGTACCCGGAAGAAGCTCAATGGGAAGCTCAATTTCCCTAGGTGGCGGTAGTCCTGGCAATTCCTTAGGAAAGACGTTCGGGAATTCCATAACTACAAGAATTTCTTCTAACTTCCCTCTGTTTGCCTTTGTGTCTCCCACATAGGCCAAAAATGTCTCACATTCTTTACTCATCATTTTCTGTGCTGTCATAGCCGAAACGACTCTAGGCGGACTTGCCTTCCTGTCCCCCATAAACACTAACTTTCTACCGTCACCCATTTCGAGCTCTGCTATCTTCTGTTTGCAATCCAAGTTGGCATTATACTTCTCTAAGGTGTTCATACCCAAAATCACATCTAATCCCCCCATCTTCAATGGCATCAAATTCACCACTAACTGTTCCCTCGCCAAAACATACTTCACAGTCTCTGTAGACTTGATTAATAATAATACATTGGCCGATTGGAGTACTGACCATCAAAGGAGCATCCAATGGGTTCAAATTCCTACCATACACAGTTCTACCTGATGAAACAAAAAAGTGGGTAGAGCCTAGATAAATTAAAACAACAACATCAGCATCAAATAATTTAACCGCACCAGTCACAACTTCTAGAGCGGTCTCTACATCCTCCCGTGTCATTGCAAACACTCTAGCTTGGTCTTGCCCCCTGGGTCTCCCTGGAATATTCACTCTTTTAATTGCATCTGAACTGCCCACATCTGCTGCAGTCTAAGCCCTTTTTGAAGCTTGCATCTGACTCCTCTCCTGTCTTGCATACCGCGAACACTTTCTAACTAGGTGCCCCTTCTCTCCACATTTGAAACAAGCTCCAGTCAGCTTATAGCATCCCCTCTATGGAACTTGCCACAATGATCGCACTTAGGGACGGATGAGTTGTCCCTTTCTCCCATTCTATTGCCTCCCACCTTTGAGGCTTGATGAGAAATAGTAGAAGTCCTCATAGGTATAGACCTACTTGCACCACTGCTCCTCTCCTCAGATTGCACAGGGAAAGTCCTAGTACTCATCTCGGGCATAAAAGTACCACCTCCCCTCTTGAACTGTTCTCTCCTTTTTCTTTGTTCATGACACTCTTTATATTCTCAATGTTCTCAACCCTCAAAGCTGCTTCAACCAGCTGTTGAAAATCACAAAAATTTTGCGCCACCACTTTCTCTTTGATAGCTAGATGCAACCCCGATTCGAACCTACGACACTTAGTTGTCTCACTCATCATCATCTCTGCTGCATATCGGGATATCTGTGTAAACCGACGCTCATACTCGCTTACCTCCATTTTCCTATGGGAGAGACTCAGAAACTCTCTCTGCTTCTGCTAAACATATACCTTAGATAGGTATTTATTCTTAAAAACTACTGAGAAATCCTTTTATGCGAGCATTGATGGTCTCATCTGACTTTCCGGCACACTCTCCCACTAATGCAGAGCATCCCCCTGAAGTAGGCTAGCAGCATACATAATCTTCTCATCATCCTCATAGTCCATCTGATCCAGTATCCTCTCGGTCTTTCTCATCCAAGTCTCAGCTTCTTCTGGATCCGTTGTCCCATAGAAATCCACTGGCCTATACTTCCTGAGCTTATTAAACTGTTTCCCCTTCTTAGCTGGGGCCGGAGCAGAAGATTGCGGCATCTGGCCTATGGCCTGAGAAAATGCCTGAAACATCATCGGATCTATTGGAGCAGGCACTTGCTTCTGTGGAAGAGGAAACTCTCGCGTCTTGATCGATCGGGCTCACTACTAGGCCCTACAGAAGCCTCAACATTCCCTAGGGCTACAAACTCATCGGTACTCTCCTCCCTTGGTGGAGAGTTAGGTGCAATCGATCCTTGTAATACTCCTCGTGTCCTTCTACGAGGTAGAATCTTACTCCTTTAATATAAACACTAATGATTAGCTTACATTTCATTTTAATCTTAATTCCTACATGTATGCTTGACATGCATTTCACTTAATACAATTAATAAATTCACAATGCAACAAATAATCACATAACACATAATTCATCCTACTATGCATTCTAAGCTTAGGATAAACCTAATCTCTGATACCAAACAACGTTGGACCCCAATTCTAGAGCCCAACATTTGGAGTCATAAAACTTGAGCGTATTATCCTATAAGGTTATTTCCATGAACCCTTATTGGCCATCATCCCTCAAGGGTGGCGTGCCTACAACAGTTAAAAATCAAAACAAACTTATTTCTCCCACTTTAGCACAGATTTTGGGAAACCTTAAACTAGAGTTACAATTTGATTTCTTCAAAACATTTGTTCCCCATTGTCTTAAGTTTCTAATGGCACCAAAATCATTCAATTTGGTTCAGAAATATAAAAGTTAGGGTCCAAACATTCTCAGACTATTATTCAATTGAAACAGTACGCTATACCCAACACCCATCTAGAATTTAAAAGCCTTATAGACTGACTTAAAATTCAATTCTTTCATGTGATTTGTACCTCTATGTCTCTAGTTTATTTAGAAACAAGAATCATCTCATTTGGAGGTAGGATAACAAAGTTATGGCCGAAAGAATCAAACAAGGTTTTGTCCTCAATTATATTGAACTTGTTTCGGGAAAATTGGCATAACTTTCTCTATAGATATTGGATAAAGCCATTCTTGGACGGTTTGATAGAGGATGTCTAGATCTACAACTTTCATGAAGATTTTGATGATAAATTCTATCATCTAGAGGGTCAAAAGTTAACCAGATTATAGGTAAGACGATCACATCTATAGTGCATAAGAAGAAGGTTTCAGTCTACAAATAAGTAGGAAGGTTTTAGTCTACAGTGGATAAGAAGATAAGGTCTACAGTGCATAAGAATGAAGGTTTCTACAGGGTCTTCCTCACATCATCAAAAGTCATGAATTTCTAACTATACTCTCCAGAGCATCACCACTTATAAAGATCAAAACATTTGACCCAGATGTCCAAAAATTTCTTGCTATATATCGTTGGAAAGATAAAACGATAAACTACAACTTCCTAAAAGACAACTTTGTCTAATTCGGCCTAAATTAATCCAGTTTTTTCCCTGAAGTCAGAACACAATTTCTACACCTATGAAAGACTTGAAAAAAATGCAATGTAAGACTTGGAAAATCATAAGCAAAATCAATCATATTTCATTAACAAATCCAAACACAATTTGAGCCTCGCTTTAATTACATATCAACATGCTCATCAGTAGCTTAATACAAATATAGATGGATTCTCAATGTTTGATATGCTTATAAAGCTATCCAGAAATCACTAACTTAGTTACTAAATCTCTAACTATCTTGGAGTATCTGAATGCCTTGCAAGAATTGCTAATCGTCTCTTCTTGCACCTGAGGAGGGAATAGTGGGGCGAGCTACACAACTTAGTGGCTAACATATTTATAGCCATTGGCAATTAACCATAAACTCAAGCATATGTACACGTATATATATATACACTCAAATGCTTCATACTTGGCAATTCAATTATGCAATGCACAAACAATTGGCTCGAGGGTTCCATGGAAACAGAATGGAGAAACCGAAGTTTACCCCATAAACATGATGAGTCCATTTTTCGAAGCTTATATGTCACAAGTGGACAGCCAGGAGAAGGCTCTTGTCAACGTTCACGTAACAAACAGAACGGTTCCATTATCACAAAAACAAAATCACATAATTATGCTCAAAAATCATTTTACCAAATGCTTATACTTTCATGCTTTCAGTTCTTTTTGTTTATACAAAATGTTATAACCTTTTTCAAGGTATAACAAAAGCAAAATCATCATGCATTATCAAATCCCCACAACATCAATTAAAATTTATGCATTTAACACATACACGCGTATAGGCAAGAATTTGCCCAATCATACAAAACTATAAATACATTACCCACCTAATTTCGCTTGTAAAATCTAATTCAAGGTTGTCTTTCCCTTTGGTCTTGGGTAGGATTTTCTTGATTCCCTTCAAATAAACCATTTTATATTTAATCCATATTCAAATGAAAATTCATAAAACTTTAAACATCAAAATGTTAAAAATTAAATCTAAACCTAACCTACCCATAGTCCATCTAGGCTAGAGAAACCAAAACCCTAGCTTAGAAATCCAAAATCAACATGGTTTCATCTTCCTCTTCTTCCTTCCTTCATTCCCAACACAAACCCTAGTCTCTATTTAATCCCTTTTTAAACCTAGCAAGAAGAAAGATAAAAACTTACCTCTAACAAGTTGATTTCCTCTTCTTTTTCTTCTTTTTTCTTCTTCCTTCCAAGCTTCCCACGATTTTCTTCTTCTTCTCTTCTTTCTCTACGTTTTTTCTCTCTTCTCTTAGCTTCTCTATAAATTCACGTTTTTCTCTTTTTTAGGAACAAAACAACACTTTATTCTTCCCACTTCACCGATAATGAGTGTACAAAGTCCATTTAGCCCTTCCTTATAAGCTTATGGTCTTTCATCCTTAAGTGTCTTCCCAAAAATACCCTTGAATATTCTTTTCACCTTAACACTTTAATTACATTAACCCATCTACTAACTCCTTTAATCTTCTCAAACACCGTACCATCCTCTAATTTAATTCTAACATTTCCCTTCTAATTTCTAATTTCTAATTTCAACTTATACTCACCAAAGTAATGGGCTCAATTCCAAAAATAGTGAAACAAATAAATCAATTATAATAAAAACTTTAGGTTCCAACAATACACACACACACACACACACACACACTATAGATATATATGTGTGTATATATATATATAAATTCATTATATAATATCAATTTTTATTAATCAATTGAAAATTTGAAATGCGTAGTTTCAATTAATTGAAAATTTCTCTTTATATATAATATATATTTTTTCATTTCTTATAATTCTATCCTCCTTCATTAATGAATTTGGTTTCATCTTATTCATTTTATCTATATATATATATTTTGTATATTCATTCGTTATAAAATCTTAATTTTTATTAATTAATTGAAAATTTAAAATTCATAACTTCAGCTAATTGAATTTCTCACTTTATATATATATATATAAAACCTTTGCCCGCCTCCGTTATCTTTTGGGAGGCCTACGCCCCGTAGAAACTGTCTACTTAAGACTTTCCCTTGGCCCGTAGATCCTGACACAAGGTTAGAATTCTAGCTCTTATATATATATAATAAATATATCGACAAACAGGTGTACGGTGTATTGTGTACTGTGTACTGTGCATGATGTATGGTGTACGGTGTACTATGTACGATTTATTAGGATCATTTTTAATAAAATGTCCACCTTTCTATTTTCATAACACTGGTACTGATATCTTATTAGGAAATAATTTCCTACAACTATTTCATAAAATCACCTTTGATACAGTAGCTAATTAGATATTGTTTAAAACCCCATGACATCATTTGATAACAGTCAAACGACTTAAAAAAGCATATGCAATTTATATCATCCTTCGTTAATGAATTTGGTTTCATTTTATTCTTTTTATTAATATATGTGCATTTAATATATTCATTCATTATGAAAACTCAATTTTTATTAGTGACTTGAAATTCCTAACTTTAATTAATTAAATTTCTCACTTTATATATAAAATCTTTTTATTTCATTTCCTACAATTATACCCTCCTTCATTAATGAATTTTGTTTCATCTTCATTTTATCAATATATGTATGTTTTATATATTCATTCATTTTAAATTCTCAATTTTTATTAATCAATTGAAACTTTGAAATTCGTAACTTCAATTAATTAAATTTCTCACTTTCTATATAATCTCTTTTTTATTTCCTATAATTATATCCTTCTTCATTAATGAATTTAGTTTCAACTTATTCATTTTTTAATATATGTGTTTTATACATTCATTCATTATAAATTCTCATTTTTATTAATCAATTGAAAATTTGAAATTCTTAACTTAAATTAATTGAATTTCTCACTTTTATATAATCTTTTTTTTTTCATTTCCTATAGTCCTATCACTCTTCATTAATGAAATTAGTTTTGTCTTATTCATTTTATCAATATATGTACATTTTATATTCATTATAAAATCTCAATTTTTATTAATCAATTGATTTAAAGTTTGTAACTTTAATTAAATGAATTTCTCACTTTAGATATAATCTTTTTTTATTTCCCATAATCCTACCTTATTCATTAATTAATTTTGTTTCATCTTATTCATTTTATCAAGATATGTCGTTTTATATATTCATTCATTATGAAATCTTAATTTTTATTAATCAATTGAAATTCATAACTTCAATTAATTGAATTTCTCACTTTATATAATCTTTTTGTATTCACTATAATTCTGTCCTCCATTTTATAAATTTGGTTTCATCTTATTCATCTTATCGATATATGTCATTTTATATATTTATTAATTATAAAATCTTAATTTTTATTTATTAATTGAAATTCATAGCTTCAATTAATTAAATTTCTCACTTTATATAATATTTTTAATTTCCTATAATTGATTTAAAATTAATTGAGTTTATCGTATTACAGTAGAACCTCTTTAAATTGATACTCGGTAAATTAATAAACTCTTTAAGATAATATTTTTCTCTAACCCCGACTTGGTCCAGTTGAAAATTTAACAAATTTCGATAAGATAATAAGATCATATGTTTTCAAAATACCCCTATGTAAATATAGGGGTCCCGTTAATATCATAAATTAATAATTATATAAACTTACACAAATATAACTAAGACAATTTAGTGAAATATGATTCTAGTGTTGTTTGTTTTTTCTTAAAATTTAAGTCTAGTTGGAGCTCATCTCTAACTTTTCATATTGCATCCAAAATTTCTAGTATTGTGTTCTCGAACTGCACCAAAAATTTGTGAAGAGTTCTAGACACGATAAGTGCTTCCTTACTCGTAACTGGTTCCAAAGGTACTTTGTCGTCTTCAACTTCATCATCAACATTATTTTCAGAGATAGTAGCCACAATTTCTTCTAAGCTCTGGACCTCTAAACATGTATCATTTTCACCAGGGTAATCCAATAGGCTATTGATATCCATTTTATTGTGATAGCTGAGATCATTAATCATGAGCTCAAGTTTATGAATGTCGTTTTCATAAGTGGGTTCATCTAAATTCCTTGAGATTTCATCCCCTGAACGAATTTTGCAGTGTCGAAAACAATTTGCTATTGTCTCTTGCTGAACATTAACTATCCAAACCGAGACTGCAAGATTGAGAGCATCCAAAACATTAATCTTACCTGGATTAGATTATCCCAACTCATAGCCTTCTAAAATTCTACCGTAAAATCTCCTACGATAGTGCATCTTGAAAGCTCTTATTATTCTAGCATCACAAGGTTAAATTTTTTATGTCATGTTGGATGGCAAGAACAACTCAACATTATATAATCCTTCACATCTAGGATGTGCTGGACAACTATGTACCATAAACAAAATTCTTCTACCATGCATTTTTTATCAAACCAACGGATATATTGATCAAAGAGCACGCTTGTCATCCAAGCTCTTTTGTTGGCACGGTAGTGACAATTCAAGCTATTCATGTTGACATTCCTAAAGCAACGTGGCTTTGCATATTTTCCAATAATCTATAAAGGGATTTTTCCTGAGCCATCCTCATTGAAACAAATAACAACTTTTTGCCTTTCTTTGTCTTGTTTTCTTCCTTCAAGTTGCTTCGTAGCAAGAGCATGATCTGGTTGTAACTTGTAAAATAAACCAGTTTCATCCATATTAAAAACATCTTTCATAGGGAACTTATTTGTTTTTTCCCTTATAGACTCTAATTGCTTCTCCATGCCTTGTATATCAACCGAGCCACTCTCTCCTACACGACGAAATGACTTGATACCGTGTCATAGTTTGAATTTCTTAAGCCAGCCTTGAGAAAATTTGTGCTCAGAATCTTATTGAGGGTATAGAAGTTTCATTGTATCTCTTTCCTTCTCCAAAATTTGCTCTTTGGTCATATTCACACGATCTTGGTACTGGAGAAACCACTCATAAACAACCTTCTCCATATCTGGAAATTTTGCTGGTTTGTGCCGCTTGATATCCCTTCCTTTTTCTAGGTTGGCCGATAGATACTTAGCCGATCGTTTGAGTGTGTTTGAAATTGTACCTTGACTAACTTTTCAAATGAAACTTTTCTTCAAGCCACAATAGCAAATCTTTTTGAGTGCATATCGAATGATCTCTCTTGTACTCACATAATTCTTTATGTATTTGATCCGTCATTGTTGATTTCGTGACACCTTTTAGATGAGGAGCCATTATTGGGTATGGTTTCAAGAAATTTTCTATCTTGTTTATAAAGTATTTTCTATATCCATCATACGTACATATGTACATTGAATGTTTTTAGTAAAAATACAATTAATAATACTTAATTAGTAAGAAACAATGAACATTATTTATTAGTTTTCATTAATATTATGTATAATGAATCTATATTTTACATTCATTCAATTAATATGAAACATGAATTTTTCTAAAATACAATACTTTTTGATGTAATCAAAATTTAACTTCAATCAATTACAAAAATCTCTTTAAATTAATAAATATTAATTTATCAATTAATTAATATCTCTATAAAATAATAAATATCATAATCCCAACAATATTAATTTATAGAGATTTTACTGTATATTAAAAATAAAAATAAAAATAAAAAGTCAGGCCAACTTGGGCCCTAACAGTAGGTAAGGCCCAATTGGGCCTCTGACCTAGACGTGGTCCACTATCATGCTAATCTCACCCCTTGTGTAGAAACTAGAAAGAATTCTCATTATAAAAAGAAAATGAAAAATTGAAACTCTCTTTTCTAATGAGAAAAGAAAACACCAATTTCGCATCAATTTGTTTCTACACAAAACGATATGGGAAGATAAGAGATATTTTTATAGGATAGTTCGGAGAAATATCTGAATGATTGAGTAACATCTAATCCTTACATGACTGAAACCCATTAAGGCTTCTCCATCTCTCAAGTGAAAAAGCTAACCCTTATCCACAAACACAGATAAATATCTTGCACCTTTTTGCTGTCTATAAATTCCAAGACACCCTCTTCTCACTTTATAAACCCTAAAATGCAAGCAGCTTTGTGTATTACCCCTCCTGTTCTCCCATTGTATCCTTCCAAGGCCATAAGCATAACCCCACCAAAGTTGCCAGGTTCAGTAACCTCCCGCTGCACAGCAATCAAAGCTGCTTCGGTCGCCAATGAAACATCCACTGTTGACTACAGCTCAACACTGTCGTAAGTTACTAGTCACATCTCACGTACACAGCTCTTTTCAACTCTAGATTGTTCTAAAACAGTGTTCACTGCTCAGTGTTTTTCCAGCTGAGGCATGTGAAGTAGTTGGTGGCGATGCCTGTCAGGCAGACATATACCCAGAAGTGAGGCTCAATCCAGATGCAAGAAATGAAGCCAGCAGAATTGCTGCCGAGTCTTTTGACAGAGATTACCTCGAGTACAATGGTCCAAAGACGTAATATGTTTAACCTGTTACTATGGTTACTTTGCATAGTGTTGATTTTCATTGACAAACAGTTCTGTAGCAGTTGATTTTGATGTTCCTGTTCTGCAGGGTTTTCTGTGCAGAGGCATGCGATGATCTTGGAGGGGAGTTTTGTGCGAGGGAGTATCAGAGGGGTGTCTACTAGTACCAGACGCTAGATAAGCTCCCAGAGACACGAGGACCTTTTCAAGTTCTGGCTTTGTTGTAGATTCTTATAACTACATCTACTTGCCAATGTAATTATAAAAAATATCCTATACAGGAATATACATAACGTAGCGGCTAGCGTTGAAATTAGCTCTTGGTCTGACATTGTTGGTTAACTTTAGGAAGAAATCTACAAATTACATAATGCTATGGAACCCCTTGAATACTATTGACATAAGACATCTGGTATCCCAAACTAAATTACTTGATGAACAAGCATTTCCGTCTCTAGCAAAAGTAAAACTGTAAATTGGAAGAAATCAATCCGAATTAATAACTTAAAACTTTATCAAATTTTTGTATATCATTATTTTTCTATATTTCATTTACAAGACTGTATTTTAAAAATTTGATATTAATATAAAAAGTTAAAAAGTCCAAAGAAAAAAGCTAGTTGACTGGTGGCCATAAGTAGCTAACAATGTCAAAACCACAGGAACAGAAAAAAATGCAAAAACTTGTAGTGTGGCAGTAATGTAACGATTGGTATATGAGGATAATTCAGGAGCTTTGTATAAGACCGGAATTGGAGGAAAGAACCATGACGTCCCCAACAAAACACAGAAAAGTTAATATTGGTGGGAACCATTATCAATGTTACACAATGAACATGTTTTTTCAGTGTGCACAATAAAAACTTTTTTTTTCATAGCGTTAAGAACCCAACAACACAACGAGTGTTTTCGGTACCTACATATATAGTATGTAAGAAACACAATCCAACACACAGTCATTTTTCGTTGTGTACCAAAGGAGACATTTGGCAAGAAAGCAACCAAACAAGGAAAAAAAAGTAAGTGTTGTTGTTATCTAGTTATTGTTCGTAAAATCGAATTTGATTTCTTTAAGCTCCTAGTAATTAATCAAAGAAGTCTCAAAAACTATAGTTTTGGTGAAACAAAGGAATGCCTGCTTGAATTTTTCTTCTATTTTTATTATTGTTTTTCCTTTGTAAAGAAGACAACATTTTAATTGGAGCCGCAAAATTAGTCAGATTTGACATGAAGTCAATGTGTCAAGTTGAGGTTAATTCACTACAAGAAAAAGACCAAATTTGCGACATTTTAAAAATGTTGCAAATGTTAGAAAAACGTCGTTGATTGTTAATCTTGACGTTTATGAAAACGTCGCAACAAACGTCATTGAAGATGAAGTAAGGAAACGTTTTTCTCGACGTTTAGTAGAAAACGTCGAGGAAGCCTACGCCCTTTTACTACGTTTGGGAAAACGTCGTAAAAGCGAAGGAAAATGGGCGACGAGTGAATTAAACGTCGTTGAAACAAGTTAGGTTTTTGCGACGTTTGTTAGACGTCGTTGAAACAAGTTAGGTTTTTGCGACGTTTGTTAGACGTCGTTGAATCATGACAATCTGCGACGTTTGGATTTAAACGTCGCAGATGATAAATATTTTAAATTTATTTTTAAATAGATTAAAAAACTTTATTTTAAAAAATTTTAAATTTCATATAATTAAATTTAAATGACACATCCGAAATTATTCATAATAGTGAGAATTATTAAAATTAAATTTGAAATTTTATTTGAATCCAAATATGATTTTAAAATTGAAATTTAATGGAATTATTATTGTGATTGAATAATTAATAATTGGGGAAAATATTAAATCTGATTTATTTAATAACTATTTAATATTATATATTGAATTTTTTATTTAGTAATTTATCAATTTGTTGAGTACATCATGGATTTGCGAATGATTAATAATGTATAACAAGAATTTAATACATGTAGACAATGAATTATATAATTTAAAATCCCAAACATGTCATAATATAGTAATTAATATGAACAATATGTCATAAGTGTCTAATATATCAGTATGAATACTTATCTAATCAACGCGAATATTATGTGTAGAACATATGAGTTCCAAGACCTTTTTTTGTTGCTCGACTTCAGTAGTTAATTTATCCTGCATTTCTTCAAATTTTTTGGTCAATTCATCGACTTTAGACTGTAAGCCCTCATTAACCTTCTTGGACTCCGCTAATTCGTCTCGAAGTCTCTTTCTGACTGAAGTCTTCCCTTGTGGTCGAGGCCCCATTCCCATGCCAACAATGTAATCTGTTCTGGTCCCCAGGACTTTGTCGCACACTTCATCCACTGTCATCGGATGACCTTGTTCAGTTGAATGTGTCAATTCGTGACACATTAAGTCCTGAAAAAGTAAAGAATTAATTACATACACAATGTGATTTAAGAAATATTTATAAATAAACTATGTACTCACCCATTTTTCTTTGCATTCAGGAGTTGTCCATTGATCTTTTCTTTCATCATAATGAGTGTGATACCATAACTTCATCCGGTCACACTCTTCTCCGTCTCTGTCACTCTGTTGT
>JAOSBP010000007.1:15294393-15305599 GCA_027563825.1 Erythroxylum mucronatum | reverse complement strand
CCTCTATGTCTTATGTTTCTATTGACACCAAAATCACTCAATTTGGTTCAGTAATTTGGAAGATATACCTCAAACATTTATGGACTGTTCTTATTCAAAAATAATATACTATGCACAATTTCCATCCAGAAATTGAACATTTTAGAGAATGAATCACAATTAGACTTCTCCATATGATTTGTAGCCCTATTTCTTTAGTTTATTCTAAATAAAAAATCATATCATTTGGAATGCTATAAGGCCAAATACAATCAAAATACTGAAGTGTGTTCAGTGGAATAACAACAGTTTATATTATTTAAGAGCCCACTCACTGTACCTGTCCTACGTTTTTCACTCAATCTTTCTCAATTCATTTCAGATGGCTATGATTTTTGGTGGAGAGGTAAAACAATGTCTTACGAGTCCAATGGTCTAAGTCTCATGTCATTTGGAGGTCGGACTAGGAAGATAATTGCCAAAATCCAGTCAGATGTTCATCAGCTAACAACCCTCCAAAGCACGACAGTGCATTTTGCCATTATTAAGCACGGCGATGCATTTTCACTTAACCCAAAAGTCACCGTCGTACTTATGCACAACTGTGCATTTTCGTTTTAATCACAAAATTGCATGACGGTGCATGTTCTTTTTTTTCTTCTTCTTTTTACTAAATATCTATTTCAAACCTTCATAACTTTTGATACAGAACTTCAAAAATTACAAACTTTATTTCAATGGAAAGATAAATGAATGATTTACAACTTTCACAAAGACTCTAAAAGATATTTTTCCTCTAAAGGGTTCAAAAGTTTCAATCAATGTAGCTGTCCCGATTGTTCATCCTATTCAGCATCACAAACTTCTAATGATCATAACTTTCAACTCTGATGTCCAAAAATTTCATACTATATACCGTTGGAAAGATAAAAGAAAGATCTACAACTTTCATAAAAGCAATTTTGTCAAAATATTCCTAGATCAATACAGTTTAATCAAGGAAGTTTCAAATCAATACTAACTTTTCCAACTTCTCTTTTTCATTCACTGTGCTTCTTCTTCTTCCACTAAATCCTACATCTCAAATTTTCATTTTACTCTTTCTACTCTATTTCTATTCAACTCATCCACAACACATTCACAGTACCCTTAATTAAGTAAGTTTACTCTAAAATCTCAAAATCCTCAAAAACCAGATATTAGTTATTCACTTTTCATATTCTGCATTTCACATTCTTTGCATATTTTTCTATCTCTTTATTCTCTGCATTTTCTTAATTCTCATCTTCTAACTATCATTTATACCGTCTTTCTCACCTCGTACCATCATCTTACTACTGTTTTTCAACTCAAAAACCATTCTTTTGGTCATCTCCAAAACACTCACATATTCACGTGCACATACACACATATATATATTCACAGCGAAGAGAAACAGAGTATATCATAATATCATCCTTTGTATACATTCTCTATTTTTCCTCCCAACACCCACTTTAAGAATCTTCTCATCTCTTATTATACTCATCATTCATAAACAAAGTCCCAAAAATCCAAGTTTTCACAAAAGTCGTCAAAAGAACTAGAAAACTTCATCCACGCATAACTCCACTTTACTACACTGTTTCACTATAATTTTACTACACCTTCAACTTTTAGGTCTCCTTCATTTCTTCCTCAACTTCTATTTTAAATCATTCTTTCTTTCTCCCAGACATCACCACATGCTTATTCCTTAACTTAAAATTTCATTCTTGTTCTCATCCTAAAAAAAATTACTCAAAACTCACGTAAACAGTGGAAACAAAGCGTTCACTTCTGTTTTCTTCAAATTGTTTCTACACCTCTTTATACATGTTTTCTAAGATTATTCAACTCCAAGAAAATCATTTCTACATCATCTTATCACAAATAACCATCAAATACTAAATAACATTATATCTAGATTTTTCATCTTATTAACATAGTGTTCATGAAGATGTTCGTTAATTCTATGATCATGCACATGATAGTTAATTCATCGATTTTATCTCATAAATCAACAACTCTAAAAGATTTACACAATACTTCCTTGTTAAAATTCCAAGATCTTCAACTATCGCAAAGCCCTAAACTTCATGCAATTTACATACATCATTATGAAAGCTGGCAAGCTTCAGTTTCTCTTAAGGAAGTGAAAGAAAACTGAAGTTGGGGATAGCAAGTGGATGGATAAAAATAAGGTTTCTCTTAAGTGTTGATTTGATGAAAAACTATGTATTAGGGAAGATCTTAAGGAAGAAGCTTTAAGAAAGATGAAAATAAGAATACAACACTTGGTCTTTCCAAGGTTAAGAAAATTATCTTTAAACATGGACACTTGTCCACTTCTTACACCTTTAGCTAATTTCCCAAACTAACTAGTTCTCTTTGAACTAGCTCCCATAACTTTCATCCTTTCATTACAATTATCTCCAATATTTTCAATATCAACTTCTTACAAATTCTAAGTCATCCGAAATTTTCAAAAATCATTTGTAAATTCTCCGATATCATTTTATTTCTATTTCTATTTTTCATACATTAATTTAATTGCCAAGTGGCATTTTTCCTAGTACAATTATATCCCATATTTTCGGACATTATTCTCCAAAATTCACCAAAATTCAAAAATCAATACATATATTTTTCACATCGATTTTCAATATAATCCATTCTAAATTCTCACATAATCACATTTATAATCAATTATACCCGATAATTGTCAATGAATGCATGTACAGTCATTTTAATGTGTGCAAAAGTTCACATATACGTGCGTGTATGCTAACAATATGCATGAGCATGAAAAATGCAATTTTCTTAAACTCTCATTGATCTCACATGTACCGTTTTTTTTTATTCTAACCCTTTGTATGGGAACAGGATGTTATATTTCTCCCCTACTTAATAAATCTCACCCTCGAAATTTTAATCTAATTGATCAGGAAGGCAGGGGTATTGTTTCCTCAATTTTTACTCCGTTTCTCATTTAACTTCATCACTCGAATAATTTTCTTTCAATGGACCATATTCAATGTAAACGATCAATCCTCTAATTATTGCTTCAGATATCACACTATCTTAACTGGTTCCTCAATATAATTTAGATTTTCACTTCACAAGCCAATATAGGTGCATCTTTTCTGTCTCTTTTCTCAATCCCCATCTCTTATAACTTCATAGTATGACTAAGTAGTTTGATGGCTTTGTAGTTGTTACAACTTTGGATGTCCCCTTTGTTCTTATAGAGAGGGATCAGTGTGCTAAATCTCTACTCATTCGATATCTTGGTGGACTTAGGGATCATATTAAAATGCTTGGCTAACCAAGTAAGACTGTCTTCTCCTAGGCTCTTTAACACCTCTCTGGGTAACTAATCACATCCTAATGCCCTTCTACTCTTCATCTTCCTCAAAGCTCCTCTAATTTCTTCTCCTATTATACGTTGATAATAAGTAAAGCTACGATATTGCTCAGAAGTGCTAAGATTGCCCAAGGAAATGTTGTGCTAAGATTGCCTAAGGAAATGTTATTATCTCCACCTTTATTAAAAGGCCTATAAAAGTAGATTTATCATCTTATATATTGATAGACCTTTTTGTATGTTAAGTATAAAATATTAAAGAGAATGTGGTTACTAATGCATCATCTTAAAAGAAAGTTATTCTTACTTATTGAATGCAAAGTTGCCAAGATTGGAATATGTGAAGGAATTATAATTTAATGATAATGAAGTTGGTAATATATATTTGACATGTGAAAAAGGGGCATTTAGTAACATTTATAAGCATAATTGTTGTTTGTTTTGGGAAAATAAATTATATGTGCCTATTTGTTATATGTTTGAGTCATATGGAGGTTTAATATGTCAATTTGGCGTTAGAAAGAAATTAGAAATGTTATATGATTATTTTTATTAGCCTAAGATGAGACATGATGTAAAGAAAGTGTATAGTATATT
The DNA here is from genome assembly GCA_027563825.1 of Erythroxylum mucronatum. Classification (NCBI taxonomy): domain Eukaryota; kingdom Viridiplantae; phylum Streptophyta; class Magnoliopsida; order Malpighiales; family Erythroxylaceae; genus Erythroxylum; species Erythroxylum mucronatum. The sequence continues at coordinate 15,301,638 of JAOSBP010000007.1, read as the reverse complement.
ACTTGTAGAAAGGTTAAACATAGGATTCTACCATATAGACTATGTACACATTTACCTATACTTTATTAAAAAACAATAAGCATTTGAAGAGTAAATATGACTTTGACCTTTTCATTTTCACAATATAATTTCATACATGTTTTGTTGTAGCCTATATTCCTCGTTAGATATGAGAAGATAAAAAGCAAGTTAAACATGACTTTACATGCAAGAATATGCGAGGTCATGTTACGCTTGAAGATCGGTTTTTAAGGAAATAATCTTAATTATACATAGGTAAGACAGATCTTATGTCACTTGGTGTCAAAATTCTAGTATTGAACACAGTCAAGTATACGGTTATATTATTTCTAGCCCATGCATGTTTATTGCTAAAACTTTAATTTTATATTATTTAAGGAGCATTTTAAATATAATTGGATGAGGTGCTATTTTTTAGAAATGTAAATACTTTAGTCTTGTTCTTTATTAAATTTAAGAAGTTATCAAAGAATTCATTCTTTATCAACTTAGTTCTTGATTTCTTATAATCAACATGTTTGTTCCCCATACATCTAATTTAGCTTTCTTAGTAAATTTCAATCTTATTCATAGGTTCCCTATATTTTATGTTTAACCAAGTTCGTATCAATAGGCCTTACATGTTAAAGTAAAATACAATATGCACTCATCCTTAGTTCATGCATCTATGATATTTCAATATCACCATCCTAAACGTGCAATTCAAATTCTAGTTAAAAGTGCAAAGACACAAATATGCCCTATGTTTTGGGATATAATTAAGTAATATAATTTTTTTGTGTACTTGTCTTTTTAAATTATGAATCTAGTTTTATCATTATGAACTAAAATATAAATATTACATTAAAACACAATATATAATACCTGACCGTATGAAATTCAAATGTATGAAGTCTTAGTTAAGCATTTATTTTGAAAGATTTATTTGAGTTTAAATTAAAAATTAGTTATTTATTAACTACTTCTTATTAAGAAAATGAAAATTTTCCAAGAGCATGAAATTCCTAATGAGATTTGTAACTAACAATAATTGAGAGTTTAACTATATAATAATTTTTTTGAAAATAACTATATAATAATTTCAATTATATATAAATAGAAAATACGAAAATTTTGAATTTAAAAAAACTAGAATAGATTTTGATAATTAGTAAAGTGCTAGTTTTGAATTCGTAACAACATAAATTGATGGGACGTTGATTCTATCCATTGGCTACCCCGCGTCTTTTAAGATGAGAACTCTGTACTATCGGTTTCTACGGCTTAAAAAGGTGTTAATAACTTCCCTTCTAAAAACGTTACGCCCTGTTTATTTTTATTTACATGTTTTTAAATTGAGTTAAAAAATATAATTGTTTGAGTTTTTAGTTTTTTGTATTAGTTTTTTTTCCAGTTTTAAAATTTTATGAAAATTACAAAAAGTGCATTTTTGTTTTTTGCTTTTTCATAATATGATTAATTATTAACTAAATAAGTATTATTTAATATATTAATTATTAGTAATAATTATAAATAATTTAATATAGTATAATATATAATTAGTTATTGATAAAATTATGAATAGTTTAATTTAATTTTGTAATTAAATTAAATAAATTTAATGTAATAGTTGTTACTAAATATAATCAAATTTAATATCTCCAAAATATATAAATTTCAAATCAAATTTGATTTAACAATTAAAATATATTTAAAATAAATTTTAATTTATAATTAAAATTTATTCTCTAAATCATTTATTTTAATAAAATTAAATAATTTTTTTGATAATTTATTAATAAATATTATATAAGAAATTAAAATAAATTTAATTAACTAAAAATTTATCCTTAAGTTTTATCTAATATATAATTATCAACAGCAATAAAAAAATAGCTACGTTGATATTAATAATCAAATAGAAAATTGTTTTTATTTAAAAGAAAAGCAGAAACTAAAATTAGTGTTCAATCCTGGTTGCATTGGTTAGTAAGTTGCATTAGTGTTCACTAACTTTCATAGTTTCTTTACATTGTGGTCAACCCTTGTTATGGTTGTTATATGACTTTTGTCAATAACGATTATTGATTAATTCCATTTCATTTCACTAAAATGAAATATAGGGAAAGTTCTTCTATAGGAGCCACGTAATTTCACTTCTCAATTTTTTTGACAGTTTTTAGTTTTTATTTTTATTTTAAAAAATATTTTTGTAAATTATATTTATCAAAATAAATTATATATTTATTAAATAATTATCAGATTTTAAAATATTTTTTAAAATTAAAATAAATTAGATAATTAAACTATAATAACATAATTCTTAATAGTAAGTAATTAAATTGTATTAATTAATGATAAATTAGATTATGAGAAAAATTAAAAACAAATCTAATTTGTTATGGCTCAATAGGTCATGGAAATTAGAAGAAACTAAAAGCAGAAATTAGAAATTCAACCAAACCTACTCTTTCTTGAATTTGGAAGAGAAAATACTATAGTAATTATTGCTCCCCTTCCTTCTTTTTTCTATAGTCTTCGTTGACAGGAAGAAAAACAAATGTAAAAGGCAAAAGAAGCATTACAAAAAGAAGGAAAAGAGGGGTTTATATATAATAGCCAAGGAAACATATAAGACAGGGGCAATGAAAGGAAGAAAGTGCAAATTGGGGATTTACTTAGGCAATTAAAGGAAGAACGTGTAGAGTGAGGGATTTAAGTATTCTTTATATTCTATATGTTTCTTTGCCCTTCTTTCTCCTTTAAAGTTTTGAAATTTTCATCTCAAGCGACTAGTATATTCTATAAAATTTTCCAAATTCTTGAGATAATAAATCGGTTTTTTTGTGTTTTTAATGTCTGTTGATAATACTTTTAGGTTGAGGAAGTGATAATAAATTAACATATTATTGTTTACTTCTTGTGTAAGATCACCAAAGGATGGTCTTACAATCCTCTTACTTTTTAGTACTTTGCTATTTTTGAAGATTTTAGTCAATTTATTTTCCATTGTGGCTAGAATACTTGCCTAGGTTAGCTTCTACTCTATTCTTTTGGGGTAAATCAAAGATGAGGACTGTGAATTTGGGTTTAATTGATCATGTTGTGAATTGAACTTCTCTCTTTTCTTGTTGCCTGACCAAGATCGTTTCTTTTCTTAGTGTCATTATTAAAGATATGAGGGTCTAATTCTAATTGGGTTTCGATTAGTTCAATATATTCAATTTTCTTTTTAGATGTTCAAGAAGCAGAAATTTTGGATCTTTGACTTTGTTTGATCGTACATTGGTTGATTTTTCAATTTAATGAAGTAATTAATATGCTTGGTTGATGTGTTGACTCCTAGAGAAATGCTTTCTCCACTTATATGCATTTTGGTTTCTTGATCTATCATAGATAAAATTCCCAAGTTAATATGTTTATATAAAATTCTAACATATACATATCTTGGAAATTTTGTAAGTTTGATATATACAGTATTGGTTAAACCTTGTCCATATTTGAAACTAACCATATATTTAATTGCATGATTAAGGTACTGCTAACTTGACTCATCTTATAGGAAAAAACTAAATCTAGAGGAGTTTGCTTGTAATGTTCTATGTAAAGGAAGTTTTGAAGGTCTTATTGATACAAAAACAACCAATTTTGTTGATTAGAGAGTTGTTATATCCATATTACAAAAGCTAAATGTTAATGTTTATTGTTACTTAGTAGAGGTTAAAGAAGAGGCTTTAGCTCAAATTGAGCTCTTAGTGTAGTAACTTGAAAACTCTCAAATGTTCGGCTATTAAGAGTATTCGCTTGAGATATCTATAGTTCTAGCTAGTTTTAACTACCATGGAAATCCATTGGCTCGAATATTTGTTAAAGCTGATGGAGTGAAGATTGGAGTACCATTCCACGATAGTTGGGAAAAGAAGAATATCATTAGTTTTTTTTAAAAGCAATTACTAAATTTATGCTAATTATAAGGTTGTATTTTATTCCTGTACCATTAAAGATGCAGGCAAAAAAGCAATTATGCATTTTTGTTGGAAAAATAATTGTAGGTTTCAATATTTGCATTATAGTTGAATTAATAAATAATTCAAAAAACCTTTTCACTAACAAAGTTGCACACAATAAAGCAATAAAACAAAGTAATCAAATAAAAAAATTATATTAAAAACCAAGCATAAAAAATGTCATAATTTTTACATGAAAAATCCTTTAATATGAAGGAAAAACTACAAGACCAAAGTATGCTTAAAAGATCCACTAATTACTGAGAAGAAAATTACACCATGTCTTTCTTAGTCATAAATTAATGGTAAATATCTCAACACAACCCAAGAATAACATATTCATAAACTATAAACATAATTATGAACATTATCCATATTGGTGCAAATCAAAGTTAGAAGAAAAGAAGAAAAACTTACTGATTTAGGCCTAGCAAGAACTAAACCAAATAAAAACTATTGCCTTTTTGTGAAATCCCATAAACTCAAGAATGGGGGTGGGGAGTGATAGGTGTATTTTATAGTGTGTTCTAAGGTATTTTTGAGTGATAATTATATGTTTAGAACTTAAATTTGTCTTTGTTAGTGTTTTTGTGTGTGTTTGTTTGATTATTGTTGATTATGACAAGACTTTGATCTTAATGCATATTTTGGGGGAAGCTTAATATGTTTCGATGACAAGTTAAGGCAGGAAACTTGAAGAAAAGTTAAAGAAAAAGCTAAAGGAAAAGGTCTATCACAATCGTGCAAGATGAAAGCGAAAGTGGCTAGAAACTCCCAGTCATAATTTTTCTAGATTTTTCAAGTTGCGTTATTTTTGTACTTTCAATGATTTAAGGCTATTTTTGGAATATAAATAAGTAAATCCCAAAAAGAGCCTTAAGAGGATTATGAAGTATGAAAGGCAAAATTCTAGAAGAACAAAATTTTGGAAGAACAAAGTTGCAAAATTTTTCCAACTCAAGGACAAGAAAAAAAAGACATCTAGAATTGTTTTATTCTTTTTTTTCCTTGTTATTGAATGCTGATTATGATCAATTTGAGATATACTTTGACTATGGATTTGTAAATTTATTTTAGAGATTACTCTTGAATTGTTCTTTTCTTATAGGTCATTCAAAAATAACCTCTTTGATAGTTAGGGGTAAGACTGCATATATTAGACCTCCTCAGACCCTGCATTTAGTGAGATTTATACTGAGTTGTTATTGTTGTTGTTATTTACTCTTGAATTGTTTTGTTAAACTTTTGTGCTCTTGATTAAATATAAATATACTTCATAATCTTTATTATTTTATATTTAAACTGATTTGAGAGATTAGGTTGAATTATTTGTGTTATATTACACAGTAAGATTTGGTACTATAATAGACCTATAAACATAATATTAATAGTTAATTGAAGATAGATCTCAATTGTTTGTTAATTACCCTTAAGATTGCTTTAAATCCAATTAGATAGTTAGGAAGAGTTTTGAAAGATCGAGATGTTACAATTTAATTCATATATATTTTAATTGTGATTACTTGGTTAAATCTTGAGAAAGGGTAATTATAACTATTGGATATCTAGGGTCGAGTATTATTACATCAAGATGATTAGGTGAAAGAAAAAATGACATAAGTAATTTCTAAATTGTCATCATTACTTAATCAACAAATTCATTATTGCTTATTAAGGATTCAATTATTAATTTTCTTTAGTTTAGTTTATTTTTTATTTATATTATCATATTGTTGATCTTAAACAAAAATTTCTAGGCTTCTTGAACAATCCTCATAGGAACGATATTGTTTACACTATAAGAATACGACCCATATATATACTTGCGGTATAGATAGATTTAAAAATCACATCAACAAGTTTATGGGACCATTTCTAGAGATTATTTAATTTAGCATCTAATGTAGTTCGAGTATTTTGATTTAAGGATTTTAAAACTTTTCTTGTGTGACTATAGGTGCATAAACACACAAACAACAAGGAGTTTGAGTAAATTCTTAAATACCCAAGTGTTTGACATCACTAAATAAGAGAGAGAAATTCGACAAGAAAGATGCCGAGAAGCTATAAAAAGACCAATGGCAGAAGAAATGAACCAAGAAGGTCAGAAAAGAACCCTCGTGAACTTTATAAGATCAGAGTTTAATGCTAATCAATAAGGGATCACAAGACCACCAGTATAGATAAATAGTTTCAAGATTAAATCGACCTTACTAAACATGCTCCAAACTAAGGTTTAGTTTTATGGACTAGTCGATGAGAATCTAATACTTATTTGGCCAATTTCTTAAAGAAATGTGACAAGTTTAGATATAATGGGTTATCAGAGGATGGAGCCAAGAAATGACTATTTCCATTCACACTTAAAGATTGAGCCAAGGTGTGGCTAAATTCTCTTACGGGCTGTTTGGAAGAGGATGAATTGAATTCAATCCTGTTTGGAACCAACAAAAGATGATGGATTGAATTCTATTGTGGGTTTAAAACCCACTTTCTTAACAAATTCAATTCACGTCCCAAGTGACGTGAATTGAACCCCATCAGCCTCTCTCTTCTGTTTTCACGCACAAACCCAATATACTCTTTATTCCAACATGAGTTTTATACTCATATGGCACCAAGCACCTTTTTTTTTCTTCTTTTAAAAATTTTCTAAGCCTTTTTAATTAAAAATTTTAATTAAAAATTATGAACTTTTAAATCTTGATAAATTTATAAAAGAGTTTTCTAATTGTGTTTCAAAGGTTGATTTTATCATGATTGTTTTGAAATTAAGTTTAATTTTTTCAAGAGTTTAATTATTAAATTATATTAATTATCAATTCAATCCAAAACTTAAGGCAATTATTTTTCTTAATATGAAATTATTTTCTTAATATGATTAAAATTAATAATTTATTGATTCCTAATTAATTTTAGAAATTTGGTTTTTAAAATAAGAATTAATTGGTTTCAATTAGATTGAAATAATTAATTAGAATTCTTAAAATTAAGAAAATTGTTTTCAATAATTAAATTTATTTATTTCAATAATTAATTCGGTCTAGCCTGATATTATTTGTAATCAATTTTTTCTTTTCATTTTAATAATAAACTTTTTTGATGATATTACTTATAACGAAATTGATGTTTATAAGTTGCACTATGTAAATGTGAATGTCTATTAGTTAATAACATTATTTTTTAGTCAGGGGTAAATGTGTCATATGAAATAATTGAATTCAATTCTAATCTTATT
>JAOSBP010000007.1:15274326-15287393 GCA_027563825.1 Erythroxylum mucronatum | reverse complement strand
AAATTTTCATCTTATTTATTATATTCCGGTTTGATAGCGGTTCACTACCGGTTGAACCTCTAAACCTTAAACCTTTCCTTCGACCGGTTTGATGTCCGGTCCGGTTTTTAAAACATTGGTATTTATGGGTTGGTGTGTAAAATTTTTTGGTAGACCCCACATTTGACAAATTTTCAAACCACTTTACGGTTCTTTTAAGAATTGGTCGGTTTTTTCAGAAAACCATCCAATTTATTACTTAACTGACTGGTTTCTTCTTATAAAATGTTATTAACTTAAACCGGACCGAAAATTAGCCCGATTCATATTTATTCCAGTTGAACCGACTGGTCTGATCCAGTTTAAAAAACATTGCCTGAAACTATCTCAAAAGGGCTTTTACCAATATACCTGTTAATATAACTGTTATATGCACATTCTACCATAAGAAGAATTAGGTTCCAACTTTTCACGTTGTCTCCAACCAAACATCTTAACAAGTCTCCCAAGCTTCTACTCACCACCTTTGTTTGTCCATCAGTTTGGGGATGGAAAGAACTTAAAAATTGAAGCTTAGTGTTCAATGTTTTCTATAAAGTTCTTCAAAAATAGCTCATAAACTTTACGTCATGATCAGAGACAATGGTTAAAGGTAATCCATATTGACATACAACCTCTTTGAAGAAAATTTTAGCAATATGGACAACATGATAAGTCTTGACCAATATATTTGCAGATGGTTTCATAGCCAAACCACATGGCTTTTCTACAACATAAGCATCAAGAAAGTACCTATTGCTGCTTCTTGTAGTCAGATGCATAAACTTGTCATCATTGCTGAATTTTGATTTTATAAGTGCACTTATAGCTTCTCCTTTATTACTATATTGTACTAATTATGTATCTTCGTTCAAATCTACTTCTCCTTCATTAGCTGCTGTAACACAATCTTCATCATCAACACCAAAGACATCATCAAGTTTTGAATTATCAAGCTTCGAAACTCTAAGTTGTTGTTGGTTAATCTTTTCAACCCTTTTTTTGTTATATGAGCTTGCTGTTCGATTCTTTCTGCCTATTGCCTTATTGTTTCTGCCTGTTGTCCTTATGTTTAGATTTGTTGTTCAGGAGTTTCAGCCTGTTGTTCAGGTGTTTCAACCTCTAGTTGAGGCATTTCAACTTTCTCCTTAAGTCTTTGAACTTGTCATTCAGTTGTTTCAGCTTTAGAGTTTGTCAAAGAATCACTTGGTTTTGTTTTTCTACCTTGTCTACCTTCATGGGCTTCAAAACTATCTTCTTTCTATGAAATATAAAATAATAGGTGTTAGCTTTTCTAAAGTGTTGAAATTCTCGATCATAAAGCCACGGTCACCTAAGTAAGATGTGGGATATTTTTATAGGAATGACATCACACCAAACAGAGTCCTCGTATATTACTAATTTGAAAGATACCAAACACCTTCGAGCAACTGGTATAGTACTATCATCTACCTAAGCAACTTTGTAGGGATTCAAATATTTCTCCATGAGTAAATTCAATCGCTTCACCTTGTTCTCCGATACCACATTCATATTGCTTCTTCCATCAATGATAAGCTCACATACTTTATCTTCGCATCTAACTTGCGTAAAGAAAATAGTAGTACGAAGCCATTCTTCCTATTCTTCTACTTTAGGGGTTGTAAGTACGCGTCTAACTATGTTAAGATTTGTGGGACTAGTTAGTTCATCACTAGAATCTCCTTCTAACTTCTCTCCAGCTTTATTCTTACACACATACTCATTAGATTCTTCCTCTTCTTTTTGGATTTCACTCTCTCCTACATCAAAATCAAGTGTAGTTTATTGTTTGGTATTGTTTTTTAAGCTAGTTCTTGGAGCACCTTGTGATCGAGGATCAATAAGGTCCAATCTTTCTATATCTTGAAAAGTATCTTATTTCGCTCCTGGTTACTGAATATTGCTCTATATGCCCTTCCGTTACGTGTCGTCATCATGAACCAAAGCTCTGATACCAAACTAATGTAGAAGAAATAAAATAATTATGAACTAGTAATTAAAAGAACAAAATTAGGAAATATGACTGATATTAGGCTGTTGGAATATTAGGTTTCAATGTTGAATTTTGGCTAGGAATGTAGAAATTTCAGATTTTGTAAGGCTAGGAATTTAAGGTTTGATTGTTGGAATTTTAGGCTTAAAATTTTAGGGTTTAATATGGCTAGAATATAGGCTTGAGATGTCTGGAATTTTGGTTAGGGTTGTTGAAATTTAGGGAAGAACAAAAAATGATGATAGCTAAGAAACCAGGAAACACTATATATATATATATACGCGCGCGCGCGTACTTAGCCTTTCATTAATAGCATGCAATCTGGAATTTTACAAACTTGAGTTTTTAATTAGAAGGTGTGATGCTTTCTTCTCAGAGTGAATCTTAAACCCTAGGAGTATATATATATATATATATATATAATGTTCTTAGAATCCTTATTATAGTAAGAAAATGATTTCTAATTTAAATTGTATTCTAATAAAAATTCTGTAAGTCCTAAAGAACTAAGATATCATATCTAAAATAGAATACTAGAACACTACTACTTCCTATCTAATAAGGAATTTTAATATAATTTGGATTTCAACCTTTCATCTTTGATCACACTACAACAGATAAGCTTATTAGCGACAAATTGAAACGTTGCTAAATATTAAAAAATTGTGTGAAATAATAATTTGCGATAAAAAACTATCGTCGTTGAATCTGGGTAGCAAAACAATATCTGCAACGTTTTTTTGAAATCGTCGCATTAAGGTTTTGGATACACAATATATTCGTCAGTAAAACACATAACCAATGAAAACCAAAAATGTCGTAGATAAGATTTTGCGATGTATATATTTCATAGATAAAGGTTTTTACCTACGAAACCGTAGTCGTAGGTAATTATTTTTACTGACGATTTTGTTTTTGTAGAAAAATAGTTTTAGCTATTAATTGTTTGTTGTAGGTAAATGTTTTTAGAGATGTTCTTGTAAACGTAAGTAATAACATTTTGTGACAACGTAAGTAATAACATTTTGTGACGATTTTGTTTTGGTAGCCAATACTTTTTAGTGACAAACATTTATTTTCAAATATAAATTTTATTATATTTTTTAAAAACAAATTTAAGTTAATTTATTACAAATTTTAAGACAATTTGAAATATAAAATAGTTTCATTTTATAATTAATGTTGGTGACATATTTTTTAAATAATAATAAATTAAAATAAAATAAACATTAAAAAAGGAATGCATTTTATGAAAAAATAATTACAAGTTAATTACAAAATTTATAAACAAATTATCACTCCTCATCGTCACTACTACTAACATAGTTTGAGCCAAGTAATTGTTTGAACATCTTTTTAAGCTTGTTCACTTCTTTTACATTACAATCTAACTTCTCTTCTGTACAGGGTAACTTAGTCTTCAGTGCCTAGTTCTCCTCTTGAAGCGTCGTGAAATATGTTGGTCATGACGAAGATGCACCAACAGGCTTAGGGCCACATCTAAGACCTTTGATATACCCAGATCTTGTACCAAGGACATTGTTGCAAATGTCATTGACATTGGGTTGATTCTCCTGAGACAATGATGTCTGCAACAACTCCTGCATCTTTTCCTACAATTTATACCACAAAATCGAATTAAGTAAAAATTATTACTTAGTATTACATAAAAAAACTGTAATATTAATTTGTGTGTACATACATAATTACTTTGTGCCTCTTCAAACATCCAGACTTCACCTTCCTTGTAGTGTGTTAGCTTGTACAGTGTGATCCTATCACATTCTTGTCCTGAGAGTTGAGTTTGACTCTATTATATGAATTTAGAAAATTAGAAGATAGTAGAATTTAGTGTATTAGGAAATAGAATAATAAGTTGAAAACGTTCCACTTACAAATTGTCGTTGAACGACAACAAATTATTTGGATTTGGTGTAATGAGGAGTCTTCATTTTTGCTCTATTCACCTTGACTTTCTCATACTTTCCTAAATTAAAAGAAGTAGTCATGAAATGTGTAAAAAAATTAATGAAAAGAAATATGAAGAGAAATAAAACAAACTTGTACCTTCACAGAGGCCTAATAATCACACATTTCACTCCAATTTTCTAGAGTGACCCGTTTTGGAGCATGTCTCCTTCCCTCTTCATCGGAAGGGAAAGACTGGTAATGTCACTCAAATGTGATAGCTGGTAAACAATATCATCACTGGACAACTACATCAGAGCTTCACCCAATTCTACTTTGCCATTAAACAATTTACTTCTTTGTCTTCTATTCCCATGTTCCAAATAACGATGATGACCCGTATAACATATTTTACTTTGTATCCTTATTGAATATGTTTGATGGTTACACACATGATAAGCCATATAACCTTTAGTGCTCCACCCAGACAAATTCCCATAAGCTGGGAAATCATCTATAGTCCATAAAACAGCAGCACGCATTATAAATGTTTTGCATTCAACAGCATCAAAAGTTTGTAATCCAAATTCTCATAGATCGTTTAAGTCATCAATTAATAGTTGCATGTATACATCGATGTCCTTACCAGGAGCAATAGGTCTTAGAATAAGGACAGACAACAACATAAAAGGCTCCTTCATACACTTTTATAGAGGTAAATTGTATGGGACTAGAATCACCGGCCACATGCTATATGAATTACTTATATTATCGAAAGGATTAAATCTATCTGAGGCCAATCCAAGTCGAACATTACGACTATCTTGTGCAAACCACGGAAACTTTCTATCAATTTTTTCCATACTATTGAGTCTGCTAGATGACACATAATGTTATCATCAATGCGTTTCTCTTTATGTCACCTTATATATATGGCTGTTTTTGTTGACATAAAAATTCTTTGTAATCGTGGTTTAATAGGAAAGTATCGAAGTATTTTATTCGGTATCTTTTTCCCTCTCTTATCGTCCACCTGCCATCTTAATGTACCACAAATAGGACGCTCCTGATGATCTTTACTTTCCTTCAAAAAAAAACACAGTCATACTTACCAGCATGAATTGAAATGTATCCCAATCCAAGCTTCCTTAATAATTTCTTTACATCATAGTAAGATTTCGGCAACTTGTGTCCAATAGGTAATGCATCGTTTAATAAGTCAATTAACATGTTAAAGGACTTGTTACTCCATTTATTATAAACCTTGAAATGCAACAACTTCATAACAAATGATAGTTGTGAGAAATTAGAGCACCTTGAATATAATTGTTCTTGACCAACTTTCAATAACTTCCCAAAATTGTCTTCTGTAATACTACCAATTACGTTAGGCATTCCTTTTTCATTCATAGTCTCCATATAATTTCGACAATCGTCTAACATCTCATCAATCCCACCATCACCATCATCATTCACATCACAGTCATCTACATCATTATTGTAACTATCATCATAAGATGTGCCGCCACTTCTTCTACAATTTGCTTCCTTACGTTTACCATGATAAAGCCATGGAGTATAGAATTTATCTATGCCTCGGATTAGCAAGTGATTATATACCACATCTTGACTTTGGAAGTCAAAGTTTAAGCAATCGATGTATGGACAACCAATACTACATTCATCATCCATTTGATCTTTTACAAATTGTATGAAACTCTTAACTCCTTCTACATATTTAGTTGACCATTTTCTATGAGGCATCCAACTCTTATCCATTTAGCTATATAATAAAAGAAGCTAACTGAGTTATTAAATGCATTTTTCGTTCAATATTACGTTAAAAAACCAATCTAATTAAGGTACATGGCGTTGTTTACACCTGTGAATCAAGAAATGTAGTTCTCACTGTCGCTCCTAGGCTCGTGGAATTTTTCACCGATAAGCCTCAGTGGAGCTATATCACCAGTTTCTAGCCTATATACCATACTATGTCTGTACTATGTTGAGATTTTCTTGTAACATCCCGTTACCCATGTGAGGGCTAAAATTGTGAATTATGAGAATTTATGAGAAATTAGGAAAATGCACATCTTGCATGAATTAATTGTGACATGCACATTTTTGCACATTAATATGATTGTACATGCATTCATGACATTTTCTGGGTATAATTGAGTTATTAATGCGATCAAAATATGTTTAGGTGATTTTTGGTATTAGTTAAGACATTTTGGAATTTTTAGTGAATTTTGTTAATTTTGTGAAAAATATTGATTTATGGGCCAATTATATAGTGACATGTGGCAACATATAATTGGGACAAGTGGCTATTATAGGCCGATGAAAAATGGCCAATTAATTGTGACATATGGCTTGAATGTGTTAAGACACATGTATGACATGCATGGTGTACACAAGTTAAGGTTTAGCTAGGAATATGCACTGCCAATGTTCTTCTCGGTGAAGAACACTTGATATTCGAATGAAAATTTTGAGACTTTTGATGCTTTTGATCTGTTCTCCTTACTGGATTTCATAGCCGAATCAAGTAAGTTATTGTTGTAAATGATGTTTTACTGTGGAGATGAATGCATGCATGTGAGGTTAGGGAAGCAAAGTTTTAGTGATGAATGAACTAGATGGTCGAATCTGTGAAATAGGAATGTGTTCAGTAAAGTATGAAATAAGATCTGTTTTATTTGAAATGAGTTACAGAAGAGTGCCTGAAAATCTATGAATGCATTTACACTCTGTTCTAGTTTAGAGAAAAAAATGGTTGATGTCTGCATGTATCTGTTAAGTATCAGTAGAAATAAATTTAGATGTTTAAGTTTTGATCTTATGTAAATGATTTGAGTTGAATTAGGAGTTAAATGAAGTAAAGTTTTAGAGATTGTTTTGTGTATAGAAGTGTTAGATGGTAGTGTGAGAAAGTGAAGTCTGGGTTTGAAGTCTGGAAACTGGGGAAGACGAGTTTCAGTAACCAGACGTTGCGACCAGCCTTGAGCTCGTCGCGACGAATTTCCTTTTGTTCGTCGCGACGTGCATCGCACCTTTGAGCTCGTCGCGGCTTATTCTTGTTTGTACGTTGCGGCCTCCATCTTTATTCTCACCGCGGCTCATCCCTTGTTGTTCGTTACGATGTGTGACACTCCCTTGAGCTCGTCGCGGCGTTCGTTGCATAAAAATCCCAAAAAAGAACTGATTTCTGGTCTAAGCGTCGCGACCTCATTTTTTCTCCTTGACAGCTCAAACATGTTTTCGTATTTTGACCATAACTTTCTCTATACTTATCTAAATTGGGTGATTTTTGATTTTCTGTAAAATAGAGACATAGGGCTACAACTTTTATGAGCAATGGAGTTTTAATTATGTCTCTAAGAATTTCAATTTTTGGTTGGAAGTTGAGGTAAGAATTCTGCTGGAACCTATGAATCGTCTAAACTATTTTGAGGATATCTCTTGGTATACTGATCCAAATTAGATGATTTTAGTGTCATTAGAAAGATAATAAATGGGAGAACAACTTTATAGAAGGAAGTTTTGTCTAATTTAGGCGTTTACCTTATCTGATTTAGTGTGGAAGTTGACCCATGTATGTATTAGAGGAAATATCTGAAGTGTTCAATGAAGTTATGAACTTGTTTGACATTGTTTGGTTCAATCCAATTGTAAATATACATGGTATTAATGAGGGCTTTGATTTCTGAATGATTTCTGAAGGGTTTTTGATAAGGATCGCAATAGAGTACCCCGGAATTGTCATTGACATGCATTGTGCATATATTTTCTATATTGATGCGCATAAAAGAACCACTTGTGTATTTGTGCAAAAATGTGATAATTGTGAATGTGTTTTGCCTATTTTAGAGGAGCATATGGGACGTCAGTCTGACATTGCCGGACCATCCAGTCACTAGCTTATTTGAGCGTACTATGAGTAGACCGAGATGGTCTTGTGTTATGGTTTCTTTCATTTAATTACGGACTAGTTATATAAATATGTTACTGTGGTGAATAATGGTGGGTTTTGCGATTGTTTATGTTGTGAATTCCAGACAGAAGGTCCGATGTATTGGAAGACATGACATAGAAGTTCTTATGGTGTGATGATTTGTGATAATTGAAAATCTGCAAATTGCTTGCTTATAGTGTAATCAATTGTGATACATGGGTTGATTGGGATATTTCTATTGTGAACTCTGTGAACTACTTGTCTCTGATGTGACAGACTGTGACACATTTACTGATTGTGATACAGTTCTTGCTTAAGTGTGACATGTGGATGAAGTGTGTTGTATTTACTGCCTAATAGGGGAAATATGCATTTCATACATGGATGTATGCTTAGATAATGACTGTTGTGACCGGAGCAGCCACCGAGAGCTAAAAGCTCAACATATTAGGCCTCGAGCCACACTGATTCAGAGCCACAGGCTCACTAATTAATGCACCCATATTGGGACAGATCAGGCGCTTGGTCACAACATCGTAATAACATGGGAAAGTGTTACATACACATTGTATACATATTTGACTGAATATTTGAAAGGCAAGAATGCCTTATACAATTGTGATTTGTTTGAATACAATCATGTGGTACTGCTGACTGTGACATTGTGAAATAACTGTGATAATTGAGTTGAAGTGCTACTGAATGTGAACTGGGTGAATTATGTGTACATATGTGAATGATCAATGTGTTCGAAATGGAAATTTGCATACAGATGTGATACATGATTGGGTTGTTAAATGCCGGACTGTGGTCCGCTGATATAAGAAAACAACTGACTGGCATTGCATGAATGCATGAAACATAATGGTAGTTGTGACCAAAGTACCCACCGATCAGAGCTACAAGCTCAACGTCGAAAAAGAGCCTCGAGCTTGAAGGGAAGTAGTGCATACCCAGAGGGCTCTCCTACCCCTGTGATGCGTTTAACGCTTAATGAGCCCTATATTGGACAGTTATTAATGAGCCCTACATGGGACAGTTCAAGCACTCGGTCACAACAAAATAACAATTGAAAAGGGAATCACACGTGTATGACATACGAATAAAATGAATGAGTCAGTGTATTGCATGAGAAATGACATGAATGATACGATGGATTGAAAATGAAACACTTTAAAGATGTGAATGACATGGGTTAATTGATAATGATTGTGCAATAGATATGTGAGCATGATGCATAGCATGAAGGATTAAGTGTACTGAACCGGAAACAATGTGTATATGAAATAATTTGAAATGAGGTCGGGATCAGTTCGCGTCTGCATTGCATGTTTTTAAATCTTTGTATGGAATTGTAATTTCCGCAATTGTTGTGATAATGTGTATTTTTGGACAATGTGTTTGTATTTGGAAAAGGGCCTAATTGGCCATATGGGAAATTTTAGTAAATTCTACGGTATGATTGAAAAGGGCTTATGCCCTAATTTGTTATGTGTTGATCGATTGAATGTTGTAATACACCACCCACGCGGGATACGGACTCGGATATTATCGTCGATGTCAGGTTCGGGTCTTGCGGGAGTGAGGTGTTACATTTAGGTGGTATCAGAGCCCAGAAGTACAATCTTATATGGGCACTCTGAAATATGTGTCAAGATAGACGCATGTGCATATTAGTCATGTCGTAGCAGACTGCGCAAACTGATCCCCAGTATGAGTTACATGCATGAGCATTTCTTTAAGAGCTTGAGTGGTTAAGTTCATTGATGATTTGATAGAATGTGAGAAAATAAAGGTTACGGACATTTTGAAAATGAGAAATAGTATTTGGTTTTGTATGATGTATAAAGGTTCACCCCGAAGGAGTATGTACCCATATGGGTGACACAGGTGAGAATAGGTATATTGTTGTAAATTGATTGAAGATTGTTGTAAATTGATTGAGGAAAGTGAGAATATGGGTAAAAAGGAGACGAAAGTGGACAGGCAGAATGAAATGAATTTGTAAACCGTTATGATCATAAAAGGATGAATTTGAAACCCGAAAATTTATAATGATTATACATCGGAAAATTTTGGAGTGATTGAGGATACATATATATATATATATATATTGGTAAGGAAATAGCATACAGATGGATATAATGGATAAAGATTCAGTGTATCTGTATTGGCGAATGTTTTATGGAATATGTTTTGGTGATATGTTCTCGAATGTAATAGAAAGGTGAATACACTGTCATGGATTGTTTGAGGAAAAATAAGGATATAAGTAGAAATAATAAGATGACAGTTTATAAACCAAGTTGATATGACCTTGAAAGGTTACACTCGGATTTAAAATGGTTGTGTGATTATCGATATAAGAGTTATGATTTATTATGGGAATGAAAAAATGTGTGAGATAAAATAGATGATAATTGAAAGACGAGGTAATGATAGTGATATAGATATGAAAAAGTTGTTACAATCGATTTGCCACTGTGGGTGCACATCTGATGGTGTGATCACTCTGACAAGTGAAACTATTACGCTTATGTAAACCATATGTGTGGAGATAATATCAGAAATGATCGGTGAGTTATTAGATAAGTGCCAATCAGGATGGGTGAGAGTAAGATGTGAGATCGCTTGCAGTGATCGATCGGGGAAAGAATTGATATTGTTAATGACGTTACTACGGGTGATGAATATTTGTGAAAGAGAAAAGGTCCAAATCGTGACATAGTCTCCCCGATCGAGGACTGATGCAAAAGGAAAATTGTTGTCCTGAATCAAATAAGATAGAGGATGGAATGATCTCGATAATTTATGTCAAGGTATTAAAATAAATGAAATTGTTTAGTGTCTCACAGAGCCTTAATGCACAGGAAGTTCAAAAAAAATAAAAATAAAAATGAGGATAACATGTGATAATACTATTGCACTAAGGAATTAGCTACTCACGAAATGACAAGAACTAGATGTAAGCATAATGAGTTTGAGGTTATATCTATTGGAGGTAACCATACCCCAATAGGATTATGATAGTAAAGGTTAATGTGAACCAAGCACAATGATATCAATGAGTGATTATGATCATATTGACAAAAGAAGGTGAACTTTTGAATACTTGGGGAAAAATAAGTAAGCCACATTAGTGATGACTGAAAACAAAATGTTTATAGTGTTAAATATGCCATTCAGGTTTGGAGATTTTGTATATTGGATTGTAAGAGTATAAGGGGATTTTGTGTACGTAGGGATAATTATAGCTTCTTGAGTTAAATTTAGATTCATGACTTGAAACTTTCTGCAATAGTAGTTGGTGTAAAGGTTTGGAACCATGATGTGTAAAGAAACATATTGGAGATAGGTATGAATAGACAGATTAGTAGAGATTAAGGTAAGAATTGAATTGGAAAGGATTGAACAGATTGTGCAATAAAGAGGGTATAGTGACGAGTTAACATAGAGCAAACAAGAAATCTTATTAGTTATGGAGAAGTAACACCAGTTTTGCAAAAAGGGAAGTAAGAAAGCTCCAATTAAGAATTTGAGAAATTTGATGGAATAAAGAATGTGTACTACTTGATAAAGAGAGGTCCTAATAAGTGTACCTCAAAAGAGCAATTGACAGCTAAGAATAGCGAACTGAAGGATCATATGTTGTAGTCTTGACTATAGGAGACGGGTATAAAGCTTATATGTCTGGAGCTTCAACTGATAAAATTAATGTATAGTGCAAAGTGACTCATAGTGGTTTTGAAAGACGAATGGATTTTTGGTGGATTACATCGAAGTTGTGAATATATGGAGAAAGATTTAGAAGTTAAATGTATTAATACCGATGCGAAATGAAACAGATGAATTGTCTTTGAAAGTATCACCTTTACAGGAGTAACGCGTGCCATAATCATATAAAATTATGGCAATATTATTAGAGTTAACAATTCCTCTGAAAGTAACATGGTATTGAAGAATAAAGTGATCTAATTTTGTTTAATCAATTAGTGGCTGTGATCATAGATGATATCTATAATGTATTTGAAGAATTGAAAGGAATATTTTGATTACTTGAGAAAATCTATGGGTTCGAATGTATATGAAATTCTATTTGGGTATTAAAGTGAAAGCTATGCGTAGCATATTTTGTTATTTGATGTATCTCATATAATTCATGTTCTGATAAAGGTGTTGTGATCAGAGTAGCCAGTCTAAAAGAGCTTTAAGCTCGGAATTCTGCACGTAGAGCTTTGCTTTGTGACTTCTGTTTTTGACTGAGCCTAATGGCCAGTACCTGTATCTGTATCTGAACGGCACTCTATCACAACAAATAGTATCGAATTTGGGGATTTTGTAATATGCAATGATGTTTCACATCAGGAATTAAGATGCACTTTGTTGCAGCATACCAAACTGATCTTGTATGCCGAGAGACGATTAAAGGCTCATAAGTTGAATGTTTGATACATGAGTTGAAATTTGTTGAAATAGCCATTTCTTTGAGAGCTTGGAGACACTATTAGTGTAGTGCAACATTTTAGATTTTATAGTTAGATCATTAAAGCTTGAGGTAATGCTTGAGTTAAAAAGAATTTTATACGAGATTGAGATAATGGATAGAAGTATTGAAGGACTATGGGTGTACAATTGAATACTAACATGGTGAAACTAGTGTGCATATTTGCTGCTTGCCAGAAATAAATGAACAACACAAATTCAGACATTGTGGATAACTAAATCTAGTGCAATGAAGAGCATAGAATATTGAGTTGACTTTTGGGCAAATCAAAGTACAGTTAGCTAACGTATTTAAAATCAGTTTTGCATGAACAGATTGGCAAAGCCCAAATGAGGCATTTAGGGTTGATGAATCTTATTGAAGAAATTGAAAGTTAGTAAGGAATCTGAATTTTGGGTCTAAATGGGGAAAAGAGTACCGTGTGATTGTAATAGGATATATGTGTGCACAATAAAGATGATCGAGTAAAAGATTGTCAGAGATATCAAGCACGAGATGAATTGTTTTTGACAGTATTACCTTACCGAGGTGTGCTTAAGATGGGAAAAAGGGTGAGGTAAGCCCAACATAAAATTGTCCATATGAAAGTTTTGTAGGAAAATCCCGGGAGGTACATCACATGTACCAGGTGCGGAAAACAAAAATTTTTGTTACCGGGACCTTCC
>JAOSBP010000007.1:15199734-15214137 GCA_027563825.1 Erythroxylum mucronatum | reverse complement strand
TCGGGAAGGTCCCGGGAACAAAAATTTTTGTTTTCCGCTGCCTGAACATATGATGTTCGTCCCGGGATTTTCCTACAGATTCAAGGTAAGTTTGATTTTTATACTTTAGATATATGGAAGGGTTTTGGTTCATGAAGCTTAGGAAATACATGGGGTTTAAGTTTTCTAGAAACAATTTTATTGAATATGCTTTGTGGGTTTTCAATTTTTGCAACCCTATTGAAGTTAGGATTTTTGCCTATGGAAAGGAAATCAAGAAAAACAAGAGGAGCAAAAGGAGAGGCACATTTGAGCAAGTTATAAGCAAGGAATTCAAGGTGGGTTACATTTTTATAATTAAGTAATAAGCCAATAATGTCCCTTTCCAGAAATGGAAATAAATGATTTCAACTACTTTTTAAATATGGATTTGTTGAATTTTGAATGCTTTGAGAATGTGCTACATGTTTAGTATATGAATTGTGTTTTCAATTATAAAATGAAAAATGAAAATGATTTTTAAAAGGATATCAAGTTTATGAAATCAAGTTTCCAAAATGTGTCATTTGGGCAAATTGTTTTCAATTCATAAATTACATGTTATGTGGGTTTGGTCTAGTCCATTCAAGTATGTCACGTGCAGGTTGACCAAGTTAAAGGCTTTTACTACCTACCCGCTAGTGATACGGAACTTCTTCATGGACTTCCTCATGTTTACGTCTACGCAAAACTACTATGTGGGATTATGATAGTATGTCAAGTTTACGACTACACAGGACCATTATGTGGAAATGTGTAGTTTGTCATATTTATGGATCTACCCCAATCATTTTGATGTGCTTATGTGCTCATGATGTGTTGACAAAAGTGATGCATACTTAATTTGCATTAATGTGAATTTTTACATTGAAAATGATTATTTCAATGGTTTTGCTTGTTACCAATTATAAAATTGTTACCCACGAGCTTTAAGCTCACCCCTCCCATTCCGTCCCATCTTCAGATGAGGAGCAAGAGATTGAGTAGTCAAGGGTTACGGCATCACTCCGAACTTACATACTTTTGTATTTTAGTTAGATTTTTGGGAATTCAAGGCTTTAGCATCATTTCAAGTGGTATTCAAATATCTTTTGTATTTATAGTTTATGAAGCAAATGATGTATTATGGCTTGAAATGCCATTAAAGCTTTGTAAAACTCTTATATTTTAATATTAATGAAATATGTTGGACGTTTTGTCCTTGACTATCTAAAGCCTTTTCATCGCATTTTCGAGCTTTTCATAGTATGTATATATAGAACCACTATAGTAAGGATGAGTCATTTGAGTTGAGAATTGCGAGTTTAATACAACCAAATTGGTAACTAAATGTTTAAGGAGTGATATCACATTAGAATAAGCGAATTTGGGAAGAGTATGAGTGAAAGTGATGTTAGAATGGGTGTAGGAACCATTGGAGATGCTTTGGAGAGTGTAGTTAGTGATTTAGAACTTTAGGTGATGTGAGGAAGACCCTGTAGATACCCCATCATCGGATTCAGCTTTGACTGAATCCATCGCCTGATTCAGCTTTGGCTAAATCCATCATCTTAGTCTGATTCAGCTTTGACTAAATCTACCGTCTGATTCAGCTTTGAATAAATCCATTGTCTCCGTCTAATTCGGCTTTTACTAAATCCATCGTCGGATTCAGCTTTGACTGAATCCATTGTCTAATTCAGCTTTGGCTGAATCCATCATCTCCATTTGATTCAGCTTTGACTAAATCCATCGTCTCCATCTGATTCAGCTTTGACTGAATCCCTCTGTCTTCGTCTAATTCAGCTTGAATTGAATCCATCATCTCCGTTCAATTCAGCTTTGACTAAATCCCATCGTCTGATTCAGCCTTGACTGAATCCATACGTCTAATTCAGCCTTGACTGAATCCCTCCATCTAATTGAACCTTGACTGAATCCCTCCATCTGATTCAGCCTTGACTAAATCCCTCTGTCTAAGTTAACCTTGACTGAATCTCTGCATCTGATTCAGGTTTGACTAAATCGCGTCGTCTAATCCATCTACACTTTTGGAAATTCAAGATTTTGACGCTTTAGATGGAAAAAATCTCTCTTCAAGGTCTTTACGAAAGTTGTAGACCTCGAAGTCCTCTTTGAAACTGTCCTAAGATGACCTAAATTCGATGTGGGCACACCACCCTTACAAGATGATGGCTAATGAGGGTTCGTTAAAATAACCCTACAGGATAATACACTCATGTTCTCATGACTATGATGTTGGGCTCTGGAAGGTCCAACATATTATGGTATCGGAGGGACTAGGTTCAGGTCCAAGGTTGGGACTATGTTAAGGAGTATCCTAGGCATAAAATGGGTAGTTTTAAGACATGAAATGAATATGCATTGTTTTAAATGAATAACTTGCATTGTTTTAAATTTTTTCACATGATTTGAAATTGTTTTATATGATTTGAACTATTTTGCATACTTTGAAATTGTTTTGCATGAGCTAAAGATTTTCAATGGTTTTATATTGAAGGAGTGAGAATGCCACCTTGACAGAGAACTCAAGGAGCTGTGACTCAATCTCGCTCTCATCAAAAGAGCACGAATGAATCCTATGTCCCGCAAGATGTGGGGATATATTCTGCTGCTAATTCTGAGACACCTAGTGTACAACATAAAGTGCCACCGCCTCCTCCTCCTATGCCTACCATGGATCTACGGTTCTTCCAAGCCTTTGCTCAGGCTTTCACTTATACCATGGGCCAAGGGTCACAAATTTCAGTGCTAGCTCTAGTGGAGAGGAGTGGGCAGTATGATAAGCTCCGCAAGTATTGGGCTATGGATTTCAATTGGACTACAAATCCGTAAGAGGCTGAAGCATGGTTGAAGAGAACCAAGAGGGTCCTGATTCAAATGAAGTTCTCTAATAAAGAGAAACTGGATTATGCAGTGAGCTTGCTATAGGGGGACGCACTTCATTGATGGGAATCAGTACCCCACAGTCAGGTTATGCCTCTGGTACTGTCATTGAAAGACTTTGTGGAAGTGTTCAAGAAGAAGTACCTCTCGAGGGTTTATGTACAAGAGAAGGCTAGGGAGTTTTTAATTCTCACATAGAGGGACATGAGTGTGAGTGAATATGAGCTGAAGTTCACCCATCATTCACAGTATGCGCTCAAGATTGTTGCTAATGAGGAGCATAAGTACCGCAAGTTTGAGGGAGGACTTCATTTGGAGATCAAGACGAAAGTCTTGATCCACAACTTTTGTGACTACCAGCAGTTGGTAGATGTTGCACTCTAGGCTGAAAAACTGGAGAATATAAAGAATGAAGTGAGCAGAAAGAGAAAGAATAGGGAGCAGTCCTCTAAGAAGGGAATGAGTGCTTTAATGCCTGAGAGGAGTACAAAGAGTTACCATACTCAAAGTGAAGTGAGAAGTAGTGGCCCTGCCAAGAATAAGTAGGCAAAGGCAGTTTCAGGGCAAGCCTCAAATGTGGGAGGCACTGGAAGGACAGGGAGGAGTAGATCCACAAACCCCAATGTGAGCATTGTGGGAAACTTCTCAAAGGAGAGTGTTTCAAGTTACTTGGAGCATGCTTTCGATGCGGGGAGAAGGGATACATGATCAGGGACTGTCCCCAGGTATCGAGGTAAGAGAGGTCGCAGTTGTACGGCCTGAGGAAAGCAGAAATAGTGGAAACCAGACTAGTCACTGAGGTGGGCAGTTCTGCGACGGCGAGGAAGGCTATTCCTCTAGAAAGGCCAAGGGTTCAGGCACAGGCTAGGGTATTTGCTATTACCAGAGAGGAAGCTGCAGCTGCACCTGAAGTTGTCACGGGTATGGCTCAGTTATTTAACTTTGCAGTATATTTGTTGATTGATTCTGGCTCTACACAGTCATTTGTTTCTACAAGCATGATTTTGCATGATGTTAAATTAGTGCCCATGAATAGTCCCTTAATTGTTAGTACTCCCTTAGGGAGGAAGGTGATAATAAGTCAAGTGTATAGGGATTGTAAATTGTTTATTGAGGGTGCTAAATTGGTAATAGATTTGCTACCGTTTAAGTTAAAAGATCTATATGTGATACTAGGAATGGATTCCATAGAGAAATATTGGGCAAAGTTAGATTGTGGCCTTAAAGAGACAGAGTTTGATCTTGGCAATGGTTAGAAGGTGATTTTCAAAGGAGACAAGAAAACACCATCACCAAGAATTATTTCGGCTTTGCTGGCTGACAGGATGATGGGAAAGGGGTGTGAAGCCTTCTTGGCATATGTTGTGGACACTGATGTGGATAAAGGAAAGTTAGGGGATTTTCCAATTGTGAGGGAATTTTCAGACGTGCTTCCAGATGACTTACCTGGTTTGCCACCGGTGAGGAAAATTAAGTTTGCCATTAACCTGATCCCAGGTGTTACGCCGATTTCCATACCACCATATAGGATGGCTCCAGCTGAGTTGAGGAAGCTTAAGGAATAGTTGGAAGAACTGTTAGAGAAGGGGTATGTAAGGCCGAGTTCGTCGCCATGGGGAGCGTCTGTTTTGTTTGTTAAGAAGAAGGATGGAACATGGCAGATGTGTATTAATTATCAGAGACTCAACAAGGTGACTGTTAAGAACAAGTATCCTCCACCTCGAATTGATGATCTATTTGACCCGCTGTAGGAGCAAGGGTCTTTTCCAAGATTGATCTCAGGTCAGTTTATCATTAGCTCAGAATCAAGGAGTCTGATATAAGCAAAACAGCCTTTAAGACTCGTTATAGGCATTGTGAGTTCCTAGTCATGCCATTCAGATTGACCAATGCTCTAGCTGCATTTATGGATCTTTTGAATAGGGTCTTTAAGGAGTATTTGGATCAGTTTGTCATAGTGTTTATCGATGACATTCTGGTGTATTTTAAGAGTGAAGGGGAGCATAAGGAACAACTCAGAATAGTGTTGCAGACACTGAGGGAGAAAGAGCTTTATGCTAAGTTCAACAAGTGTGAGTTTTGGCTCTACGAGGTGATATTCCTTGGGCATGTGATTTCAAAAGATGGGGTATATGTTGATCCAAGGAAGATTGAAGTAGTGGTGAAGTGGCATGCACCTAAGACAGTAATAGAGGTGAGGAGTTTTTTGGGTCTACTAGGTTATTATAAGAGGTTTGTGAAAGGATTCTCCATGATAACTGCTTCACTGACCTAATTATTGAGGAAGAATCAGAAGTTTATCTGGAGTAATGAATGCCAGAAGAGCTTTGAGGAACTTAAGCACAGATTGACAAGTGCTCCAATTCTAACTTTGCCCACAGGAGTTGAGGGTTATACATTTTACAGTGATGCTTCGAGAAAGAGTTTGGGTTGTGTTTTGATGCAGGGAGATAGGGTGATAGCTTATGCTTCACGACAACTAAAGCCTTATGAGTTAAATTACCCAACTAATGATCTGGAATTGGCAACAGTAATTTTTTCCTTGAAGATTTGGAGACATTATCTATATGGAGTTCAGACAAAGATTTTTACAGATCATAAAAGTCTCTAGTACTCACGGAGCCAGAAAGAGTTGAATTTGAGACAGCGAAGATGGTTAGAGTTAATTAAGGATTATGATTTGTTGATTGAGTATCATCCAAGAAAGGCAAATGTAGTGATGGATGCTTTGAGTAAAAAAATCCTCAACAGCCCATGTTCAGATAGTTTATCTGTCGATATTGGAAGAGAAGGCTAAGCTTAGAATAAGCTTAAAACAGGAAGAACCCAATTGTGTTATTGCAAATTTTAGAGTGAGGCTGATACTCAAGGAAAAAGTAAAGGAGTTACAAGCACAGGATGTAGAATTGAGTAAGCTCCGAGGAGAAATTCAAAATGGCAAGAAATCTGAAGTGATAACGAGGGACGATGGGCTTATGGCTGTAGGGAATAGACTTTGTATTCCAGATGCCAAGGAGGTGAAGGATGAGATACTGGATGAGGCGTATAATGCGCCTTATGCTATGCACCTAGGTAGCACCAGGATATACAGAGATTTGAAGAGCATTTCTGGTGAAAAGGCATGAAGAAAGATGTAGCAGAGTATGCAAGTAAGTGTCTAGTGTGTTAGTAAGTCAACACTAAACACCAGGCACCTTCAGGAAAGTTAAGGTCATTATCCATTCCTGAGTGGAAGTGGCAAAGGGTGACTATGGACTTTCTGATAAGTTTGCCCAAGACCAGTAAGAAGCATGATGTCATATGGGTTATTGTTGATCGTCTGACGAAGTCAGCCCATTTTCTAGCAATTAAACAGACTGATTCTCTGCATGTGCTAGCAAAGAAGTATAATAATGAGATAGTAAGATTACATAGCATTCCAGATTCCATAGTTTCTGACAGGGATCCTTGATTCACTTTGAGATTCTAGAGAAGTTTACAAGAGGCTCTGGGGACCAAGTTGAACTTTAGCACGGCTTTTCATCCCCAGACCGATGGTCAATCTGAGAGGACCATTCGGACCCTTGAGGAAATGCTCAGGGCATGTGTGATGGATTTCAAAGGAGCTTAGGATGAACATTTTCCATTGGACGAATTTGTTCGCAATAATTCATACCACTCGAGTATTCAAATGGCTCCTTATAAAACACTGTATAGAAGGAGATATAGAACTCCGATATGCTGGGATGAAGAAGGAGAAAGGAAAATAATAGGGCCAAAGTTTCTTCAGATGACAGTGGACAAGGTCAACTTAGTTAAGCAACGGCTTAAAGCAGCTCAAGATAGAATAAAAAGCTATACTGATGCACACCGAAAGGAAATGAAGTATGAAGTCTGTGAGAAAGTCTTCCTTAATACATCTCCTTAGAAAGGGGTCATGAGATTGGTAAGAAGGGCAAGATAAGCTCAAGATATATGGGTCATTATGAAATTCTTGAGAGGATTGGACCGTTAGCCTATAGGTTGGCGTTGCCACCAGAATTATTACAAATTCATGATGTCTTTCATGTTTCCATGTTGAGGAGATATAGGTCAGATCCCTCTCACATCATTCAAACCACTAAGGTTCAGTTGAGGAACGATTTGACTTATAAGGAGACTCCAGTGGAGATTTTGGACACTAAGGAAAAGGTTCTCAGGAACAAGACAGTTCAACTGGTAAAATTCCTGTGGAGAAACCATTCTGTAGAAGAGGCCACATGAGAGCCCTTGGAAGCCATGAAGGAGAAGTATCCATACCTCTTTAATGACTCAGGTAAGAATTTCATAAACGAAATTTCTTTAAGTGAGGGAGAAATGTTGGCCCTTGAATTTTTTTTTAGTTAAGCATGGTTTAAAATAATTTTTGAGGTCCTGATAGATTAATTATTTTTGGTGTTATTATCATGTCTATGTTTGTATGATTTATTTCATGAATTAGTTGCATTAAAAAGTGGTAAGAATGCACAAAGGGGAATTTTGGGTAGTACTTAAGGTTAAAAGCTATAAGGCATCAAGGAAGGGTAAAATGGACCTTGTGCAATCAGTAAGGGTAGAAAAAGATGTAGTCTTGCATTTAAGAAGGGGAAAATGTGAATTGAGAGAGAAGAACAAAAATAAAAGAAAGAAAGAAGAGGTTTCGGTGAAGTAGAGAAAAGAATGGAGTTTTAAGGTTGCTCAAGAAGGGAAAAAGAAAGAGAAAGGGAAAAGCTTTCTTTAAAGCCAATAATCTCATAAATTGGTGAAGATTCAAGATAAGTTTGATTTTTATACTTTGGATATATAGAAGGGTTTTGGTTCATGAAGCTTAGGAAATACATGGGTTTAAGTTTTCTAGAAACAATTTTATTGAATATGCTTTGTGGGTTTTCAATTTTTGCAACCCTATTGAAGTTGGCATTTTTGCCTATGGAAAGGGAATCAAGAAAGACAAGAGGAGTAGTATGTCACGTGCACCTTGACCAAGTTAAAGGCTTCTCCCACCTACCCTCTAGTGGCACGGAGCTCCTTCATGGACTCTCTCATGTTTAAGTCTACGAAAAACCACTATGTGGGATTGTGATAGTACATCAAGTTTATGACTACACAGGACCATTATGTGGAAATGTGTAATTCGTCATATTTATGGATTTACCCAAACCATTTTGATGTGCTTATATGCTCATGATATATTGACAAGAGTGATGCATACATGATCTGCATTAAGGTGAATTTTCACAATGAAAATGATTATTTCAATGGTTTTGCTTGTTACTGGTTATAAAATTATTACCCACGAGCTTTAAGCTCACCTCTCCTGTTGGACCTCGTTTCCGGAGCCCAACTATCCAGAGTTATAAAGCGAGAGCGGGCTTCCCTAAAGGGTTATCTTTGTGAACCCTCACTTCTTTTCCAACAATCTTTTTGAATTCAACACTAAAAGCTATCAATTTCTGTGGAAAGGAAGAAAAACGTGCTAAGAATCCAATGCTTCAAGAATCACTAAATTTAGAGGTCGAACGAAAAAGTTATAGTCAAAAGAATCCAACATGTTTATGACCTTACTCGTATTGTATATGCCTTGGCGCAAATGCCATAACTTTTGCTACAAAAGTTGGATTGATTTCATTTTTGGACAGTTTGGAAGAGGACTTCGAGATCGTTTGTGAAGAACTTGGAGTGAGATTCATCCTCTAAAAGGGTCAAAAATAGAACAGAAGAAGGAAGCAAAAAGGTCAAACTAAGATGAAGAAAAAATCAAACTAAGACGAAGATGACGTCATTCTAAGACGAAGATGACGTCATACTAAGACGAAAAACTAAGACGAAGCTGACGTCATACTAAGACGAAGATGTCGTCATACTAAGATGAAAAACTAAGACGAAAAACTAAGATGAAGCTAACGTCATACTAAGACAAAACTGGTGTCATACTAACACGAAGATAATGTCATACTAAGGCGAAAAACTAAGACGAAGCTGACGTCATACTAAGACGAAGATGACGTCATACTAAGACGAAAAACTAAGACGAAGCTGACGTCATACTAAGACGAAGATGTAAAAAGGGCATAACTTTCACTACAAATATCGAATTAAGGCCATTCTTGGACCGTTTTAAAGAAGACTTCTAGACCTATAAGTCCCATGATGACCTCAAAAACAATTTTTGCCTCTATAAGGGTTAAAATTTCCAGCCAAAGCAATTATCCCGAAAGCTCACCCTATACAGCAACACAAACTTCAAATGATCATAACTTTCCACTACGATATCCAAAACTTACAAACTTTATATCATTAGAAAGCTGGAAAGATCCTCTACAACTTCCAAATAGACAATTTTTACCAATTCTACTAAGATCATTCCAGATTTTTACCTCGAAGTTTGAACACTAATTTTACCCCTAAAAAGACTTGAAGTATGAAATGCAATATAAAACTTGAAAAATCATAAACAAAAGTAATCATATTTCATTAACAAAACCGAAAACAATTTGAGCTTAACTCTAATAACAATCAACACACTCATCAGTAGCTTAATACAAATAATACAAATACAGATGAATACTCCATGTTTGATGTGCTTATAAAGCTAGCCCAATGTTACTAACTTAATCCAAAAGACGCCTAGCTAGCTTGGAGTATCCAAATGCCTTGCAAGGGTTACTTATCTTCTTGATCCGCACTTGAGGGGGGAATAATGGGGGTGAGCTACACAACTCAGTGGCTAATATATATATAGCCATCAGTAATTAACACAATTTCAAGCATATGTATATATATATATATATCCAGCACATGCCTCACATTGATCTCAATTCAAAAACAACTCATAACATATAACAATCAATATGCTTCATACTTAGCAGTTCAATTATGCAATGCACAACAAACGGCACGAGGGTTCCATGAAACATAATGAGGAAACCGAAGTTTACCCCATGAACAGAATGAGTCCAATTTCAGAGCTCATATGCCACAAGCTGGTAGCTGGGAGAAGGCTCTTGTCAACGTGCACGTGACGAACAGAATGGTTCCACTCTCGCCTAAACAAAAGCACATAATCATTTTCTCATATGCTCATACTTTATGCTTTGTCTTCTTTTCATTTAACACAAAAGTCATAATCACAAACACACACATAGGCAAGAATATTGCCCAATTACACAATAACCATAAATATATTACTCACCTATTAAGCTTGCAGAAATCCAAGTTAAACTTGCCTTTCCCTTTGCTCTTGGGTAGTGTCCCCTTGATTTCCTAACACAACCAAGGTTTCAATCAAAACAACATTCCAATACCACTTATAAACTTCAAAAAAATCATATAATCACAATAAATATGAGTGAAACTCAAATCTTACCTACCCATGACCCATTTAGGCTAGAAAACCCAAAACCTAACTAAGAAACCCTAAAAATCAAATGGGTTCTTTAAATCATCATCTTCCAATCCAACACCCATTCTCTACACGAAATACTTTCTTTCTCTAGTTCTTTCTCTAACAAGGCAAGAAGAAGAAGATAAACTTACCTTGGCAAGATGATTTTCCTTCTTTTTCTTCTTTTCTCTTCTTCTTCTCTCTATTTTA
Source organism: Erythroxylum mucronatum (assembly GCA_027563825.1). Taxonomy (NCBI): domain Eukaryota; kingdom Viridiplantae; phylum Streptophyta; class Magnoliopsida; order Malpighiales; family Erythroxylaceae; genus Erythroxylum; species Erythroxylum mucronatum. Next base: position 15,203,642 of record JAOSBP010000007.1, on the reverse strand, counting down.
CGTTTTTCTCTCCCCCCTCAATGGCTTTCATGATTTTCCCTTCCTCCTCCTTCTAATTTTAAGACACCAATTAGCCTATTCTTCCAATTATGCCCCTCACTTACTTGTACTCTCCCATTTTACCCTTCTTTTGTCTTTTATGGCTCTACTAACTACTCAAACTAACTTAATCTCTAACACTTCCTTCTACTTTCAATTTCTAATCCTTCCCTCAAGGTTCTAACTAATGGCCCAATTCTAAAATTAAAAAAATTAAACTATCAAACAAACATAAATAACTATTTAAGCAATTTACAAGAAATTTAGAAAAGTTCAAGATCAACAGTATTCGTACCCAACTCTTTAACTAACCTTGTAAGTCATACCACTTCCTTAGAATCCTTAGTCTATCATTTATTCTACTTCAATTGTAAACAATGCAACTATAAACTGTAATCTTAATTTTCAACAAATACATCCATTTGTAACAGTAAAGATATACCTCGTAGTAGATCTCCTATTATCCAAATCTCTTGCATATTCTACATCTATATATCTTATAATTAAAAGGCACCTTACTGACTACTAAACATAATGTCATAGTTTGAGGTATCCCTCAAGTACATGAATATCCACTTGGCTGCTTCCTAATGATATCTTTCAAGTTTTGACATATGCTTACTAACCTCAATAATAACATGATTGATAAGTGCTTAATTGCACTATATTTTTAGCATGATTTATAGAGCATTTTTCCTTTTTTTAATGATTTATTAGTGTGATTTCTGTTTTATTTATATGCCTTTCTATTTATCTAATGAAAAATGAATGAATTTATGCAAGTTTAGTTAAGTTGGAATGATTTTAGGATGATTTTAAAAGAAGGAATCAAAATATAGCACCAATAAGGGGAGTAATATAGGGTTGTGTTTTAGAATATGGGAACCAATATGAGGTCATGTTCAACCCATGTTTAATATTATTCATTCCATTTCTTGCTATTTTTACTATAATAATATGAAACCAACATAGGGTTGTGTTAGATTAACATGAGGTAGTGATGGACCTATACTAGCATTAACTTATATAAAAAAAGAAGTTAAGAGGGTGTAGAGAAACATGAAATCCAACATAAGGTCATCTCTGACCCGGGTTCTATGTAAAATCTCCGATTTTATAAAATAGAAGTATGAAAAAGAGAAAAAAGAAAGCTAAAGATGTCTAGGAGGACCAAAATCTAGTCCCAAAGATAAGGAGACTCAAGAGCACATCAAGTATAAGTAATCTTAGAGGAGAGCAAGATTCCATCAAGATCAATTAAGAAATATTAAGATTCAAGAACTATAAGCTCATTCTTACCTCTTGTATCTGTATTGTTCTTTATGGATTATCTTTTTTTTGTAATGAACTTAATTAGGATATCGATTTAGATGTGATGAATCCTATGATTATGTTTTTATTTGATCTTTGGTTTATTTAATTACCTAGTTTCCTTGAGATTTATTCATATATGCTTATATTAATTGGATTAAAGGAACTAGAGTTAAAGATTCAATAAATAGATTTATACGTTGAGATTGTCGGATCATAACATGAATAATGAGGGTTATATATGGTTGATCAAGAGATAATTACTTGATCTTTCTAAACTAGGGGGAAACCTGTTATAGGAATTCACACAACAAGTTAGTATAGTCTTGGGGATTATGATTAGAATTATGATTAGAAAGAGATTTCAATCAATCAACTTAAGGATATGAATCATATGCATTAAAAGGGAATATGGTTGTCACTTAATAATTCCTTTCCGTCTAATTAAATAGGATTGAATCAAAATAAGTGAAAAATAGAGAAATTCTAAGGGCATTTTACATCTAATTCTTATCTATCTATTAATTATTTGTCCTTATCTATCACTTTGGTTGATTAATTCTTATTTATTGTTTAATTTCCAATTCCATCATTTATTTATTTATACTAGATAATAGAAAGATAGTTAATATTATTAATCATAATCATTGTAGGATCAACCCGCACTTATTAGTGCTAGCTATAACTACACTACGTGCCTATAATTGAAAACACGATATCAAAATTTTGGCACCATTTTCAAGGATTGTAATATTAGGAAAGCCTTATTTTTATTAATATATTCATTTCTTCTTTTGCTTGTGCTTTTATGTTATTTTCATTAACCTAGGCAGTTTTATTTCTTTTCTTTTTATCGTTTATTTTTTCATTTTTAAAGCTTTCTTTATTAATCTTATATTTGTTGCTTATTTTCAAGATTTAGGTATTCATTACCATAGCTTCAAAACATAATGGAATGATGGAGGGGACCGTAATTTTTAATGGATTATAGTATGCCATCACTTATGGTAATATAATGAGAGTCATGGTAACATAAATTTGGAAGCTTAACTTGTATTAGATATTCATGATGATATTTGTGGTGGTGGCCACCCTAATCATGAAATTCAAGCATCATACTACAAATGGAAACCATATAAGCAGCCAATATTTATGGAAAATTGGCTTTAAATTATCCCATATGGGAATACTCATAATCTAAGGTAGAGCAACTATCATGACTTTGCATAAAATGATCAAGCTTCTCCTAAATTTCTATAACAATAGCAGCAAGAGGAGGATCAACATCTCAAGGAACTCTTTATAAATTCCATTGCTACCTTTGATTCTGGCTTCCAAGAAACTAAAGATCTTATAGCCTGCATCTATAATATAAGACTTCCAAATGACAACTTGTTCAACTTGTTTTCAATGAGATGCAAGGTGTTTTATCTAAAAGAGGAGAAGGAGGAAGAGAAAGGAGGAGCCAAAGAAGGAGGCTATTAAGGAATTATCAATAATCATCTTAAGTATGGAGGGATCCTACTTCTCATAAAACAAAATGTCATAAACAATCAAAGATCTGGGGGGTTTTATTATCTTGTATTATATTAACATTTTGTTACTAAAAATGGAATTAGCATATTTACTTAGTTTGATTAATTTGATACCATATGTCTTTATTCTCTTGCATTATTTAGCCGATTTTATAGGATAATAAAACCTTATTTTGGAAGAAAAATGGAAGCAAATCGCTACTTATAAATCCAAGTTGAGCGAAGTACTTATAAAGAAGTCCAGCTAAAAGATTCATAAAGAGGCAATAGTTGGGAGGTAACCCAACCGTTTATTTTTTGTTTCAATTTAGCAAATTTACAATTAATATTAGGATGTTTTACTTAGTGTGCAATTCTTGTTGTATGTGTTTTTAGTTTTTGTTAGTTTTAGACTAACAATTTTGATTTTAGTACTTGAGATGCAATTTGATGAGTTTTGCAAGATATATAGGCAACATCATGCCCTACATTCTAGATAAATATCATATTTAATAGATATTGATGGTATCAGAAAAGGTTGATGACTTCTATTTCTAATAGAGTACTGTTTATCCTTACATCCTCCCTTTTTTCATTATTATTCATATTTTCATTTTTCTTACAAATTTTGTATATTAAAGACATGGTATAACTTAAGTGTGGGGAAGGGGGGGCACTTAGTAGTTAGGCTAGTCAATTTTTTTATTATTAGCTTAATAATGAATAATTTAAGAAATAATTTTCAAAAAAGATATTAATCAAGATGATTCATTATGAGTTTAGTTGTGATCATGATTTGATTTGTTTAGGTAAATAGTTATAAGTTTTGATAATTAAGTTAAGTTCAATTTGGTTTATTAAATTGGAGAATGAATACTTCATTTGCATTATATTACTTTATGTATACTTTACAGATACAGTGTGTTACTTTATGTTAAATATGAATCCTTTTTGGGCTTTTTCATAATTGATTGAGCCAAATTTATACTATAAATTGGCCCTGCTTTCTTAAGTAATTATGCACTTGTTGACTCCTAATTCATG
>JAOSBP010000007.1:15184668-15199634 GCA_027563825.1 Erythroxylum mucronatum | reverse complement strand
ACCCCATTTACCACTGTGCGCAATTTATTTTCGTTTGGTGTTTGGGAATTATTTTTGGTGGATTCGACACCCATCAAATACCTCTAAGTTTAACCTTGCAAATAGCCAACCAATCTGACTTATCTCGTCGTAAGCTGGGAAAAGGGATATAATACACCTAGATTGCGTGCATTGCCAACACGAAAGGTTCAAATTGTCTAAATTTTTTTCTGGTTGATTTCAACTAGATTGTATCGGCTATGCACTATTGTACCAACATTTGGAGTTGGATCAAACCGGTCACATTTAAATATCACACTTCGATTTTTTAGCAATGCAGGGTACTCAATTTCAAGTATCTTAGTAATTTTACATTAGTAATCTATCAATTCTCCTTGTATGCAAACTCCACTATTTAATGTTGCCATGCTATGACCATGATATTTGTATCAATTAACGAAATACACCAAATATGAATTAACAGCTCGCAGAGGTCCTTCTCCAAGATAACATATGAATTTGTTCTCTATTGGATTTTCTAAAGCCTACACAAAAGAAATTATCATATTAAATAGTATAATGTCATTTGAACACTTTAATCTTATAATTCAATCTTATTATGCAGGGAATTGTCTTGTCTATTAAACTTATAAATTTCTTGTGTTAATACTAAGTTTGCATTAATCACATTGAAGTTGAAGTATTTATGTTTGAATTCATCACCTACAATTGATTTCAATATTAGGGTATGTGGTATTGTTTACACTTGTGAATTAAGAAAGCAAGTTCTTGCTGTGACTCCTAGGCTCATGGAATTTTTTATCGATAAGCCTCACGGGAGCTACGTCATAGGTTTCCAACCTACATATCATCCTAGGGGTTTATTATACAAAGAAATGTCTTGTCTATTAAACATATGAATTTCTTATGTTAATACTGAGTTTGTATTAATCATATTGAAGTTGAAGTATTTATGTTTGAATTCATCACCTACAATTGATTTTTTTTATGAAAGGTAAATAATATATTGAATCAAAAACATGCGTACATTGATCATTGGGGCATACCCCGATTAGAAGCTATAATTAAAAAGACATCAAATTCTCCAGTACATCCAAAAGTTCCATGGGATACAATCTATATAAGATCCTACACATAACTGTTTTAATTTTGGAGATTACATCTAAGCTCGTAGCAAAAGAAAACTTTAGCTGTATAGCATTCCTGGCCTTCCATACCATGTATATGGTACACATGAGTGCAAGTCTAGTAGCTTTGCTTCTGAGACGTGCTCTAGTGTTATCTTTCCAAATCCATTTGATAGCACTAGATAGGGTGGACATAGTTCGGATCAATCCTATCTATGCCCAGATAGCATTCCAAACTTCACCTGTAAAAGAGCATTTAAAAAATAAATGGTCAACGGTTTCTATTTCAACATTACAAAAGCCACATGTTCAGTCTATCTCCAAAAATTGTAGGTTATCCTTTGTTGGTAGTCTATTCCAAAGACTAAGCCGAGCAATGAAAGAGAATTTTGGAGGTATGTATTGCTTCCATATAAATGCCATCCATGGTCTTCTTGTATGCTTGACTCTCAATAATTCATAAATTTTCTGTGATGATAGGATCCATTTACACACAACTTTTGCATGCCATACTCTATTTTCCTTCGGCCTCTCAGCTTTTCCACCAATTTGTCCCAAATTAAGGCCAGTTTTTTTCAGCAGTGGTGAGTCACGGTTATGGGGTTCTCAATCCCAAATTGATGTGTCCTTCAAATACACTTTATGAATCCATCTTACTTATAGTGAATTAGCTTTGACATGAATATTCCATAGCACTTTAGCCAACAGTGTCGAGTTCCATTGCTTACAAATTTTCAGTCTCAGTCCACCCTCATCTTTTGGAATACATATATTATCCCATGCCACTCTAAAGTGTCTACCACCCCATAGGAACACTCTACATATGGAGATTATCCTCTCCAGGATAGTTTTTGGGATGGGAAATGCTTGAAGCCAAAAGGAAAGCACCCTTGAATGACAGAATTTATAAGTTCAATTTTGCCTGCATATAATAGGGATTTACCATTCCATGCGTTGATATAGGCCTCTACATATTCAAGGAACATAGAAAATTGGGCCACTGATACCTTTATAGGTGCCAAAGGGACCCTCAAATATCGAACAGGAAATTCACCTATAGGGTAATCCACCATTTGCATGGTATTCTCCCTCTCATATCCACACACCCCCGCTAGGTAAATATTAGATTTTGACACATTTATCTTTAGCCCTGCCACCTGTTTCAATTTATTCAACACCTTTATATGCCTATAGAAGTGGAATCACCTATAGCAAAAAGCATGAGGTCATCTGCAAAGGCAAGATGAGTAAATCAAGTTGTTTACACTTCGGGTGGAAGTGAAACTGAAGCCTTGTAGTTATGTTTTTTAACAGTCTTGAGAGATACTCCAGCCCAAGTAGGAATAGCGTGGGTGACATTGGGTTACCTTTTTCTCAGTCCCCTTCGACATTTGAACATGCCATGTAATCCTCCATTGATTGATATCAAATATGTAGTAGTTTGTACACGTTCCATAGCCCACCTTATGAATTTGGTAGGGAACCCTAAACCTTTCATCATATCCTCAAGAAATTCCTATGCAACTGTGTCATAGGCTATTGTAATGTCTAATTTTATCACTCATCTTAGTGAAATTCGCTTTCTAATATAACCAAGGACAAGTTCCTGTGCTAGAAACACATTATCAAGCATATTTCTACCTGGCACAAAGGCAGCTTGGGCTGGATCTACAATTTTTCCCACAACCTTCACCATGCGCTCATTCAATATTTTAGTAATCACCTTGTACACAACATTCAAGCAGTAAATTGGTCTGAAATTAGTTACCTTCGGTGCTGCCTTTGTCATTGAAATGAGGGTAATAATGGTGTATTTTATCTATTTCAGCAGTTGAACAATGATAAAAAAACTCCTTCACAGTTGAGACTACATCTGGCCTAACCCTTTCCTAGTGTTTTTTAAAAAAGGCAGAAGTGTATCCATCCAGCCCTGGGGCTTTGTCATTGCCTGTGTCTAACATAGCCCTCTTGATCTCCTTTTTCCATAATTGGAGCAACCATTGGTTCTTGTGTCTGCTCATCCAAGACCAGTCCATTTCTTACAACATTTATATCTAACCTGTGTAGGGGAGTTGAAGTGCCTAGGAGTTCTTGGTAGAAGCTCAAACAACAACTTGCCACTTCTACCATTGAATTAGTTGCGGTTCCATCCTCCTTAATGATGTGAGAAATGGTATTCTGTTTTCCTCTTTTCCTAGCTACTTTATGGAAGTATTTTGTGTTTTTGTCAGCCTCTATGAGGTGCTTACATTTGGCTTTTTGTTGAAAAAATTGCCTCTTTGCATCCAGTAGAAATTCAGCTTGCTTCCTCTTAATCTTAACCTCTTGATTCAACTCAATATCTTTAGGCCTATTAAGGGAGGCCTTATATGCTATTTGGAAAACCTCTTGTGCCATCTTAACTTTGTTAGAAATGCTCCCATATGCTTCAAAATTCAATGTTTTCAGAGGGTTTTTTTAATGCCTTTAATTTCTTGCATAGAACATATTAGGCTGTCCCCTCCACTGCCATCTCCCATCTATTGTCAACAATATCCTGAAACCGAGGATGATTAAGCCACATATTGAAAAACTTGAAAGTTTTTTTTCCTACCTGTTCCATTTTGTTACAACCTACTAATACTGAACAGTGGTCTGATTCTACTTTCATTTCCAAAAAATATGCTGAGCAATTGTATCCCAAATGGCTCCATGCTTGATTCAGGAGGATCCTATCCAAATTTTCCCATAAGTGATTTTTGTGCCAGGTGTAGAACTCCTCTCCCCCTGCTCGGGGAAATCTTCTAGTGCAAGTGCCAATCTGAAATCTAGCAAGTCTTTGAGTAGGTAAGCTGAAGGTGGCTGACAATCCAGCCTTTCCCTTGCTGCACACACACAATTAAAGTCTCCCATTATAATCCAAGGCATCAATGTATCCTCATTCATTTCCATTCGCTTCTACCATAATTCTCTTCTTTTTATGACACTATATAGTCCATAGATAAATGATACTATAAATATGACCTCAGATATGCATCACTAAATTTTAACAAGTATGCATTGTTCTCCCAACTCTAGTATATGCCATTTATAAAATTGGAGTTCCAGATAATACAAATTCTTCCCCCTGTGATATCACCAAAATTATGACAGTATTCCCAGCCATTGAATCTATTATTCATCATCTTACTCAAACTATCAATGGATAACTTTGTTTTAAGAAAACAAGAAAACTTACATTCGTGTTGCCTAAGGATATTGACAACACTATGTTGTCTCGAGGCCTTATTTACGCCTTGGACATTCCAGCATAGGATCTTCACTTTTCACTTTGGGGGGGTCTCCCCCCTCCTGTCTCCTTTAGAGCTTCAGTGTTGCTATTTCTCATTTCCTCCCTGTTGTGGCCTTCCTGCCTCTCTAAATTCCTCCTCTCATATATTGTTCTATTTATTTGTGTCATTACTACCTTTCCCTTGTTGACACTCCTTTGGTTAGGCATCATCTGTCATTCTCACTGATTTACTTTTTTGGGATCCATCCGAGATTGAAACTTTGGTCCTCTCAGTTCAACCAGTCCCTCCCTGCACCCCATTCCTTCAGTACCAACTTCATTATGCAATTGTTGTTCTCCCTCCTTGTTAGGATTTCCTTTCTAAGCTGCTCCTACATAAACTTCTGATTGTTCCTGTCTGCCTTCCTCCATCTCTAGGTTCGGCTAGTTCATAACACTATCATCCTCAACCATTTCAGTATATCCTGCATTTGTAGTATTCTTCATTTGTTTCTTCTTAATTTTCCCTTTACATTCAAAGGGATTGTGTCCAAATTGCTTACAGGGACATCAGTAGCTAGCAAAGGCCTTATAGAGTACCATTTGTGTGTAACAGATGCCCCAGGCATTTTCACCTCAAAGCTTGTCACAGGTTGTCTGGACACATCAACTTCTACCAACAGTCGTGCATAGCCAATTCTTGATTTCTTGCTAGTGATCTTATCCGTGAACAATGGCCTACCAATTCGGGATCCTAATTTTGAAGGCCCCTCTCATTCCATAGCTCCAGGGTACATTTGGCAATTGTAACCATATGGGAACTTCCAAAAAATCTTTTTAGTCAAAGGCAAAACCTTGAGCAAGTTTCTTAAGTAGCAGAGTCCTCCCATACAAGACTTATGGATCTCCTGCTAATACATTAGTTCGATCCTCCTCTATGTTAAATTGAAAAATCATCCATCCCTGATTATCTAGCAGGATTTTACATTGTACATTCCATTTTGCAGTCAGTCCTTCAAGAGCCTTCATTCTTGGGAATATCCCTATGAAAGATCCCACAAGACAATATCCCCACTCTAGTTCAATTTTTGCCATGTCTTCTTCCTCCATGGTAACTTCATCATCTACTCGCACATAGTCTAGCTGCATCCTTTGTTTCAATTATCTGTTGTTCCTGAATAGGCTTACTTAAGAAGGCTTAGTTGTTCCTCCACCATGCTTGTCTAAAATTGAGTCTGACATTTTGTCGAGCACCTTTGGGGTTGGTTCTTCATCCTCCGAGTTCAAAGTTTTAGTGTGTACATTTTCCCCATCTGTATCCTTATCAGATATTGATGACTCCTCATCCCCCATTTCACCTGTGTGCATCCCCACAAAACCCACATTGGTTGTTTTATTCAGTGACCTTCCATCCCTGTTCTCAAAACCAGAAGGCCCTAGTCTGTCCCTTCCTGCTGCTAAATGCCTACCTTATAGGGCAACTTTCCTTTCCCCCACGTTGTTTGCTCCATCAACAATGTTTGTTTTCTATCTGCCCTCTGCCATCAACACTGTTTGCTCACTTGGCCCCTTCATCGATGAGTGACTGTATGCCCTCCCCTCCTGTATTTCATTATCTCCATTGTCATATTCCTCCACCTACAAACCCAGAACACATTTGACAATAATGTCCTTTCCTTTATGCGGTGTTTTCTTTTTCTTGCCCATGCCCCAAACTATCAAGAAAGCCAACCAAAAGTTTCCCTAAAATTGTTCTAATTCCTTCGGACTAGGGAAGGAAACACCCTAGTCAAAATCAATCTAGTAACAAGCAAAATCAATCTAAACCACAAGATGAATATGGAAATTTGAACGTTGTCTAGCTGTAAAGTATGCAATACTTAGGAGAAAAATCACCTAAGGTGAGAGAGCTCATATATGTATACTGATAGCTCTTTCTTGATTCTATGGGTGATGGTGGATGGCCGTTTTTGACTACACATCATGCTTACATATATATTTAAGAATATTAAAGTGATTTTGACAAACCTTTTACGCATACTTTTTTTCGTATAATTTAATCTTTTCATCGTATAACGTTCTGACTAGATATAGAGTATGAAATTAACATCTACTCTATTTGAATCCAACCATATTAGTTCTCCACCATTAGTAATTTGTTTTATTAAGGACATTTATAAGCTATTTTACAGAGTGTCATTTCATCTTTGCTAAGGATTTTTTATATCACTACAAATCAAGAGCAACAAAATTACATTCTCCCTAATTACTTTAGGGTGGTGAATCCTATATTGATACTCAACTACATCCATATAATTCATGCTATATTCAATGACTATCAATTAAATCACCCTTGACTAGAATATATGTATCAAAACATAACAATCTTTATATTAGATATTTTGAAGATATCAAGTTAAATGATCATTTACATAATCATCAAAATGAGAATTTTCATAAATACAAGTAATGATCCAAATGAATTTCTTATGATCAATTTAGTGAACTCGTTCTCTAATAAGTATCCATTCGTTTATTTAAGTATTTCTATATTTTACTCTATAAGATCGACTATTTCTTTTGTAAGAAAAAATATAACGCATGCTATTCTTTTTACACTATGTTAATGTTATGTATCAATAGAAAAATGATGAAGAATAATTTAGAGATATTATATAAATGTTATATGAATATTATAATTATCATCTCTTCTTAATTTCATTTATAATGTATGTTTATTACATAAACCTAATAATATATATCTACATATGTCTAAGGTAAATAATATTTTTAAATAATTATGTCACTATACTACTACCAACCGATTAACTGTAGATCATAAACAGACAGTAAGAACAAATAATAATAAGTCTATCTCCTACTTCTAAGAAAATATTTTAAAAATTAGTAACTCAAAGTCTATCCGGGGACAAAATCCAAAGATTAATAATAAAAAGCAAATGCTATTACTTTTGTTAGAGCTACATTGATCGCGACCTTCATATAATTCTAAAGGTTCTTGTTTCAACGCGATTGCCAAGGATGAATGTAGACAATGACTCCCACGGCAGATGATCTCCGTCTCACTGGCCAACTTATGTCAATACTGAAAAGAAAAAATAATGCAAGATCCTCTCAATCACTGTCTTCCTTTTTAATGCAATTATCTTAAGAATTATGAGTTGCAGTGATGGAGGTGAGGCATGGAAGATGATAAAGGAAGAGGTTTAAGGTAGTGACAAAATTAAATAAATCCATCTCAATCTCTAAAAGTAGTGTAAAGTTATGTGAAACAATGATACTGACCCACCTATTTCCCAAAAAAAGGGGGCAATCGTACTGAGACAAACTCATCAAGATAGTAAACCAAATCAAGTCATTAGCGGATGATATTACTGATTCTACAGTGGTCGACAAAGTTCTTACGAATTTTCTAGAACTTAAAATTTCATCTGTAAGCAAGTCTTTCAAACATTTTGCCAGAATTGCTAAATGCTGTTGAAGGTATTGAGATAAGAATATGCTTTTGATCAAAGCTTTTTAATAAAAAATAAGGATGCAGAAGTAAAAGCCAATGGAGTAAAGAAACAATTTGGTGAGGAAAAAGGTAAAGAAAAAAAGGACATTCAGTACTTCCTAAGTGCTAGAAATAAAGGCTTGCTTAGGCTTTATTCACATTATAAGAGGAGTCATCCTGAAATTTACTATTGGTTGAGACTTAAATGTCAAATGCAGGGCTTATACTCTGTCAGAATACATTGAAGAAGTGTGAAAATAAAGAAAAAGAGCAAAAGAAGCAAACAATAGTGGAAGAGGAGCTTTCATATCACAATTGCAAATTTAACAGATACTCTTGATATACGAACTTACTTGCAGATAATGACTTATTCCCATAGCATATCCAATAATGAAATGGTATTCAAATATCTTGACAAAATCTATACATTGAGAGTATAACAGGCAACAGTGTATGTCTGGGTGTGAAAGAAAATAGAACTGTAATTACATGTAAATTTGAAAATAAAAATCATATTTGATGTGTTATTTATTCCTGGATTTTTACAAAATCTACCACGTTTGGGTCAAATGCTAGACAAGTGATATTCAGAAAAACTTAAGGACCGGATATGTACTATCTTTAATCCTTTTTATTATGAAACAATGTCTGTTAAAATTATTAGTGAAGAAGTAGAAACAATGTGAAAAGCATGCTTACAATAATTCTAAAGGCAATTAAGTTTTATGGCATAAGAGATTTGTCCATTTTAACTTTACAATATGAATGGCAAGAGATTTTCTTATGGCGGCCTACTACTTATTGAAAAGCAGAATGAATGTTCAATCAAGATCCTTGCGATGGAGAATGGAGTTGAGTTTATATTTAAAGAATTCAAATGATATTTGGAAAAGGAAGAAATCAAGAATTAGTTTAAATAGAATAGTGTTAAGGTGGAAATTAGAGAATTGTTTATGGATCAAACTCACTAGTTCACGTATAGACTCAAAATCTGGAACATGCTTCCATTTGATTATCTCTAGTAGGTCGTGGAGTTCTCAATAGCCTTTTTTAGCTGGGATATATGGAAGACAAGGTGAATAGCTATTGTTGTATGCAATTCCAACTGATAGATAAGCCGCCTTCCCCATCTTCTAAACAATCTCTTAAGCCCTAAAGAAGTGAAGCGAAAGTTTCTCATTTATCCTTTTAACCAAGGATTTTTGTCTATATGGCCAGAGTTGCCCTACCCTGGAACTCCACTTCCAACCTCTTAAAGCTAGCCACCTCTTTTTTTTTTTTTATGTAGTTTTGAGCAAGCAACAACTAATATTTCAACTCAGCTAGGATGGTATCCCTTTGATATAAAATTTTATCTAAATCAAAATGTAGATGTAGAAGATGAGTAATCATACCTGAATATGGAAGGTGGATCTCTTCCATACATTGCATAGAAAGGAGTGCATTTGTTTTTTTGAAACGGAAAGGAGTGCATTTAAAAGCAATGTGGTAAGAAATATTGTACCAATACTTCCCCCAAGCTAGCCATTTAGACTATTCTTTTATCTTTGTCTCACAAAATAGTAGAGATAAATCTCTAAGTAGCGATTTACAATTTCATTTTGACCATTGCTTTGAGGATGGTAGGCTGTGTTCTATATCAATAACATGTATCAATTGTGCTTGTTGTACCATGAAAACTTCCTCCCAAAAGTGGCTGATTGATTTATTTCTTAAGTTTATAAGAATTGATCAATGTTAAACCACATGGTGTAGATAAAGCTAGCACAAGCAAGTATGAGTCAATCCCATGAGGATTGTAAATACTAGTATTTACCCTTTTCCTATTATCTAACCATTGAATCATATTGTAAATTTAATTAAATTTAAATTAAATAAACTAAAGTAAGTTTTAAACAATACTAAATTTAGAAAAAAGGAAAATACTTGGAAAAGTCGATATCGAATAAATAGAACATAGGTGATAAATCCCCTAAGAATTCTTAAACATTAACCATTTATCATGTAATTATATTATTAATTATTGAAATATGAAAATTCCTATCTTATGTTAATATCATTTTCAAGACTATTACTAACTAATCTCTTAGTTCATTAATGTAAATCTCTTTCTAGATAAAACTTCTAGGATTGCATTATTAATTCGCGAATTTCACTATTAGGTTTGGCCTAATCTAGAAGATTTATGTTGACCTCTCTCTAAGCTTGACAACAACTCCTTCCAATTGTGGTAGATCTATTCACACAAAAGGATTTCTTAGTCTCAACCATATGAAATCAAATTATGAATCAATATTCTGGATATATTAAAACAAAAATGTAACGCATAATTGAATCTTAATAAATCAATTAATAAAATTGCATTAAATAAAAGATCAAATCATATTATTATCATATCTTAGAGTTCATCACATCTAGGCACTAAATAAGTTTAGTTCCTATTCATACAAAACAAAACTATAGACAAATATGCTGAAGAATAACTAGAAAACAAAGAAATCATAATTCTAGATCTCCCTTTTTCTTCTACAGGATCTTCTTGAAAGTTAGATTGAATGTTGTTATCTATCAGATCTTGTGATGTATTCTTCTTGTATTTCTCATCCTCTAATCAGAGCTATCGCCTCTTTATGTTTCTCTAAAACTTGCCTCCTCCTGTTTTGCCTTAATTCATGTCCTTTTATTGTAAAAACTACGATTTTGGGATAGACACGATCAATATACACGATCGTGTAGGTGATTATGTATCTCTAAAAACACCTTAATTCATAATTTTACACAAGCATAGAGACTTACATGGCAACATACACACCATGTATATCAACATACACAAATGTGAAGTTCCACTCGACTAAAAACAATATTCTTCAAATCTCCATACATTTATAGAGACTTATATAGTCATTGTACATGATTTTGTAGGTCCAAGTTGTTTCAAATCTTCGTTCTTTGCCACAATTTCATTTGAATTCTTCTCCTTTTGGTCCAAGAAGGTAGTTATCATCTACAAATGCATTTGAAGCAAATCAAGTACAAAAATACTATAAAACTATTAAATAAAAAGCAAAACATATTAAATATGTGTTTATAATTATAGTCAAATAAGCATTTATCAAACATCCCTATACTTAAGCTTTTGTTTTTCTTCAAGCAAATCATAATCTAAATTATCAATCTTATAAACATTAATCCTTTATGAACCTCAACTTGTCCATCCACACTCTAAATCATGCCATATCAATCAAACTAACATATAATGAGATTCAAGTTATCCTGAAACTAACCTTCATAAGTCAATATCAATAAGTAAAACGAGTTGCAGAAGTTGCATGATTTTAAAGAAAAAGTAGACCCAAAAATAGTAGGAGGCTAGTGTTAAGAATTAAAAAGAGTTGTAGAGCTTGCAGAAGTGTGAAAAGGAAGACCTAAATAGGGTAGGAGACCAATATTAATAATTAAAATAGTTGTAAATGTTGCAGAAGGAAACCTGAATAGGGTAGGAGACCAATATTAATAATTAAAAGAGTTGTAAATGTTGCATAAGGAGACTAGTGTTAAGAATTAAAAAAATTGTAAAGGTTACAGGAGGTTGAAGACGAAGGAGACATAATAACAATAAAAGACATAATAACATAAGAACTCACGTGTTTTTCCTCTATTGTATACCATTTTATCATAAATATTTTTAATTAAGAATATATTAATAATCTCTAAAGGAATAAAATGGCCTAAGCCATATAAGTGTCAAAAAGTATCCCTAGGTCATTCCTTTAACAATCATTTACATTACCTAACTGATGTCTATATCAAAATTTACCACTGATGCTGGCCTCTAATGATTTTCTTTGGCATTGATGTTAAATCATTACACTAGAACCGAGTTTTTCATCTGAAATGTTGCATCTAGCTATATTCCAAAACAAGCATTGTAGCTATCTATTTTTAGGATCTCATCATAGTTGTCCATCTTCTTGTATATAAACCTTTTGTTTCCTAAATAGGAAAGGAAAATCTTCACCCTAGCTCTCAGTCCCAATTGAGCTATCTTGTTTTCTCTCTAAGACTATTTCTTTAACCATTACCCTACATCATTCATTTGAAAAGTTCTCATTGCACTGTTATTGGTAACTAATCGAATGCACTTTCTGCTTCTTCTTAATTTTTACACATGACTCCTTTACTTTGCTTACTAATGAGATTTATTGATTTCTTCTTTAATCTTCTCCATGTACTCAAAGTGTAAAATAGACAATTGACAACACTATAGGCATAACTAGACATCTCTTCATTTCTTTTTATGAAATTTTGCAATGGGCCTACGGGCCCACACGAGAAGAAAAGTTAGACCACACATAAGCCCAAGTGAGGTTCCATTCTAAAACCAATTGGTAATAGGTGGAGTAGCCCACTAGGTTTATATGTTATTCTTTTTTCCTCTTTTCCCAATATGAGACACTCACATATGGGTATTATCAATACTCCCCCTCACGTGCAACTGGGATTGGATGTCCAGTTGTCACTTGAAATAAACATAGTGGTAACTGGATCGGGCCGCTAGGACTAGACATCTAGACGGACAACCGAAAAATTAATAATATGAACCAAACCTGCTCTGATACCATATGAAATTTTGTAATGGGCCTATAGGCCTACACGAGAAGGAAAGTTAGACCACACACAAGCCCAAGTGAGGTTCCATTCTAGAACCAATTGACAATAGGTGGAGTAGCCCACTAGGCTTATATGTTAGCCTTCTTTCCCCTCTTTTTTCAATATGGGACACTTATATATTAGTATTATCAACACTTTTCTATTAGATTGTTTTGATCTTTCATGATCTTTATTTTTCTTTTAATCAAATTCAATCTTATTCTTCCCATTAGAATATGAAAAATGAAAATAATTATTCCATTTCTGCTGATGTTTATTTATTTCAATCCTTGAGTTTTTATCTCTCTATTAGATGACTTAAAAGTATTAAGTTTCTATTTCTATAAATTTTAGCTATTCAATTTAGCTAATTTATATTCATAATGACCTTAACTTTTTATATGATGAGGATTGCTTAACTATATAGATATCATTTATGCGTTTAGGATCTTAGGTGCTTATAATTTTTTAAATGCTTTATGTGAAGTAAATCACACATTAGTATAGACTTTAAGTTCGATATACAAAATGCACAAGAAGGGGGGGGGGAGGGGTAGGGTTGAATTGTGTATTCTTTTTCGTGAGTACAATCCCCTTATATATTTTTGAAAACTTGCTTTCTCAAAAACTATTAAGTAAGAATATCACGATGTATTGCAGTTAACTTCTAAGTACTTGTATAAAAACAATAGGAATAAAAGTCGAGAGTTTGAGAGTAGAAGTTGACACAACAATTTTATCTTGGTTCACCCCAAACCGTGGGCTACGTCCAGTCCTCAGAATCCTTTCTAAGATTTCACTATACTTAACAAAAATACAAGTATTCTTTTCACCGAGCCTCTTCTAGTCTTGTACAGTAAGTATTGTTTTTCTCACTTTGCCTCTTCAGGCTCTCAGCTTTTCTTCTTTCTTACAGAAAGATATTTGCGACCTTTGTTATAGAGAATAATAGCTCTCAATGTTTAACACAATGAATACAGTGTTTCTAGCTTTCTTAGAATCTCTAACTCTTCTAAAATCACTAACTTCTGCAGTCTTCGACTCCAACTCGTATTTATAGCCTTCTTTTTCAACTGCTTCTTGATAATCGCTTCTTTCTTCTTATTTTTTGATCTTTGAAGAAACAATATTCAGTTGAGTTCTGTAACTAACTCAAACTGATTAACCATCTAATGTGGTATCGAGACTTCGTCTTAGTTTTTCTTTAGCTTCGTCTTTCTTTCTATCGTCTCACTTTCGCTTCTGCTTTGTTTTTTTTCCACTTCGTGTTAGTTTCCATTTCGCTTCGTCTTACTTTTGCTTCTACGCTTCGTCTTACTTTTGATTCTCTGCTTCGTCTTACTTTTGCTTCTCCGCTTTATCTTGCTTTTGTTTCTCCGCTTCGTCTTACTTCTAATATCATTATTATTCGATTTTCATCAAAATTGTTAATCGTGAAGTCATTTTGACTTAACAATCTCCCCCTTTTTGATGATAACAAATAAGCAAGGTTATTAGAAAGATAGTATTTTGTATAAAATGATATACAATATAAGACGATATATAATTGAAAAAATTGTAAACTCTATCTTCTATACATTTCTCTTCTTCTGTTCTTCTCTTCTCTTTCTTCTTCTCTTCTCTTTTTCTTCTCTTCTCTTTCTCCCCCTATCTTTATCATTTTCTCCTTTCTCCCTCTATTTGTTATTGGTCAAAAAAATTATGACCGAAGATGTTTCATAACTTCAGAAAACATTTCCTTCATTTCAGTGCGAAGTGACTTGAGGTCTTGTCGTATATATTATACTTCCTTATGCAAGTCACCCACTGAAGCTCGCAGGTCATCAACCTTGTCATTAATTTCTCAAATTTCTTCGACTAAGGGATCATCTTGCTTCTGTTGCACCACTTCAAGACCAATAGTAGTACTATATGCGTCTGAAGATATAACATTTGGTCCAATGATTGTAAAGGCAGGAGGTTTGAAAGATAAGTTTGGTTTCGGGAGATCCAGGTCATTAGGGCTGGGTAGTCTTAGAACTTATCTTCCAAATAGGTGTAGTACATCTC
Source organism: Erythroxylum mucronatum (assembly GCA_027563825.1). Taxonomy (NCBI): domain Eukaryota; kingdom Viridiplantae; phylum Streptophyta; class Magnoliopsida; order Malpighiales; family Erythroxylaceae; genus Erythroxylum; species Erythroxylum mucronatum. Next base: position 15,185,041 of record JAOSBP010000007.1, on the reverse strand, counting down.
CAAAAGAAGACAGATAACTCAAGGGCCTAAAGTGCATTGACAAGGTGTCGGCACCCTTGCAAATTAAACCTACACGAATAACAAGTAGTATATGAGAGTAGGGATCGTTCCCTCGAAGATCTAATAAAGGAAAGCTAAATACCGTCAAACTTATTAATGTTTAATAAAATTAAAATAAAATAAAATAAAATAAAATAGACACGTCAACTTAATCGAAACAAACATCTGAAATGCCACTAACCTCAACGATGAAGTAAGTAATGCGAAATATGAACTAAACCAGAAAACGGAAACAATTAATAAAGAAAACAAAAATCAAAAGATAATGCAACACAAACGCAACGCAAATAAAAATCAGATTTGACGCAAACAA
>JAOSBP010000007.1:15163751-15174044 GCA_027563825.1 Erythroxylum mucronatum | reverse complement strand
TTCTAACAAACGTACAGTACTGTACTAGCATAAGTCGAGTTACACAGTGTACAAGTCGAGTTATGCAGAGTACAAGTTGAGTTATGCAAAGCACAAGTCGACTTACACTTACAATGACTTCGGGGGGAAATCTGGATTAAGATAGGCTAAATTAGACAAAGTTGTCTTATAGAAAGTTGTAGCTTATCTTTCTAGCTTTCCAACGCTATATAGTATGAAAGTTTTAGACTTCAGAGTTGAGAGATATGAGCTGTAGAATTATGTGATGCTGCATAGGGGGACATATGAGACAGCTATGTTGATTGGAAATTTTGAACCTCTTAGAGGCAAAATGTCCTTTCCAAGCCTTTATGAAAGTTGTAGATCTTCCTTTTATCTTTCCAATGGTATATAGCATGCGATTTTGGGAAATTGGAGTTGAAAGTTATGACCATTGCAAGTTAGGATGTCATAGAGGGTTACACGGAACGGCTTTGGTTGCGATCGCACCAAGCACCCTTGCGATCGCTTTTTCATCTTTGTGATCGCAGCCTTGTTCCTTGCAACCACACCTTTGTTCCTTGTAAGCGCACCTGAAGGGGTTTTCCAGCTCTGAACATGTTTGACTCTTTTGGCCATAACGTTGTCATTTGACCTCTAAATGACCTGATTTTTGAAGCAATAGTTTCCTTACACATTTCTTTATCTATCAGTAGAAATTTATAGCTTTTGGTATTGAATTGAAAAAGATTGATTGAATCAAATTAAAGGTATCGATTGGAAGAGTATGAATTGGAGATTTTACTAACCATACTTTGGTATTTTAATCATATCTTGGTCTGTAGAGCTCTGAATGAGATAATTCTTAATTCTATATATACTAAAGATACAGAGCTACAAATGCTTTGAAGAAGTCAATATGTAATTCCCATTTGAATTTTCCTAAAATATGATCTGAAATAGGATAAGTGAGTTTGATTATGTTGACTGACTGGTGTGGGCACCCCAGTTTGGTGGGATGATGGCTAAGATGAACCAATGATGATTAAGGGGATTTCATCAAAATAACCCTACGGGGTAATGAAGCTCATGTTTTATAACTTTAAATGTTGGGCTTCGAAAGTGGGGTGGTAACAAAAGCTACCAAATTCTAGTTCTTTAAAGGAGTTTATACCTTTCTTTTGTTATAACATAATCTATAAAATTATTGGGAAATTGTTAGCCTCTATAATCAAAGTGGCGTTAAAGCCTCTTATTAATCAAACATAAGGATCCTTCATAGAAGGAAGATAACTAAGGGATTGTATTCTCCTAGCTTAAAAACTTTTCAAGAATTATAATAGAAAACACTCAACAAAGAGTTATACAGTGAAGATTGACTTTTATAACTTTTTAACTCCATTAACTACAATTCATCATCAATACCTTAAACGCCTTTGGATTTCCTCCAAAATTCACTAGTTAGATTAAGTAATGCATTACTATAGTCAATGATGTTCCAACAAAGCTTATTCAGGGTGCTAAAGGTTTGAGACAATGAAACCCTCTATCCTCTTACCTCTTTACCTTAAGCATAGAAGTCTACTTATGAAGTATCTAATCAACTCATAAAGGAATTTTAAATTCCATAACAAACGTACAAGACTTGGCAATTATAGCCTATCATTTTTAGATGATCTCTTACTAGTCTTAGGGTCTAGTTCTCACTTCATAATTTCCCTAACGAAAACTACAAGAACTTTCAAAGACTTTTCTAGTATAACAATGAACAAAGATAAGAGTCAAATCCTTATTTCTTCAGTTACCTCTCACCTATCCACTTGGACCTCTAATATGATTACTCTCCAACTCAGTCAACTTCCTTTCACGTATTTTGGGATACTTGTCTTATAAAAGACCTACATACAAAGAATTTTTGCCTCTCATTGTAAGAATTCGAAAGAGAGTCAATATATGTTGCAATAAGATCTTATTACAGGTAAAATCTAACTTATAAATTTAATTCTAAAGTCAATGAACATATATTGGTCAGTTCATATAGTTTTCCATAAAATTTGAGTTTAAACTATTGAGAAAATTCTTAAAAGCTCCCTTTAGTCAAGAGATACTAGCATGAGTTATATTGGAAAAGTAGGATGGAAGAATGTCTACTTGCTAAAGATAATGGACGATTTCACATTACATCACTAAAACTAACCAACAAAGTCTTAATGGTTAAGAAAATCTAAAGAATTTTAGTTGATAATATCTTAAGCATTAAAACTTCTAGTTTTTCTCCTCTAAATATAACTCTTCTTTCACTATGCTAGACAACTTTAAATCAATAGAACAACTAAAACTATTGTCTAAACACAAGTTAAGGGATGGCTCCTCCAATAATTTTTAGTTTAAAAATTGGAGCACATTAGGGCCTTTAATATAAAGCAATGAATTCTTAGAAGAAAAATGTTATCTATTGCTCTTACTTTAAATTCAGATTCCAACCGTAAGGATTATATCAACTAGTCTAAACACCCTTAGAATTCATTCTCCAACATTGCATATGGAAAAGAATTAAGATGCGGAGCCCTCAAAGTCTATTGGTATAAGTTGGTTTGGTTCAAATAAGCCTCCCCTAAGATCTCTTTCATCATCTAGGTAGCCATAAAAGAGAGACTAACCACCAAAGATAGAATTTATGAAAGCATTACCTTCTCCAAAAATTGCTCCCTCTACCAATCAACTCCTGAAACTATTAAGCATTTACTCCCTCAACGTGGATTTTCTGCTCACTTAGGGCATGAGATTCTTCATAGCTTTAACATGTCTTACCCAACTCAAACATGATCAGAAATTATATCATGGATCACTCAGAGAAGATGGGGCTCCAAAGAAGAATTTGTTAACTTCAGAATATCTTTTGGTAGAGTTATGTATGAAATTTAAAAGGAAAGGAATGATAAGATTTTCAAAGGAATGCTGAAAACAAACACAAATGGAGATAATGAATTTCATAAGATAACAATAATCTATTTTCAATCTCCCTATAAGATGATAACAACTCCCAAGTTAATGCAAAACCAACTTATGCTCTCTAGTCCTATTATTCAATTCAAAGAACACCAGGATTTGGTGCCCTTGACTTGGACATGCTTATTTAGTCTTTGAACTAATTTTCAAATTAGTGCTTAATATTGTTCCCACAAAATATGAGTGAAAAGGGAATTGATACACCTTCAATGTACATTAAGGCTAGGATAGTGATGGTTTATTAACCATTATATTGTCACAAGCTTTGCTTGAATTAAGATGTCCCTAGTTTTCTCTTCTTTGAGACATTAGAGATTGGTTATCAATTTAGCTTCTCTTTTCTAATCTTCTTGTCTTGTTCTCTTTCAACTTTGTATTAACTAGGATCTGGGTTATATTAGTTGAGGTTGGAGCTTTATCCTCCTTCCATCTCCATCTTAGAGTTTATTGATATAATTCTTTTAACTTTTAAAAAATGATGAATTTTTTTATATTATACTGATTCACCAGACTTAGTGCAAGTACTAAGTAATTTTTCATGACTTGTCAATTAGTTGGACTAATTATTAGTACTGAATAATTAGTACTAAATATAATTTATTTAAAATTAATATTGTTAAGTATAAAATAAATTAGTTAAATGAGAATGAGAATAAATAAATTATTTCAAATAAAATAAATAATAATTATTTATAATAATAAATAAGAGCATTTCATAATTATAACAAAAATATTATTACATAATTATAAAAAATATAATATGTTTATTATATTATCCATTAGTAATATTATAAAATAAAATGAAAGACTTTAATTTACTATCATTTTAAACTAAATGATACATTACTAATTAATAATTAAAACGTGATAAATAATATATTGTTACTTATTGATAAACTAAATTAAGATTATAATTGGAATAATTATTTTTATACTTTTTGTTATCAATAACGATATGCAAATACGACAAACTAAAAAAATAAAAAGTAGGTATAATTTTATTTTTAACAAAATCAATAATTTATCATTTATAAATATAAATTATAAATAAAAGGTAAAAAATTTAATTATCCTATTTATTAGCATTATTACATAAAAATAAAATTTAACGAAATACTTTATTTACTATAATATCGAATTAACAAATAGATTATTAATAATTAATGAAAATGATAAGTTATTAAATGAATTAACATTACATATTAAACAATGTTATATTTTAATATGATAAATCATTAAAATCAATAAATCAATGCATTTGACGCATATAGTTTATTATTTCTTAATCAGGTTGTCTACGTAGCTACATCCATATTTTTTTTATAGAAATTCAAGGTTGACTGATAAAAAGACCCTTCAAACGTGCATATCTAACAAACATGTTTGGTATAATATCTATATACAATAAGTACTGATTAATTACTGCAATATAATTAGTTAGTAATAAAATAAAAATTATCTCACTGCCAAAGTCAACGATAAAACTTAATGAAAGGACAAATTAGGAGTTAAAAAAAACAGTTAAGAGAATTTTAAAGCATATAAAATTTAGATAGAATTAATGAAATAGTTGGAAAAGTAAATAGCTTTATTACTATTGCTATTAATTACTATTCCAGTAAGAAGTTACAGCACAGGGGAGCGGATTTAGAAAACAAAATTCGGTGGGAATAGCGAAACAAACAGAAAGCTAGCATCTTTTACGGTACAAAGACAACGACATCCTGACCGACGTCTAGTTCAATACAGTGAACCGACGGTAACTAGAGTACAACGTGGCAGGAATAATATAGTACTTGGGAGGGAAGCGGTCACCGACGGAAAATTTCTGAGAGCTGTTGAATTAAGTTTTAGGAAAATATAGTTAAATTTATTCTACCAATTTGTTGAAGTTTAATGATGTTTTGATGACTATAATTTGTCTTTCGTAGATCACTTTTTGACAGAATATTTATAATTTCTTTTTCATACGCAAATTTGTTTATAATTAATCTAAAATTCCTTTATTTGTTTTTGAAAACGAATATTATATTATATTGTTAACCCAAAATATTTATAAATTTATAATATAAAAAGATCATCTCTCAGCAACACCTTTGGTCTAATTGTCATTTTATTTTACGTGTTGTACAGAAAAATAGGATGGGGATTGTAAGTCTTCCCCGCCATAGATGCGTGACACGATTGATGGCATCCTCCATCTTGCCCAGGTGGGAAGTGGAGACCCATAATTCTCTTTGGCTTAAATAATTTTATATTTAATTTGTTTAGATGAATGGCTAATATGAGCAACAAAAAAAAAAGGCCATGATGCATGTTATTTCATGTCTGTATCAATGCAAACGCATCATTTTTTTACCATATTTTAAATAAAAAATAATTAATGATTATAATCAAAAGTCTCAACCGACGTTTAAATATATTAATGTGATTTTTTTTTAAAAAATTTGGACATTGCCTAATTGTGCGACTTTTAATTTAAAATAAGTTCTTATTATTTTGCGTTATAGTATAATGAGGATTGAGATATGAGACTTATTTGTAATTTAAATAATTCATTAATTTTTTAAATAAATTTCTTTTCTTAAATTATGCCAAAAGTATAATATAATATATCCAACGAAAGTTAGATGGCCTTAGGTTTGGAGCTACTATTTTGAATATTCAGCTGGGGCACTGGTAGGTTCCTAACAGCACAAGGGGTTGATGGTTGATGTCTTATACGGAATGTCCCTACAGAATTTCAGACTAAAACTAAAAGCAAGAACATTCTATGTACCAAGTCGTGGTGGCTAATTGTCTCGCTCTCGCCTTACTCTCTTTTTCTGGTCCAAATCAAGGAGGAGGATCGAAGTTGAAATTTGCTTTCTATTGCTAATTGGTCAAAAGTAAAATTTATAATAAACAAAATCGTCAAAGATTCATAAATTTCTTAATTTTTTATTTATATATGTCTACGTCCATACTAACAAACATCAAGTCCTAAAAGTTCACCGCGAAAACGCAACTTCTTGATTTGCTCATTCGACTTTGTGCATTGGTCTCGGACACATCTTACATATTAGGGAAACAAATTTTCAATAAACATATACACATTACCAATTAAATTAATTTGAATTAGCAATATTGGGAACATTAGCGTCCTAGTGTGTCAAGCATGGAGTTTTTTTTTTTATTCTGCTGAATTTATTTTTTTTAGAATAATTATTAACCAAAATTGTATTTTAATACTAAAAATAATATCCACTTCTCGTAACGAAAATTACAATGATAATGATTTCAATTTATTTATTTTCATATATTTCGTGAATATAAAACATTTGATGTTTCAAATTCTTATTGTTTTGATTTCTAAGTTCAAGAGTTATTTATTTTGTTTACCATTTTTCTTTTCGTAATAAGCCTAATATTTGTCTAAATATTCTAATCTTTATCCATTAAGAAGTTTGAAGCTATTCTATATAATCAATTTTTTCTATTTTAATTTATTTTTAATTATAAATAAAAAATTATTTTATGAAAATTGTATCTTTTTTAAATAAAAATAAAAATATACTTTTTAAATAACTTTTATGAGACCTTTTTAAATCAAGTAATACTTTTATTTAAAAGATTATGGTATTTGGCTAAAATTTTTACTACTATTGATAAGAAAAGTATAACCATAGTAATACAAAATCTCTTAAGAGAGCTTATAAAATATTATAATTCAAAAGTCATACAAATGTCCATAGGGAGCTAAATTTACAAAATAACAACACAACTTCATAACACCATATATAAGATATAATTGTTTTAATAATATCCCACAACTTTCCAAAAGGAAGTTTTGCCTAATTTTGTCATTTACATTATCATATTTGGTATGCAAAGTTGACCTGCATGTATATTAGATGAAAAATCTGAAGTGATCAATGAAGTTATGAAATTGTTTTGACATTGATTTGTTTCGATCCAATTGTAAATATACATGGTATTAACGAGGGCTTTGATATCTAAATGATTTGTTGATAAGGATTACAATAAGATACCTGAAATTGTCATTAAACATGTAATGTGCATACTTTCTATACATTGATGTGCCTAAAAGAACACTTACATTTGTCCAAAAAAATATGATATTTGTGTATGTGTTTTGTATATTTTAGAGGAGCACATCGGACGCCAGTTGGATATTGTCGGACCATTTAGGCAATAGCTTATTGGAGCATACTGTGAGTCAACCTAGATAATTTCCTAGGATTGATTTAATTTGATTTGTTAACTTCCAATATTACTGAACTGTTTGTGAATTGTTTCTGAATTCCAGACTTGAAGTCCGAGAAGTAAGTCACAGTAAGTCATATATGTCATTAATATTCCAAATTCAAGTAGACCATACACAACAGTTTTAAACCTAATCTCAGTACATCATATAGTACAAAAAATACACACTAGAGACAATGTGTATCATAACATGGAATGTTAATACAAAAGACATCTATCTAGACTTTGCAGGTATTAGCTGACTAAACCTTTGAGCCATTCTTGTCCCCGAAATAACTGTACTAGAATTCTATTATATCATTTTAGAAGCTAGAGCTCCCTTAAACCTGAAAATCAACGTTGCAATTTTGATGAGTTTGTGAACTTAATAAGTGAACCATCATCGATGTGCTCACTTAAGTCAGAACATAAAGACAAGTATGTAACCCAATTCACCAAGTATAACACATTATCCAGCATTGATCTTCTCTACACTTCGAGTACACCAAAATGTCATCAATAAAGACAATTACAAACTGATCTAAATAAAGCTGGAATACCTTATTCGTTAATGCCATAAATGTTGCCGGAGCATTAGTCAAACCAAACGACATAACCAAAAACTCGAAGTGGCCTTATCTGGTTCTAAATGCACTCTTGGGAACATCCGCCTCAGCTATCTTCAGCTGGTAATATCCCGATCTCAAGTCTACCTTTGTGAACACCTGAGCTCCTTGTAACTGATCAAACAAATCATCAATCCTCGGCAATGGATATTTATTCTTAACTATTATCTGGTTCAACTGTCGGTAATCAATGTATAATCTCAGAGTTCCATCCTTCTTCTTTATGAACAAAACCGAAGCTCCCTAAGGTGACACACTAGGCTGATAAACCCCTTATCTAACAATTCCTGTAATTGAGTTTTCAATTCCTTCAGTTCAACAGGTGCCATCCTATATGGAGAAATTGATATAGGAGCGGTACCTGGAACAATGTCAATAGTGAACTCTGTCTCCCTATCTGGGGGTAATCCCTAGTAGTTCAGCTGAAAACACATCCGAAAATTCTCTAATAACTGGAATATCTTGAATGGTTTGTTCATTCCGAGTGTCAACCATGTTGGCCAGATAAGCCTCGCATCCACCTCGGATTAATCTCAAAGCACTCATAAATGAATTTAGTCGGGCTGGCACTGCCTGACTAACTCCTTAAAACACCACTTTCGGCTGATTAGGTGATTCAAGCACTACCTCCTTAGTATAACAATTCATCACTGCCCTATGAGCAGTGAGCCAATCCACGTCTAAGATGAGGTCTATCTCTCTCAACTGCAATATGATCAAATCGGCTTCTAATTCTGCCTGATCAATCCGAATTATACACCTCTTACATACTTCACCAATCACTGTTGTGCTACCCACTGGAGTGCTTACTACTAACCCACATTTCAGTATCTCTCGCTCACAATGCAATCTAGATGCCAGATGCGGGGTGATGAATGAATGGGTAGATCCTGGATCTACCAGTGCATATGCTTCAAAATTAAAAACATTAAACACACATGCTACCACATCTGGGGAGTCCTGTGCCTCCTGTCTGGTGATGGTATAGACCCTGGCCTGAGATTGCGGCTGATTGCTCTGCACCTCATTCCTGACACTAGGCCCTGCTGACTGGGTCCGACCTCTGCCTCTGTCTCTCTGTGCAGATCTGCCAGCTCTGCTCTATTGAACTGAGACCTCAGTCATAGCTCCTCCTCTAGCTCCAGACTATGATTCCAACAACTCAGGGCAATCCCTGATCTAATGCTCGTAAGAGCCACATCGAAAACATGCTCCCAAAATCCTCCAACACTCACCACCATGCCTTTTACCATAGTGTTCACATTCAGAAAATTGTTGCGACTGACTAGTAGGCATCTGTCCTCTGCCTCCCCCAGACTGAACAAATCTACCTCTTCCTTAGGATCCAGATTGTCTCGATCTAGACTGAAAATCGAGACGATCTGTTCTGGCGCTTTCTGAAGCTTCTGCCAGAATCAACATGAGATTCAGTTTGCCTCTTTCCCTTATCCTCCTGCCTGTGCTCTCTCTGACCATCCTTCAGTAACTTTTCAAATCTGATCGAGGCTGCTCGGAGTTCTGTAAAATTGCCCAAGTTAGAGATGGTAAGCCTCGTTCTGATTTCGATATTCAGACCATCCTCAAACCACCTACATTTATCTTGCTCAGTTGCAATCAGTGCGGTCGCAAACCCCATTAACTCATTAAACTTTATCTCATAATCCGCCACTGAGAGCTTGCCTTGCTTCAAATCTATGAATTCTTTCATTTTTTGATCCAAGTAAATCTTCGGCATATAATTCTCTCGGAATGCTATAAGAAAATCCTCCCAGGTCAAGCTACAAGGTCTGGTGGTACTGCCCGAAATAGTCTTCCACCACTGAAATGCAGGACCTTGCAGTAGTGAGACTGCATAATCAAATCTCTCCTCTGCTTCACAATCCATCTGATCGAACACTCTTTCAGTTCTCTCAAGCCACCCTTCTGCTTCAGCCGGGTCTGTACTTCCGTAGAAGTCCACAGCCCCTTGCTTTCTCAGCTTATCATATCTCCTTTCTCGCCTCACGAGAACTCTCGGAGGCAGTCCAGAAAATTCAGGTACATGAGACCCTATATTGGCTCCTACAGACTCCATGTCAGCTGACTCACCAATCTGATCTCCTATGGAAGATGACCTATAACAACAAAAGCTGCAATTACTGTCTGAATCCTTCACTAATAATCATATTGTTTCCCTAAAGATGCCAAACCATGCTTTGATACCAAAAATGCAACATCCCACTACCATAAGACAAATACCCAAATACCCGAAGGACATCCAAGTACATACCTTAGGATAATGGAATGTTGGGGCAAAAAAAAAATCCAACTTACACATGGAAATCTAACCTACACATGGCATCATCTAACATACTTGAAAATCACTAATTTTAAAAACCATTCATTCATAAAGCTTACTCTGTTTCCACCAAACAAATATTTACAAAGCCTTATA
>JAOSBP010000007.1:15147626-15159649 GCA_027563825.1 Erythroxylum mucronatum | reverse complement strand
ATATCGCACCGTGCTTGGGCTGGACTTCTTAAACATATGGACCGATCGGCCCAGGCCCAATAAGGCCGACCCGTCCAGATGTATTAATAGTTAAGGTAACAATGGGATACTTATGTGAAAACTTAATATCATCATTTTTTCTTGAAATTGTAGGTTAGTATTACAATATTGAGTAAAGTTCAAAATATTTTTACAATTTACCCTTTATAATTTTTTTGCACTATGAGTATGATTTCATTTTTCTTATTACGCCTTAATGAATTGATAAAGTCGGAATATGGTATATTTTTTGAAATGTAATACTAATTCGTGAAAACCTTATTTGATTGATTATTTAGTTCTTTGTTAAGGTTATTTATCTATTTCTAAGGAAAACGTTAGCATGTCTAATAATCACAAATTATATAGTGAGTGAGATTATTTCTCACAATTCATTTGTTATTTTTTAGCTTTAAACTATTCGATGCAAGCTTATTTTCCTTATTCTTTGGTGGCCAGTTGAGCCTTACTAGCAATAATATTTACAAATAATGAGTTTATGGGGATGTGGCCTCTCCTCTAAGTCATATAAAGGTTAATTCATTCCACTAAATAAATTAATTTCATTCAAAGCATATTTGTCTTAGTTATGAGGGTTTATGTGTAATTCTCTTTGTATTGTCTTTTCTTTCATCTTTTGTGTATTTATTTTGTGAGCATATTGAGTGCACTTTTTGCCCTCTAGAGAGATCATATAAAGTTTTGCGTACTATTGTGTTCAACATTATGGTATCAGAGCAGGCCGATTGTAGGAGTCTTATACTAATTACATGAGAGCTTTGTTTTAGCAAGATGAGTGGTCTTCAAGTTATTGGTGAAATAAAAATCTCAACGATCAAAACTACAATTCCTAGTTTACATGTATGATGTTATAAATGCAAGGCCAAAACTTGTCAAAGGTCATTAACAAAAGTGAAGTTACATAACCATAAGTAGAAAATGTAGATGGTGTATTATAGAAATGAAATATTAAAGTAGGCAAAACAATTTTCGCATTGAAAAATATGTTTAAAGAAGATGTGCTAAAGCATATCTGAGATGCCATAACCTCAATAGAATCTTGAGATACATTTACCAAGATTTTTTTTATAAAAAAGAATGATACTAGGCTCTAACTTCTAGAGAGCAAGTTATTGTCAATAGTATATAACACGACATGAAGGTCACTCAGCACTTCTAAAAAGAGAAGTTGTAATGTTGACATTTTTAAGTTATATCCTCAAGATTTAATTAAACAAACCAAAATGAAGAGAATAACCATTCAAAGTTTGAGATTTGAATATAAAGGCTTTATTGTTCCAATATAACGATAGTTAAATCAACCATTACTTGTTGAGTTCAAGAATTTTTGGCTAAGCAAATGAGAGGAATTTCCCTAAAAAGTAAAGAGGAAGCACCATTTCCAATAGAAGTAGGTGGTATTCTAACTTGAACATTATCAATGGATCAAAAAGAAATGAAGATAAGGTAAAGAGTCATCAAGATGAGGGACTCACTCATGCAGTGGTCACATCATAACATTATGGAAATAATAAAAAGTTTAAGGGGACGTGCTATAACTGTAGGAAGAAAGGTTACATGGAAAAAGCTTCTCAATCAAAGAAAAAGTTTATTGATACTTTCAAATGCGAAGAAAAATGGGATGCAAAAGCATTCTTTATAATTGAAGAATAGGAATTAGTTTCACTATAACAATGTTAAAGTATATTAATTATAAGAATGATTGGATCTTTGACTTTAGCTAATCATACCATATGAAAAGTGGCAAAGAAAAGTTGTAAAAAATTTTGAAGTGAAAAGGAAGCTTAGTGGTGGAAAAAAATAACTCAAAGTTATCAATATCTCATGTATTGTAATACAATAGTCCTTACCTAGTGCAACGCTAATGAAATGCCACTATAAAATGTCTACCATATCTTAGGTATGAAGAAAAACATGCTTTTAGTAGCACAATTAACATTTTTGGGTCATTTTGTTTCATTTCTCTGACAAGATGTGAAGCTATATCATATTATAAGATTTTAGAAAAGTTGATAATAGAGGGATAAAGATTAAAGTCGGTCTATCTGATGGCAGCAGAGATTGCATATACAAACAAACTTAAAAGAATAAGATAGAAAATTTATACCACTTGTGATTGATTCATATAAGCTATTCCAAGATAGATGTGATGATAAAAAACTAGATGTTGAAAGGACTTGTCCCATTTGAAATTATATCTAAATAATTGTTTAGGCTACAATATCAAATAGCCTATCGGTTTCCATATGAGGAGTCCAAGTTTTAAGTCAAGGTACTATAAAGTTAATACACTTTGATGTGTTTAGACTTTTCAGGCAGTCATCAATTCATGAGGTAAAGTATATGGTGAATTTCATTGTATAGTTACTTTATAAAGGTAAAATCTGACAGATTTTTAAAGTTTACAGAGTTCAAAGAGACACTTAAAGTAAAATTGAATAAAATAATTTGCTTCTTTCTTACTAACAATAAAGGAGAGTATAACTTATATAAGTTTTCTTAGTACCTTTGAGACTGTACAAGACATCATTAGTTTAGACTTGCTAAAACATTGTAGCAAAATATTGTAACTAAGAGACAGATCAAACATCTTCCAAAAATAACATTTAGAGTATGCTTCATGCGATGATTGTACTAAAAAGATTTTAGGTAGAAGCAATGAAGACTATAGTTTTATGACCAATTAACTTCCTCAATAAAGGTTATACTTTCTTTCACTTTTTAAAAGATTGTGGACCATAAAACCTACATTTAGTTATTTTCAAGTTTTTGTACATGTATTCTACGTATTTATACCTAACTAGTTACATAGAAAGTTGAACAAGAAGATTATAAAGTGTATCTTAATTAGATATGAAAGTCAAAGGGCGGAGATGTTAAGATCCTATAATTGGAAAGTTCTATAAATCCCAAAATGCAATGCTCGACTAAGCTTTTTTGTGGTGTTCTTTATATAAGGAAGTACTTTCAGACCTAGGTGTTTTTAAATATGCATTGCAATATTCTCAAATTTAAAGAATGCTTAGCTTAAAGTCTTCAAAAAGTGGGTGTCTGTCAATGACCAAGTGAATAAAGTGAGCCTAATGAAGTAGAAATGTTGACTCCATTCAAAATATCAACTAGAAAAAAAAAATTAAATCCTAAATATGTCAAATATTATCGTAGTACAGGAAGCAGACACAGAAGAACCATAGACGTTTGAGGAAGCATTTTAAAATCTAAAATGGACTAAAGCTATAGAAGAGAAAATTGATATAAAAAAAATAAAATCTAGATTAGGAATTTGTGCCAAGTGATATATGCTTGATCGTTTATACATTTACTTAGTAACATTTAGTTCATATTTGGTTTTAGGTATAAGTTGGAAGCACAAGAACTAAAATGGGTTAAAAGCACAATCTTTGAGCCATCCTTTTGATGTTCAAACTCCTTTGTCTTTATGGAACAAGTAGGATATGAATTAAGGTGAAGATGGGACAATAAAATGAAGAATTAACATGAACTGCATGATGCATGACTGTGCATAAATTCGATGATGACATTTTTTAGGATGTATGTGCGTCTTTGTAGAAACTTATTTTTCATATAAATAGGCATATGAGTAGCCAAAGAAAGTATGAATCATTTTTGGAACAAGAAAGGAGGTAGAACACATTCTTCTTTGAGATTCACAGAGGGCTAGTCTTCTTCTTTCCAGTTCAAAGGTGAAATCGAAGCCAAAGATCACATATGAACATCTCTTCATTGGGTATTGTTGACTCTCTATCTCTAAAGATTGTTTATGCTATTTTTTCCTTATTGTTTTGGGTATTCATGTATCGATGATTAATATTCTCGTTCTTAATAGATTGTTTATGTATAAAACCATTTCCAGAATATGGAATACAATATGTAATAGTTGTATTTTCAATTCATTTGTAGTAAACTAATGTCAGTGAATTATTAGGAATATCATAACATAGGTTAAATAACCTAAGCTTGTATGTTTGTTTCCTAGATTAATCTATTTTTCGAGTTTGTAATGTAGTTGTCCTATTAAATCTAAAGAGCTTATTCTAGGTTATTTGATAGCAAGGTTTAGTCAAAGAGAATTGATTAAACACAATTTAAGAAAAAATAGGGATTATTAGAGCTTATTGTTAACCTACGATTAATAGTTTCTAAGAGAAGTATAATTAAGTGTGCTTATTTGTGTGTAGGCTGAGATTGACCAAAAACTAGATTTCAAATTCATTCATCAATTTTATCATTTTCTCACTGTTTGATTTAAATTGCTTTCAATAGTTCAAATTTTCTTTGTTTTATTATTCGAAACCAACCAGACTCCCCTCCCCCAATGTACTAAACACTAATTTCTTTCATTACAAAAGCTACAAGTACATTTCCTGTGGATATGATCTCTACCCACCACTACTATAAATTTAGTTGTGCAAAGTTAGGTTTTATTTTTTGGAGTATTCGACACGCATAACCAAGGCTAAGAGATATGAATCCTATTTCCTACATATGGGTTTATAAGATAAAACACCACAAAGATGGATTAATTGAAAGGACCAAGGCTCATATGGTTACTTGAGAGTTCTCTTAACAATATGAACTAAACTATGTTGGAACATCTAGTCCATTTGCAAAGATTACAACTATTTGGCATTTATAGCTAGCAAAGAATATAGCTTGTATACAATTGATGTAAAGAATGCATTTTTTGCATGAGGAGTTGGATCAATAAATTTACATAAATCAACCAATGGGGTTTCAATGCTAAGATTATCCTAAATATATGTGTAAGCTTAAAAAGGTGTTATATGGATTAAAATAAGCATTGATGGTATAGTATGGTGAGATTGCTAAATTCTTACTCATAATTGTTATTAGATGATACTTACAGATTCTAGTTCTTTTATCAAAGCTAATGGAGAAAAGATAGCTACTTTGCAAGTGTATATGGATAATTTAGTCATAACATAAGATTGTAAGGAATAAATTCTCCAAACAAAGGGGAATGCATCAGATTGCTTTCAGATGAAAGAACTTAGATGGCTCAAGCACTGTCTTGGTTTAGAAGTTCATCATACTAAAAAAGGAATCTCGCTCTATAAGAAAAAGTATTATAGTATATTTATTAAAGAGAGCCAAATGCCAAAATGTTTACTCATAAAGGGAAATATTTATAGGACAATTTTTAATAAATATTTAATTTTTAATAAGTCTCTTAATATCAAACTTATTTTTCTTTTCAATTTATTATCACCTCCTTCCTCATTTCACTCACTCCAATAACTCCTCCTCAATCCTGACTCCAGTGGCTCCTCCTCAATCCTCACTCTAGCTCCTCCTCTCTTACTCTAACTCTTGATTTATCATTGTACCCTTCCTTTGTTGCTACCACCATTATTAGCACGAGCCACTCTCTAGCATTTGTTGCCTTCTCTCTATCTCTAGTCTCCTCCTCTATTGGGACAAGCTCAAAATCAATTCATCTAGCTCTTAGGTTGTGACGTGTTTGAATTGTTTGAATTGCTACATCTTTGTGACTAATTTAAGTTTCTTATGGAAGTGTAATGATGCTTGTAGAAGTGTAGTTAATAATGATGCTTGACTTATTTCTTGTTGCATTTTTTAGGTTGTGACTTGCTTGTGGAAGTGTAATGATCTTTTAAGTTATTTGAGTTCCTTTATTTTTAGGTTGTGACTTACTTACAAAAGTGTAATAATGCTTAAACCATCATTATATAGTTGGGATACCAATCTTTACTTTGGTGATTATTCAATGAAGTATCAATGCAAGCACAATTTCATTTCAGAAAAGCTAGAAATTTATTAGTTACTAATTCATTTTCTTAAAGGAAAATTTTGATAATCAATATACCAAATTTATAAGACTATATAAGTAAAAATTATTTGTGTGTGTAAATGGTCTCATGGGATTAAATTGGGCCAAAATTTAGTTAATAACTCTATTTATAAAATATAAACAATGAATTGCTATTTATACTATTATTTATTTGTGGAACAATTAATTATAAAATATAATTAACTATTGTTTGTTTACGTAAATTATCTAATGAAACTGGAGCTATTTATTTAAGTTCATATATAAACTTATTTTTCTCATGGTCAAGCATATATTAATATGAATGTTACTCAGAGACTTAGTAAAAAAGAATTAGAGTTCATATGTTTTAAATGAACTTTTAAACATTCAATTCTAACTTAATGATTATTTCATATTCGCAAGCAATAAATGTACTTGCATTGAGCATATTGCAATTGACAATGAAACTCAGTTAAAGAACAATTTATTTTGATATGAAGTTATTAATTTAATTTTGATATATGTCCTTATTTGATTTTACAAATAAATGGAAGAAAGTTTAAGTACTCTAATCATGCAACCTCTTCAAAAATATTCGATGATATAGGTTGGGCTCATATGAAATTATCTCTTGGTATGAAGAATCATACTATTGTTTTTTTATAAAAAACATTTAAAAGGTGGAAGAATCACCATATTGAAGAAAAATTTAGTTGAGATCAAAGACAATAAAGAGCCTTGTAAGAAAGCCATAATATGAAATGGAAGATAAAAGCTTTAATTGAACAGTATCAAAACGAGCAAGAAAGATAGTAAGGACTAAACAACAAAGTTGGCAGTGATAGTTTTCCTTTTGCAATGATACTATCAATATTGAAGGTGGTATTCATATCCAACAAAAAGGGATTATTGTAACAAAAATAAGAAGATAGCTATTACTTTTTTACTCCAGGAACAACCTCTATAGCTCACAATTCAATTTATAGTGTATTGTAATCTAAACAAATCGTTCATAATGTGGCTATGAAAATAGTTGGATGGTGGTATGATGCATGTGTGACATTTAATGATGCTATTGTCTCTTATGGTTATATAGCTCCTTCAATCGATAACTACATAGATAATCTTCTAAGTAGTTTTGTTAGTGAAATAAAAAGTTATTTGAGTGAAAGAAGAATGACTTAGGCAACTTAGAAGTGTTTAATAATGTATGATGGTTGGATAAATAGAAGATAAGAGCTAATTATTGATTGTTTGGTTTATTCTAAGGGAATAATGTTTCCGACATCTATTTATGCTTTTGACCTTTTGAGGAACATTAATACTCTTTTAGAGATATTTGATGGTGTTGTAAATGATGTTAAGCCTGAAAAATATTCTATTAGAGATATTTGATGGTGTTATGAACGAAGTTAAGCTTGAAAAATATTATGTAGTTCATTATTGACAATGGTGTTGTTTATAAAGTAGTTGGGAAGATGCTACAAAGTAGGTATAGTTCTTTTTATTGGACTCCTTATGTTACATATTGTATTAATCTGATATTAAAAAATATATGAGATGCTAGATATGTCCTATAATTGATGAAACTATGCAGAAAGTGATAAAAGTAACTAAATTCGTTTATAATCATGCATATGTTTTCAATTTGATGAGAAAATTTTTACCAAAGGTAGGAATTTGTGTCTTCCTCCCATTATAAGAGTTGAAACTTGTTTCATATTATTTTAATTTGTTTTCAAATGAAAAAGGAACTAAGATAAATATATACAAGTGATAAATGAGTTGCATTTTCGCATACCAAGTCTAATGCTTAATATTATACTTAAAGATGATGAATTTAACTGTCAAATTGAGTTCATCTTTTGAGTTTATAAGCCTATGGTAGAGTTCTTTATTTGGCTAACAACAATGATAAGGCAATAATGAGTTACTTTTATGATGCCATAAAGAGGATGAAGGAAGCAATTAAAGACAATATGTGAAACAAGCCTTTCTTATACACATCTTATCTTGCAATCATCAATGAAATATAAAAAAGACAACTTTACTATATATTGTTTACTACTAGGAAATTTGTTAATTTGGGTGTCTAATTTTGACCAAGTTTTCCAAAAAAGAAAAACTAAAGTTAGTGAGGGAATGTCAGTAACTGTCACGGCAATGATTTCTTATAAGATGATGCAAGATCTTCTTAACTCATAAATGTAGGTATACAAAGATACATGTAGTGATTTGGGATGCCCATTATGACGTGCCAAAGAGATAAACTTAGTTTAGGTATAAATTTCTTTACTTTTGTTACTTATTTAAAATTATTACAATTACTTGGTGGGATTAATTCAAAAGTGATGTTCCAAAATTTCAAAAGTTTACAATTCAAATTTTTACTGAATATGTGAGTGCAACTAGGTGTAAGGAATTGGAGAACATTTAAATTCATCCGTTCTAAAAAAGGAAATATACTGAAACACAGGAGATTAAATAATCTGATATTTGTTATATGCAATTTAAAGTTTCAAGAAGGTATGTTGTTGTTGTTGTTGTTGTTGTTATTGTTGTTGTTATTATTATTATTATTATTATTATTATTATTATTATTATCATCATCATCATCATCATCATCATCATTATCATTATCATTATCATTATTATGTTTATGTTTATGTTTATGTTTATGTTTACGTTGAATGAAATTTCTCATAGTTTTATGATAATTTAATTTAATTTGTTTATTAGGACTTTTAATAGAACAAGTAGTTATATAGATCCGATTTGCCTTAATCATATTTTACTTTTAATAGATTAGATTTTTTAGGAACCAAATTTTATAGATGAGAGTGATTTAGATGATAATTTTGGATGAGAAAATATTGACATGTCATTTGGTGCAATGAGCTTAGATGATGCTGATAATGAGACTCCTCTTAATGATAAGGATTTCGTATGAAATAAAATTAGGGTTGATGCAATTTGAGCAGAAATGTAATGGAATAAAGTTTCAGGTTTTTCATTTTTTTCCCTCTTCTTTTAATTTTACCTGTATTTGATATATATGTAAAGTTCTATATAAGCAATACACATATACAACTTTAGGTGTAAGTATTTTTATTTCAAGTTTTACTTTCATTTTGCAATATTCCTCACTACAAACTCTCGTTGTTATGTTTATATACCTATATTTTTCTTATTATTATATAATACTCTGAAGTAATCAAATGTAATATTTCAAATACTATGTATTATTACTAGTTTTATATCTGTATAAGAGCTGGAGAATTTTTATATATTAATTGTCGTTATTATGTATATGAAAATATAATTGTTGTTATAACAAATTTATTTTATTATGATTTTGGACACAAGGTTGAAGTAGAGTTAAAAATTATAAAGCACAACATATTAATGGACTTTTTTTTAATTTTATAAAATTTAAGAATTATTTTATAATTTTAAAAAATTATTCAAACATGATATTTACTGATGTTAGTACCATATCATATTATAATCAAATCAAGTTTAGTATGATATTCGCAATATTGGAAATTAGGAAAAGTTTTGTATAGACAAAACCTATAAACTACCTCTAACATTTTCTAAAAAATCTAAGCTAATCCTTATCATTATCTATGGTATCATGTTATACCATAACATTTTCAAAATGATACTCACTGTACCATTAAGTCCTAATAAAGTTAAGTTTTTTTTGTAGTTTCTAGTATATGGGTCATCAATTTGGCTTATGTGATGTCACGATTAAGTAATTTCAACTATCGAATGTTGATGTGATGTTAAAGATAATATTTTTGAACATTGGCTAAAGGTGTACATTTTACCTTAACATTTTACAAAAGTTTTAAATAAGTTCATATAGTTATCTATATTACCACTTTTGTATCTCATTTAGGACACAGTGAGTACTATTTTAGTAACATTATGTTGTAAAATAGTATTAAAATAATAGTAGGAGTTTAATTAAATATCTTATAAAATAGTAAAGTATAATCACTCCTTTGATCTTTCGTGTACAGTGGTATTCAACAACATTTTCACTAATTATATAATTCAAAACGAATCATGAGAATGTTAATGAGGTATGTTACTCATCATGTAAATGAATGAAAATTGTTTGTATAAAGAAAAATGAATATATGAAACATGTACATTATAAGTGTAAAATGCAAACCTGCAATGTTAAAAATGTTGAAAATTCACAAGTGGAGTAATCTCACATTAGAAAGAGACCTAAGGATGAAATGAGTTATATACAAAGATAGGACTCATAACCTATTTCATTAAGATTTTGCGTTGAGATATAATGTCCTTGTTATATATGGAACTACTTAGATCTGGTCCAATTTCTACCCAGACCCTCTCAAAACTCTTCATTGGTATCAAAGCCTCCTTTACTTGCTTAACTTGAATTAAATGCTTGATTGTTAATGATTTGATAAAAAATAAGGCTCAAAATCTTGTTTTATTAAATTAAGGTTTATTATTTAATTAAAGTCGAAACTATTTTTCTGAAAATTTTATTCTACCTCTCCTTTGCTCGTTGTTCTTGCTTCTAGAAATCTGTTTCTAGAAATTGGATTATTTTTCTTATATGCTTTTGTGTTGAATGGTTTAGAAATTGTTCCTGTAGGACCCCGTTTTCGGAGCCCAACATTCAGAGTTACAAAATGTGAGCAAACTCATTCTTCGACTTCAGAACAGATTTTGGGAAATTTCTAATGGGAATTTCCATTTGGCTTCTTCAGAACATTTGTTCTCCATTATCTTAAGTTTCTAAAGACACCAAAAACATTCAATTTGGTTTAGAAATCTGAAAGTTATAGCCCAAACATTTTCGGACTATTATTAAACTGAGACTGCACACTATACTCGAGTTCTATCCAGAAATTGAAAGTTTTAGAGACTGGATTAAAATTCAATTCCTTCAGATAATTTGTAGCTTCATGTCTCTAGTTTAGTTAGAAAACAAGAATCATCTCATTTGGATCCATAGAGCTCCAGGAATCATCAAAATACTAAAGTATGTTCAATAGAATAACACTAGTTCATGTCCTTTAAGAGCACACTCACTGTACCCGTCCCATGTTTTTTCACCCAATCTTTCTTACTTCATTTCAGATAGCTTCAATTTTTGGTGGAGATATAGACCAAAGTCTTACGATTCCAATGGTTGAAGAATCAAGTCATTTGGAAGTCTAGAGAAGAAGTTATGGTCAAAGAAAGCAACCATATTTATAACCTCATTCAACTTGAACCTATTTTGGCGCGATTTCCATAACTTTCACAAACAACATCGGATTGATCTCGTTTTTGGACCATTAGAAAGAGGGCTTTGAGATCTACAACTTTCATAAGACCTCAAAGACAAATTCGATCTTCTAAGGGATCAAAAATGGAACAGAAGATAGAAGATGAACAGTAACTTACTTTCACTTCGTCTTACTTGCACTTCGTCTTACTTTCACTTCGTCTTAAAATTTCATCTTAGAACTTCGTCTTAAAACTTCGTCTTAGAACTTTGTCTTAAACCTTCGTCTTAGAGCTTCATCTTACTTTCACTTCATCTTACTTTTGCTCTAGAACGTCTCCACTTATAAAGATCATAACTTTCCGCTCAGATGTCCAAAATTTTCATACTATATACCGTTGGAAAGGTAAAAGGAAGATCTACAACTTTCCAGAATACCTCCCAAACAATTTCAGCCTCTATAAGGGTTAAAATTTCCAAACAATGTAGCTGTCCCGAAATTCTACCCTATGCAGTATCAC
The DNA here is from genome assembly GCA_027563825.1 of Erythroxylum mucronatum. Taxonomy (NCBI): domain Eukaryota; kingdom Viridiplantae; phylum Streptophyta; class Magnoliopsida; order Malpighiales; family Erythroxylaceae; genus Erythroxylum; species Erythroxylum mucronatum. The sequence goes on along the minus strand of JAOSBP010000007.1, from coordinate 15,147,990 downwards.
AAACTTCAAACGATCATAAATTCCAGCTCCGATATCAAAAAAATTTCACACTTTATATCGTTAGAAAACTAGAACGACAAGCAACAACTTTCATGAAGACAACTTTGGCTAATTCTACCTAGACCGATACAGTTTTTCTTTTGAGTTCCGAACACAACCTCTACACCCATAGAAACTTACAAAATACAACATCTCCTCATATCAACCCACTACTTGGTACCTTTCGGTAACACTTGAACCTCACCTTAAGTAATTCATCCTATACAACCTTTCCAACTTCTAACATGCTATTCTAAAACAAACACCTATTGGCAATTTCAAAAAAGATGAATATGCACATACACATTCCTCTCCTCAACTATCG
>JAOSBP010000007.1:15125007-15143444 GCA_027563825.1 Erythroxylum mucronatum | reverse complement strand
AAACCTAACATATCCTACTTCCATCCATTTGGTTGCAAGTGCTCTATATTGAATACAAAGGAAGTTCTGGATAAATTTGATTCCAAGACCTATTCAGGAATTTTTCTAGGCTATTCTTTATCATCGAAAGCTATTAGGGTTTACAACCTTACCTCTAAGACTGTTGATGTAGCACTCCACTCTCACAAGACACATACCCGACATCCTGGTGATATCCGAGTATGTATCTCACAAGGGTGACATACTAGAACGATCACTCAGTCAAAATTTATTACAAAACTTTTGTTTCTTTAAAACAAGGTACATGTAAGCAAAAATCACTAATCAAATCCGGGCCATGCCATTTAAAAACATTTCGATTTCCAAGTTACAATTTTCTTTTTTCAAACATTAGTATTCAACAATAATTTGGGCCTATTTCAGATACACAACACTTGAAATCATAAAGTCATTTCACTACCAATTTATTTACACACCCTTTGTACAATTTTTGTGGAACATAATTCAAAAATAAAATCAGTGAAGATAATATGCACGTGCAACTGATCCTGACCCCTAATCCACATCAAACTTCAGTGGCTATACTCCTTTTAGCCTAGCTGAAAATTCCTCAAAACCTAAAAAGCCACATTGCAAATTTTGCTGAGTTTTGCAAACTCAGTGAGTGAATCATCATTGACGAGTTCACCGGATTACGCATACACGTCACATATATCACAATTAGTCACTCAAAGATATTCATATAACATGGCATCTCATATGATCACACATTTCACGTAGCCAAGTGTAGCAACAGTTCACACTTCAACTTTGCAAATCACGTAACGAATTTCAATCTTATAAGAATGCTATATGTATGAGACTCACATTCGTTCTTATTGTTGTGATTGAGTGCCTATCACATACTTATACAAATACTAGCCCATAGGGCTTAGCCAGAACAGAATCACGGAGCATAGCTCTACGTGCACACACATATATCACGAAGCAAAGCTCTACATGGAAGCGCTTCATATTGGCAACTCAAGTCACAACGCCTTTATCTGTGCATGCATTTTATGAAATGCATCAAAACTGAATATGGCATATATGGCAATCATATATGATGCTCAACAAAACTTATAATCATTGGATATAAGTCCGACATTCAACTTTCGTTGAGAATTCACATAACATTCATAATTTCATAGCAATCAAAGTCACAATCAAAGCACTTCCAATACATTCCCGAATATTGATCTCCTCGGACAATTAAAGTCCGGAATTCATAGACAAATCGCAAATAGTTTGATAATATTGGAAGTTAACAAAACAAATCAAATCAATCCTAGGAAATCATCTAGGTTGACTCACAGTACGGTCCAATAAGCTATTGCCTGGATGGTCTAGCAATGTCCGACTGGCGTCTGATGTGCTCCTCTGAAATATACAAAACACATTCATAAATATCACAGTTTTGCACAAATACACAAGTGGTCCTTTTATGCACACCAATATAGAGAATGTATGCACAATGCATGTTCAAAGACAATTCCGGGGTACAATATTGAGATCCTTATCAACAAATCATTCAGATATCAAAGCCCTCATTAATACCATGTATATTTACAATTGGATTGAACAAAGCAATGCCAAACAATTTCATAACTTTATTGACCACTTCAGATTTTTCCTCTAATACACATGTAGGTCAACTTTTCATACTAAATCTGATAAAGTAAATGACAAAATTAGACAAAACTTCCTTCTGTAAAGTTGTTCTTCCATGTCTTAACTTTCGAATGACACCAAAATCATTCAATGTGGTTTAGTATACGAAAAGATATACTCAAAATTTAGATGGTTCATAAGTTTTAACAGAATTCTTACCTCAATGTCCACCCAAATTTTGAAATTCTTAGAGATAGAATTAAAACTCCATTTCTTCATAAAAGTTGTAGCCCTATGTCTCTAGTTTACTCTAAATAAAACATGACCCAATTTGGATAACTACAGAGAACGTTATGGTCAAAATATGAAAGTATGTTCGAGCTGTAAAGGGAGAGACTTTGCCGCAGCGAGAACAAAAAGTTTGGCCATAGCGAGAACAACAATATGGCCTCGACGAACACTCCAAAAGCCAGATTTTCTCAGGAATTTTTGCAAAGATCGTCGCGGCAAGAGTTCGCCGTGACGAACTAAAAAGATTTAGCGAACTTTTACAGAAGATTCGTCTTCCCAACTTTTCTAGGTTTTCACTTTCTCACTCTACCATTATGCACTTCTATACCTAAATCAATCTCTAAAACTTCCCTTCATTTAACTCTTAATTTAGTTCAAATCATTCACATAAGATCAAAATTCAAGATACACACTTAAACATCTAAATTTATTTCTACTGATACTCAACAGATACATGCAGACAACAACCCATTTTCGGTTTTCTCTAAACCATGACAGAGTGTATATGCATTCCTAAACTTTCCAGCACTCTTCCAAACTCATTTCAAACTAAAACAGAACTTATTTCATACTTTTCTGGACACATTTCTATTTTACAGATCCATCATCTAATTCATTCATCACCAAAACTTTTCTTCTCTAACCTCACATGCACGCATTCATTTCCATAGTAAAACATCATTTACAGCAACCAAAACCTAACTTAAACATAACTTACTTGATTCGGCTATAAATTCCAGCAAGGAGAACAGATCAAAAACACTGAGAGTCTCACAAATTGATATTTGGATGTTAAGTGTTTCTTCACCGAGGAGGACACTTACAATGCATCAATCCTAACCTCAAACATCATACTCGTGTACACTTTGCATGTCATATATGTGTCCTAACAATTTCAAGCCACTTGTCATACCTAATTAACCATTTGTCATCTACCTATTATTGTCATTTGTCCCAATTATAGGATGCCACGTGTCACACCATAATTGGCCAATAAATCAATATTTTTTAAATTTCACCAAAAATACCAAAAAATCCTAAATAATACCAGAATTGCCAAAACACATTTTAATCATATGTAACAACTCAATTGTACCCGAAAATGTCAAAGAATGCATGTACATATGAATGTGCAAAAATGTGCATTTCACAATTAATTTATGCATGACGTGCATTTTTCCTAATTTCTCAGAAATTTTCTCAAAATTCACAAATCTAGCCCTAACATAGGTAACAGGATGTTACACTTATTATGGAGCTTATCAATATCTGTATGAAATTTGTTAACACAACTGGTTTTATACTGATTTTCTCATCTTGTAGATGGAAACTTCTTCAGGTCTGAGATATTAGAGTTTGTTTTTGCCAACAAGCTTTCTTTGGTGACAATTTTCACTAGGGAAAGTGCACCTTTGATTTTTGAGAGTTCAATCAAAAAGCATATTAGAGTTATCATCCTGTATTTTTGGCTTGTAGTTACTAATAATATGATTGTTTAGTATGTCTCATTGACTATCTTGCTTTCCTTTATTCAGTTGTTGTTGTTTGCAACTCAAACGATTCACAAAATGATGTTACATTGTTATTTTATATTTCTATTGCGATTATATAATGAATGCTGACATAAGTTGGACCAGAAAAATTAACCATTGCAAAATGTTAGAAAGTAAAATTAATACTAAAAATAGAATTTAATAATAATAAGAAGAAGAAGAAGAAAATTAATTTTGTATAATAATTAATAATAATAATAAATATATAAATAAAACTAATAATAATAAATAAATAAACAACAAATAATAATAATAATCAAATTAATAATAATTGATAAAATTAATAATAATAAGAATAATAATAAGTAGAAAATTTATAATTATTATTAATAATAATAAGAATAATTAATAATAATAAGAATAAAAAAGTTAACAAATAATAATAATAATAACAATAATAATAAGAAATTAATTTCGTTTAATAACATTAAATTGTGATAATAATAAGAATAATAATAAGCAGAAAATGTATAATAATAATAATAATAAGATAATTGATTTCATATAATAAATTAATAACAATAATTAATAATAAAAATAAAAATAATTAGTAATAAAAAAGAAGAAGAAGAAATTCTTAGGAAAATAAATAATTCATTCACTAATTATTGAATAACATTAAGATAAACAAAAAATTCAATCTCTACCCTAAATGTTTTACTAAATTAATTTTTTCACATATTTGATGAAATTCAACTAGGGAGAGGCATATGAAGTCTAACCTCTTTTCATTATAAAAGGTAATTGGGGTAATCATACGAGACTCTTTTTGTATAAGAATTAGACATTACATTCAGGTTGAGTTTACCGGTTATTACTAAATTTTAGAATTTACGTCACTAGCTATCTGGTATAGCAGTTTAATAAAATATTAAGGTCCTGTATGTTTCTACTTTTATTTTTGATTTTCTATTTTTGTTTTGGAGTTTACTTAAAAAATTTTGTTTAAAATTTTAATTTCTGTTTTTAATTTTGGGTTTTTCCGGTATTCAAAAATTATGAAAGCTAAAAAAGTGGTTTTTTTATTTTGTATTTATTTTTTCATAATCTAACTTACTATTAACTAAATATATATTATTTAATTATTTAATATATTAAATTTAATAAGAATTATGAATAATTTAAGATTATATTATATTTAATTAATTAAAATTAATTATTCATAAGAATTATGAATAATTTAATTTTACTTAATAATTTTATTTAATTTTTTTAATTAAACAACAACAACAACAACAACAACATTTAGTACTCGCTAAGGCTTGGGATATGGGGAGGTCTAGCAATACCTTGCTTTACCCTTAATTAGTAGAGAGTTTGTTTTTAAATTTTTAAAATAAATTAAATATAATAATTAGAGGAATATAATTAGATTTAAAATATTTTTAGAATATATAAAATTTTAAAAATTTTGATTTAATAATTAAAGTATATTTAAAATAAATATTGACTTATAAATAAAAATTTAATTTTAAATTATTTAATTAAAAATAAAATAATTTAATTAATAATTTGTTAATAAATATTATATAAGAGATTGAAATAAATTAATTTAATTAAAAATAATTTATCTTTATAATTTTTCTAATATGTAATTATATAAAAATATATTTACGTTGACATTAGCAATCAAATAATTTTTAATTTTTACTGAAAAACAAAAATCAAATATAAGAAACTAAAAATTATAATGAAAAAATAAAAGTGAAACTTAAGGAACCGTGAAAAAGCAGAGTAATATTTTGAACAATTTTCGCTGAAATTGGCAAATAGATCGTCCATGGGCTCTCACGTTTCCATCTACCAGACTAATTTCTTCAACATGTGTGTCACACCAGATCCAACCAAACCTACCAATCATACCAACAGTCAAGGGCAAAGGCTCTTTAGAGAAAGTAACTTCAGATGCTGAAACATCATCCGTTCCTAGTAGTTTCCATGTAGGGGTTCTCTTGTCGCCCCAAACTCTCACTTCTATATATTTGACCCACTCTGCTGCCACCACTTAACAGCCACCTCTATCCCTGCCTCTCTCTCTTGCAGTTTTTTATAAAAAAATACCTTTTTTGAAAAGGTCATCTAACTGGAGAGAAACATGAATGGTCAATCTCCAATTGTTTCGGAAGCTGGTCGGACCATGATCATCGGTTCTACTGGATATATAGGTCGGTTTGTGACAGAGGCCAGCCTAGAATCTGGCAGGGGCACCTACGTTTTAGTCCGTTCAAGACTACTCAGCCCCTCTAAGGCCTCCATCATCAAGACCTTCCAGGAGAAAGGATGTAACATCATATATGTACCATACCAATGTTAAGCTTGTTTTCTTGTTAAATTCTTCACTTGGTGTGACATGCATAACTAAACACACAAGTCTTCAAGTAGTGTTACAGTTTGGTTTATTAATAATTATGATATGTTCTATTTTGATTGATTGTGGTAAAAACAGGGATCGATAAATGACCAAAGTTTGATGGAGAAGGTGATTAGGGAAAACCACTTGGAAGTAGTGATATCAGCTGTTGCGGGTTATGCGATACTAGACCAAATCCCCCTAATTAAGGCCATTAAAGCTGCAGGCACGGTTAAGGTATATAAATAAATAAATGTTACTGTTATATTCAATGCTTTCATATCTAAAGTCACCTTAAATAAACTGCATTGCCTAGATATTTGAAAAGTAACCTTGCAAGTTCTGAAACCGTTGCTTGCTTCACAATAGAAATGTTTCTGGCTTTGAGTTCGTTTCTCAGCTGAAAGAAGAAACGGTTTTTTGCACATGGAAAAAAAATCTTTTGTTTTGGATTCTTGTTCTTTGTGCGTGTGCTCATATGTCAACTTTCTTACTTTTAGATGAGAAAGAAAAAACTTTTCACATAGATGCTTTCAACTTGTCGGTGAAAATATATTTACTGGAGAGAAATTATTTTGTTGGTTTAGAAATTTTTGCCATCAGAATTTGGTCATGACATAGACCGAGCAGAGCCAGTAGAGCCAGGGCTAACCATGTACAAGGAGAAGAGAAAGATAAGAAGGCTGATAGAGGAAGCTGGGATTCCGCACACTTATATTTGCTGCAACTCCATTGCATCCTGGCCCTACCCTGACAACACTCACCCTAGTGAAGTCCCCCCTCCCATGGATTGCTTCCAAATCTACGGTGACGGTTCTGTCAAAGGTGCTTAATTACATCCTTACATTTTCACATGAACATTCATAACTTTCTCACTGAGAAGCTGAGTGTAAAGATTCTATATCAGAATCTACATCCCACTACATTTTCTTTTTTAGGGTGTAAGGCATCCATCTTAGGCTGAATGTTATTTTTTATACCAAGACCTTAGCTTTTTAGTTGCATACTAGGAGTTTAAAGACTTTTTCTTTTCTTAATTAAATTTGTTATGTATCAAAGGAAAATCTTTTTACTCACGAATATATATCACCTCTTCTGTTTAATGGTCTCCTAACCCCAACCTCTTGCAAGGACTCCAAACCAATTACTAGAGGTGAAGAGTGCTACCACTGCACCAGAAAAGTCATAACGACAAGTTGATCGTTGTCTAACTATATTGTAAATTCTGTCTGAAAATAGACTGAAAAAAGAATTGGTTACTTGCATAGGTTCTCCGCTAGATGTAGGTGGGAAGAGTGGGAAAGAGGTCACTTCACATCTATCTCTGCTGATTATTGCATTTTGAGAAAAGAAATGAGTTTTGTGCTGATGTTGACAGCATATTTTGTTGATGGCAAAGACATTGGGAACCTGACAATAAGGGCAGTGAAAGACGAGCGCACAACCAACAAGACCGTCCACTTTCGACCTCCTAAGAACCTACTCAACATGAATGACCTTTCATCCTTGTGGGAGGCCAAAATTAGACGCAAGCTCCCTAGATTTACCGTCTCTGAAGATGTTCTTCTTAACGCTGCTAAAGGTTTGCTTCTATTCCTTTTCCATTGCGTGCTAATACCGGCAATCTTCAACATTATTGCCAACCAATGTCTTATATATCAACGTACCATCCCATCCCATTCATACCAGAACCATTTTTAAAAACTATTTTTAGGTTTAAAAACATTTAAAATTTTTCCTAATTTAAAATTTTAATATAATATTTTTCATAATTTTAACTTATTAGTCAATGCAACTCGAAATTTTACGGCATAATGCAATTTTATACCCTTTCCTGTGCTGGTACTCTTCGAAATTCAGAACAATTCACACTCTTAAACAATGAGTAGCGCTTCTTTATCTTTGCTTTCCTGTGGGTAGTATCTCTGCTTTTATGTGATAACCTGCTAAGTTTCTTGCCTTTGTGTGTTGACAGAAATGCGGATCCCACAAAGCATTGTAGCAGCAATTACGCATGACATATTCATCAAAGGGTGTCAGGTAAATTACAGTTTGGACAAAGAGAGTGATGTGGATGTGTGTTCTTTGTATCCAGATGCAACTTTCCGAACCATGGATGACTGCTTCGATGACTTCCTAGCAATGCTCGTCGATAATGCAAAGACAGTGAAAAAGGCAGCAGGCAAGGACAATGGCATTATCATGCCAGATACTAAACGGGAGCCACTCCCTATTACTGCTTGATGTTTCACTCCCAGTAGGATTTCCACTCACTGAAGTGGAAATATGCGTTTTAAAAATATTTAAAAGATTCTATGCTAAGCAGCTCAAATTTTCATGCAATAATCCCAATTATTTCTGTCCGTGCAGGCAGATCAAAACCAGAAAGATTATAGAGATAATAAACTCATTATGTATCCTTGCATGTTTCAGTAGTCACTAAAAAAGATCACATATATGGTCAAATCACTCATGTATCCTAATATATATATATCATATCATAGTATTCTGTTCAACTCACTCATGTATCCAAATATATATCATATCTTAGTAATCTAAATCATATTGAACCTATAGTTAAAAATGAATTTGGACTCGAAAATGAAGCCATCACAAAGCACTTCTTCCTGGACAATACACCTAAATATGAAATTAGAAATAAGGACTGTAAAAATGACAGTCGATACTGCCATAGTTTTCTGTATGAAAATAATAACAAACATCAACTATAAACAAAATATGGCCTTCTATGCAAGATGAGATAAAGTAAACAGAGTCTAGAAGAATGTGATTGTTTTTCATCGCAATTTGTGAAAGGCTTGTGAGCCTTAATATTCAAGTAAAGACAAAACCAGAAAGAGATTCATAGATTATACTACAACTAATAATTTTATCTAGTTTGATCTAAGTTTATCTACAAAGATTGAATAGTAATCTTATCTACAAAGATTAAATAGTTAGGATACATGTAAATCAAAACGTTATTAGCTCCCTCAAGCTCATGATGGGTAGCAATCGTGAGCTTGGGACGAAGACCTTGGAATGTTGAAGAGGATAAAAGCTTGGTCATAAAATCAACAACTTAAAGCGCAAATGCTGTGTCTGATGAAGAGGGCTTTGTTAGCCACCTGTTACGAACAAAACGTATATCAATTTCAATGTTCTTGGTATGACCGTAAGTGATAAGATCAGAAGCAAGGAATGTAGCACCAAGATTATCACACTAGAGAGTAGGTGTAACATTAGAGAAGCCAATTTCTCCTAGAAGAGAAGTGATCCAACAGAGTTCTGCTACAGCTAAAGCAATGCTCTGATATTCAACTTCAATACTAGATCTAGTAATAGTAGGTTGTTTCTTAGCACTCCTAGAGATTAAATTGGGCCCATGATAGATGTAGCATGCAGAAGTAAAGGAACGATCATCACCGCAACCAACCAAATCAATGTCATAATAGGCATGTAATTAAAGTGAGGACGATATGAGAAAGTGAATACCGTGAGATGATTTGGAGTGAAGATAGTGGAGAATCCATTTAACTGCAGTCTAATGCACATCAATGGGGCAATGTAAAAATTGGGAGACCTTATTCACAACAAATTGAATGTTAGGGTGATAAGGTAGAGATATTGAAGAGCACCAACAATGCCTTGTTACTCAGATGGATTAGAAAGGGGTGTGTCATGTAGTTTGGATAGAGGGAGGGACGAAGTAATCGAAGTGTGAAAAGTTTTGGAATGATTAATACTTTTTGAAGAAGAAGATCATCGGTATTTGGTTTGGGTAAGATGAATACTAGTGGATGTTGACGTGGCTTCAAGATCAAGAAAATGATGTAGTGAACCTAAGTCTTTAATAGAGAAAGTGCAACGAAGATTTTGGATAAGGGTGGAAATGAAGGATGGAAATGGTATTAATAAAAAGAGAAGGGTCAGATTTTGATGGAAGTAAAGTGTAGGTCAATAAGTTTTTGACTCAAACGATGAAACCAAGCTTTAGGAGCTTATTTGAGACTATATAAGGCTTTGTGAAGTTGACAAACATGATAAGGATAATGAGGATCTTGAAAACTAGGAGGTTGGGACATGAAGACTTGTTCATGGTGATGACCATGAAGAAAGGCATTATTAACACCAATTAGGACTGACCAATTTTTATAAAAATCAATGGTAAGGATGAGGCAAATGGTAGTGGGTTTAATAACAAGACTGAAGGTGTCAGTGTGGTCAATACTAGAAGCTTAGTGAAAACCTTTGTCAACCATATGAGCTTTATAACATTGAATAGTACCATTAGGATTACATTAGACGTAATGATCATGTCGTTCGAGCATTAAATTTTATAAGCCCTCAAATACCGCAAGCGTACAGGTTGTGACTGTAGTATAAGAGATGTCGGTCCCACGAGGAAAGGGACTAATCTAATCCTAAAATCTAAGGCCAATAATATATAAAACTTAAAATAAACAATGCATGGAAAGTAATAACAAGACTTGAGTTTAACCACTTAAATCAGAAATTAGACACAAAATAATTAACTATTGAGCAATATGCAATCACAATAGAAATCAACCTAAGGAATTTACCAATTTGTGAGAAAGGAGATTTTACTTGTTATTTGTAACACTAGACTTTCTAAGCCTTGTTGTGTTGTTATGTATTTGGAGATACTACTATATATTGAAATATATATGGTTGTATATGAGTTCAAAGATGTATTTAAGTCATTTGCGTATATATGTTATGATTTATAATGTTACATGCCCTTATATGAACCTAGAGTTCATCGGTATGCGAAATCTTGGAGATTTCTGACATATAAGGTTTTAAGTGTGTAAAACCGAGTCCATTGGATGGATATGACCATGGTGGTTAAATTAAATGTGTTCTAATTGTTAGAGTTATGTAAATATAGTGCCTTGAAAAGCAAGTGTATTTACATGTAACTTAATCTTCTTCAATTACAGTCTTGTAATAAAAATATTTATTATTAATAGAACAAAAGAGTTTGGTTTTTATGAGCATTATATATCTAGCCATAAGGTACCGAGATTCTTTTGTAAGTAATATACATATACATAGATATGTATGAGAAACATGTATATTATAAGAATCTAAAATAATAGATTCACAGTTGAATAATCAAGTTGGTTTAATTATGGTTTAGACTATAGTGTTGTAATTTATCTCCATGTAAGTAAAGGAGTTTACTTCAGGGGAATGATGAGTTTCATATCATGATAATAGTCGACTATTGATAATGGCACTATTAAATGAATATGGAATCAAGTTTGTTTTCAAGAATAAAGTAGGCCATTACTTTAGTCTTAAAACATACATTTTAGCATTATGGACCACAATTTTGATGAGCGGTGAACTCATATGTGTTTCATTATAATTCTTGATATGATCGGAATGGATTTTTATAAAGTATTAATCCAGTGTTTGCATGTTAGAATTATTAATTGAAACATGTATCAGGGAACAATCACTCAAATAAAGAGTTTATAGTGATATCACCACTTTTAGGTGTTTTATGGAGATTGGTGATTAAACTGGCGGCAGGAGTTTAATAGACTAGCTACCCATCAAGTTTTAACATCAAGATGAGATCTTGTGTGTTAATCACCATATAGAATAAAATGGGAGATCTAGAAGGAAAAACCAACATAAGGACAAAATGGTAATTTTACCCTTTGTTGTACGGATGGCTATAATAAGGCTCATAATAGGGTTTGTAATTTGACATATTGTTTGAAATATGTGTTCTCATAATATTTAGTAATTCAAGAGTTAAACTAATTACCTTTAATGGAATGACATTTAGTTAATAAGCTAGAATTAATTTTAATGAGATTAAATCAATTCTAGGCTTATTGAAGCTTGAATTATCTAAGTCTAATAAGATTCCCCACTTGGCTTCAAGGAAGGTTATCAAGCAAAGTAAGAAATATAAATGGAGGTTTTAAAGCCTATGATTGAATCTTGGGCTTGTGCTAATTAATGGTTAATTAGAAGCCCAAATATACATTTAAAAATGGGCTAGACTTTGTTTTAATTTAATTAATTATATTAATTATATTAAAACAAATTTTTTAAAGAAAGGAGAAGGAATTTCGATTTTTAATGGGTTGAATGTGCAGCTGCACATTTGGCATTGAATTGCTAAATAAAGATGGTATTTATCATGCATTATCATCATTAAATAGAGTAATGATCTTACCATTAAATGGTTTAATGGTTATCTTTTAATGATAACATGTAAACTATTAGCATTCATTGGATTAAAGAAGAAATAGGTAGATTGGATGGCCATCTTCCTTCTTTCATCATCCAAAACCGAAATTGATAGGTCTTATTTAGGTTAATAGTCTTTTCATATAGCCATCTTTAAGATAAATGAGAAGAGTCTCATTTATTAGCTTCTTTATGATTGATTAAAGAAAGAAGTGATGCATTTGATTCAAATCTCTTCTTTCCTTTGAGGTTAACCGAAATTGGGAGTGGTAAGAAAGTGTTCTTGCATTTTTATCACTCTCTCTCCTATCTTGCATGGTGGTGCCGAAATTTGCATGAAAAACTTCTCAATTTTGGCTTCTTTCTTCTAAGAAAAATCTCCTTCAAAGTGTTTCTACTCCTTTCCCACCAAAGGATCTTGTTAACCAAGTTGTCCAAGAAGAACAAGTGGTAGATTGGATTGGTTGAGGATATAATATCGAGAAGAGGAAACAATAACAAGAAGAAGAGGATACATCATCTTAGAGAGGATACATTGCCGAGGATAAGATAATACAGCAAGGCGTTAAAGCTGTAGCGAAGGAGTCGGTAATATTTCCACCATCTTTTTCTTATGTTAACTATTATCCTTATATCGTATCATGTATGGATTGACATGTTGATTTGGTTATCCTGCTTCCGCTGTGTTATGATTTCTAAAAAGGTTTTGAAATCCACCGTTTAACCAAATATTGCATGTTTTCATTTCTAATCTAACACTAATGCCTTAAAGACATGATTTATAGACTTATTGGACACTTAGAAAGCTTAATTGAAAAAGTTGTTGTACATAAGGTCTTATTAGCAAATTGTTAAAAGTTAAAGGACTTAAATGTAATTTTTCAATTCTTGGAGGACCCATTTGTAATTTTATAAAGTTAAGGGGCTTAATTATAATTTTCAAGAGTTCGAGGACAAAAATGAAAATAAAAGTTTTGGTGATGCCCAAATTTTGGGCTTAATTGCAAATTTAGGAAAAGTTTGGAGGGTATAATGGTAATTTCACATAACTAAGGGCAATAAGGTAAATTTATCAAATTCTAGACCCTTCGTTATGTGTGTGGCCGTGCAACCCATTATTTGGCATTAAAACACTTAGTTTTAATTAGAAGAAAGGAGAAGAAAGGAGAAAAGAGGAGGGGAAGGAGAAGTTTTGTCCATCACTCCATTTTCACCAAGTTTTTGATTTTTCAACTCAAATCAAAGTGTTCTAAGCTAATTTAGGGTCAAAGAACTCAAATCTATCATTAGATTTGAGAAATTATCAAAGGACTTGAAGATATCACTAAGGGAAAGTATAGGTAAATTTTGTCTCATCTGTCCTACATTATGATTTTGAGTTTGGTGTTAAGATATGTTGTTCTCCATGCTTAAATATTCATGAAACATGGTTTAGGTGAACGAAATTGTCATGGAGAGGGTTCTCTAAGTCAAAACCGAAATGCCCCTCTATGGTAAAAGTTTGTGAATTTTTAAATAACTTTTGGAATTGATGTTTTAAATGAATTCTATGGTATTAATTACACATGTATAATGTGAATTGATGATGAAGAATGATGAAGATGCATGTTGTTTAAGGTTGGGTCGAAATGGTGGGAGAATAAGTGGATTAAGGTAATGAGTTGTATAATTGATAAATGTAGCTAAAATGAAAGGAGTTGGTTTGAATGGAGTGATGGAATGTGTCATTGATTGGAAGTGTTTACTATATAACAAGATAGGAGCATGAATTACTAAGATAAATTCTTGAAAATGTGACTTGAAAGTCATACACATTAGGTGTTTGTTAAAATGCCTAAGTGAACTTGACTTAGGATTTAAAGCTTTATAATGGTAAGCATTGGAAAATGCTTCATGTTTACTTAGAGCGAACTTGAGTTGTTGTTTAGATTGATGAGTAATGGCCTAATGCACTTGGATAAAGATGGGCTTAATTATGTTTTGAAATGAGTAAGTGTTGGATTAAAGGCATTAAATGCCTTAGAAAATGCAAAAGAAAAGCTAATGTGAATAGTAAGGAAGTAACCATGTGGGAAGTTTAATGGTCAAATCCTATAGCGTAAAGGGAGTGATATTGTGTTTTATACATTTAGTTGATGGTGTATAAATATGAAATTCATGTTTAAGTAGTAATTTCATTGTATGTCTTTTATGTATAAAGGCTCGAGAGCAGTGAATCAAGAAGTTCGTACCAAAGATTTTTGAAGGCAAGGGAGTGCACATCTTCTTTTAAGGTGAGTTGGGGAAACCATATTTCTCAAATAGGATTAGAAGATCCTAAGACAAGCATGATGACTTGTATGTGAATTTTGAACCTAGGCAACGTATGGTAGAATTGAATTTCAAATGGATGCTAATATACTTAGGTATTTAATAAATGACATTGTTTTGAATAACTCTTGGCATTGGTAGTGCAACTGATGTTTTTATTACGTAGTTTGGGAAATGACATTGTTTTCAACAACCCTACACTTGAAGTGCAAAAGAATAATGTTTTATTTTCTAAACTTACGTTTTTGAACAACTTTGTGCTTGGAGTGCAAAAGATGACTTTATTGCATGAAATAATGTTTTGGAACTTACATATGTATAACATAGTCTTGTATGTTGCATGCATTTGGTCTCTTTTGGCTTAGAGCCATAGCATGGTTTCATTTTATCGGTTGGGCCGATAAATAAAGGCATGGTGCCTTACCAAATTTTTGTACTTAATTTTTGTATATGATTTTTGTGATTGGTGAGGAAACGATTGGCCACTAGTGTTCTAGGCACAACAAATTAAGTGACCCCCATACCCTTGACACTGGTACATTGAAGTCAAGTCGTCGTATCAACACCTTTCTACGAGACTTGTAGGTAATTCCACACTTAGGGTCTGGACACCGACGAGGTCATCACCTAGGGTCATGACGCTTTTGTCGACTATATTCCGGACTCACCACAGATGAAATTCGAGCTAACACCGAGTATCAGTAGGTGTGCACATTAGTTTGGCCAACTAGTGGTGTCACACATGATTGTTTTGGCTTATCCTGATATTTGTTTTCTGACGAGATTTGATTTACATATGTGATGTTTTTATTCTTTTATGTACTAGAACTGGAACTTATGTTTACCGAATGAGTGAATTAATAGGCTAGGCCTATATGGTTCCTAACCAGTATATGTTGAGTCATAGGCTAGGCCTATGTGTTTCTATGTGTTGTATGTTCACTTTATAGGTTGTCTACATTGTCTTGGTGTGTATTGAGTCTTATCGTGATATATGTTTTTTTCTGCTCACTGAGTACATAATATACTTACCCCCTCCACTTTCCAACTATGCAGGTTAATTTAGTAAGCTTGAAGTTCTGAGTAGATCATGCGGTCTTTTGACAGTTTCGGGATATTACCGCACGTGGGTGGTTTCTGTTTTGTACTTTAGTTGCATAATGGCTCATGAATGGTTTTACTATTTTTATTACTTTGGTTATGTTGATATGTTTTATAATTTTATAAATTTAACTCTTGATTGTTTTGTCGTTGTAAAAGACCCTATGTATGAACTTTGACACTGTGATTGAGATTGCTTTAAGTGGACTTTAAAGTCCTAAAGTTGTGGTAAACTTTTTGGCGTGAATATAAAAGTGTGTTTAAAATTGTCTACAGGTTTTGAGATTTTCAAAATACAGCCATTGTGCTACCCAAATTTTTCAAAGAGAGAGAGAGAGAGAGAGAGAGAGATTCAGTTAGCCTTGCATAGTCAGATTAAGGATACTGTGAGTGTCCTTAGCCCGGGTATGGGGTGGTTGTCATGGGCCTGATGTGGTACCAGGTCATGACAATTAAATTGGTATCTGAGCCTGGTTTTGCATTTTCAAAAGTGTTATTACCGTTTTCAAAAAGTTCATGAGCCTTAGGAGTCGAGTCTGGGTGTTGAAAGTCTTTAGTAGAGAAGTTAAGTCTCAGATAGTTAAGTTGACGTCCTTAACGGTCGGATGATTTTGACCTCGATTAGATTCCACACCTAGGGTCTGTAAAGACGCTTCGTTTGTGATGATGTCATTTCATCTTAAGACTTTGCATCGCCTTAAGTTGACTTTGCTTTGTCTTAAGTTGACTCAATTCATCTGCTTATTAGCATTTGTCTGCTTTGTGGCATTTGTCTGATTTTTGGCATTAGTCTGCTTTGTGGCATTCGTCTGCTTTTCCGCATTCGTCTGCTTTTTTTGCATTCATCTGCTTTTTTTGTTGCATTCGTCTGCTTTGTGGCATTCGTCTGCTTTGTGGCATTCGTCTGTTTTATGGCATTCGTCTGCTTTTTGGCATTCGTCTGCTCCGCATTCATCCGCTCTTCCACATTTGTCTGCTTTTCTGCATTCATCTGCTTTCTGTTTCCTTTATAGTTGACCCTCCGCTTCTTCTGTATAATGTTCATCTTGAATCGTCTGGTCACATTTTTGACCCTCCAGATGATAGAATCCGTCTTCAAGGTCTTCATGAAAGTTGTAGATCTTGAAGTCTTCTTTCGAACAATCTAAAGAATTGTTTAGTCCGACGTCCATAGAGAAAGTTATGCCTTTTGTCCCTAAACAAGTTTGATAGGGTTATAGACATGTACTGCTTCTGTTAAATGTCTTCAAATGTTGGGCTCCAAAAGCGGGGTCCAGCAAAAGGAGTTTTAAGATTTGGTAAGAAGTGAAAGGTTAGTCCAAAATACATAGCCCACATGAGATCATTGAGAAGATTGGGCCTTTAGCCTATAAGTTAGCTTGGCCACCAGAGTTGTCTAAGATTCATAATGTTTTCCACGAATCGATGTTAAGGAAGTATCGATCTAATCCTTCGCATATTGTTCAACCTTCGAAGGTTCAATTAAGGGAGGATTTGACGTATGAAGAAGAACCAGTGGAGATTTTAGATTCAAAGGAAAAGGTTTTGAGGAACAAGACTGTGAAGATGGTTAAAGTTCTGTAGAAGAACCATTCTACAGAAGAGGTCACGTGGGAATCCTTGGAGGCCACGAGGGAGAAGTATCCATACCTCTTTAATGTCTCAAGTAAGAATTTTGAGGACAAAATTCTTTAAGTAGGGGAGAATTGTTGGATCCTGAATTTTTTTAAAGTTAAGCATGATTTAAAATCATTCTTGAGGTTTATTGGATTAATTATTTTTGGAGTTAATTGTTATGTCAAAGTTAGTAGGATTTATTGAATGGGTAAGTGGAATCAAAGTGCTAAGGTAATAAGGATGTTTAAGGGCATCTTTGGGAGATCACTTAAGCATAAAAGACATAAGGCTTATAAGGAAGGGAAAGAAGGGCTTTGTACACTCATTAAGGGTAGAAATGGAAGAAGAATATATTGTCATGCTTGTTAAGAAGAGAAAAACGTGAACTGAAGGGAGAGAAGGATGAAAAACGAAAATTATTTCCCCTTGATTTCTTTTTCCACATCCTTTTAATCTTTCTTAAAATGAAGGATAGTTCATCATCATCTTTAGTTGAATCTTGATCAGATTCACTATCAACATCCTTTTTTATTTCTTCAATCTTTAATGCTTTTGAAGATGTTATTCTATTTTTTTGAATCTTCTGATTCTTCTAACCAGCCTTTAATGCAATAGATTTATCTCTTTTAGGTTTATCTTCTGCATCATGCTCTACTTCTTGAATTTTCAGTGAACCAAGCAATTTATCTAGCTTCAGCTGACTTAAATCCTTGACCTCTTGTATTGCTGTTACTTTAGGTCTTCATCTTTTTGGAAGACTCTTAAGAATCTTTCTGACATGATCTTGACTTTCGTAGATTCTCCCTAAAGCTTTAAGTCCATTAATAATTATTTGGAATCGTCCGAATATCTGATCGATAGTCTCATCATCTTTCATCTTGAATAGCTTGTACTGATGGACAAGAATACTAATCTTAGACTCTTTCACTTGATTTGTGCCTTCATAAGCAATGGCTAAGGTATCCCTCATGTTGGACCCCGAATTTTAAGTGGAATTTAGAAAATAAGAAATGATGTAAAATAAGTGTTTTAAATATGTATTGTGAAATAGTTGTATGTATGTTTTAAGGAAATTTATGAGAAAAGCATTATTGGATATTTGTATGGTTTATGAAAGTTCAAGTGAATGAGTTGATTGAAAAGTTAGTAGAAAATCAAGAAATAAAAAGAAAAGTGGGAAAAAATTAATTAAGAAAGTTGACTTTTGGAGATAGAAAGTTTGACTTGAGAGTTGACTTTTTGATTTTGGGAAATTTTGAGGAAATGATCTTCATGAAACTTGTAGCTCCTGTCAAGAGCTTTTCGTAGCCATAAAGTTTGATATTTTTCGA
>JAOSBP010000007.1:15058083-15068977 GCA_027563825.1 Erythroxylum mucronatum | reverse complement strand
TGTTGGCTTGGGTTAGTTTTCTTTGCCTTCCCTGCCTTTGTCTGTTTTTTGCGCTAATGTTGATTTTATTAAAAAAACATTTTTTAGATATTACGTCCTTAGTGATTAAAATAGTTCCTCCTAAGTTGTAGGCTACTTTATGCTCAGTTTGTTTTTGTAAAAATGTTTCTTCTACAGTTCTATTTATTGGATAAGGTAATTTTTGAATAAATATTTAAATATATATTTCTTGCTTAGGTCTTGTTAATTTATAATAATATTTTTATATTCATAAATATATTCTTTCAAATAAAAAATATTACATATTTGCATATTGATTAAATCCCAGAGAGAGTTTTTTCTTTCTTCATTTTATATTTCTTGTTTTTATGAAGCTATATCCTTTCCTATAAATTCTTTATAAATTTCGTTTGTTAGTACTTGAAAAGCTTTTACTGGTTCTAGAGCATTTAAGAATGCATTGGTATTTTTTATCTTTTCTTCATTATCTAAGAGAAAATTTAATACTATTGCCGTAGTTTTATAATAATAAAATTTCGTAAAATACTTATGTTATTTAATCCTTTAAAGGGTTTTTCATGTTGTATTACTAGTGCTAATCTATTTGCCCATTCAAGTATATATTAATCATTATTAATTATAACTGAATATGCTTAAAAGTTAATGATTAATAATTAATTTATAAATAAAGTATATTTTAAAAAAGCAATTAATCTATTAAATTCTAATTACGATTAATTATATCAAAACTAATTAATTAAAAATTCTAGGCATGCCAATTAAGAGGTAATTAATTAATTATTTTTAAATTAATGAAGTACACTTTTTATATGTGTTAATTCTATTAGAATTAATTAATCAATTAATTATGTTATAATTAATAAATTAATCAATAATATTTAAATTAATAATTAATTATTTAAATTGTCCATTAATTATGTTATAACTACTCCACCAATTAATACTATTTTACTTAATTAATTTATTATTTAATAAAAAATGTTATAAAATTATATAGGTGTTAATTCCCCGCTAATAAGAAAAATAAAATAACATTCACTGTTTTCACAACCGTGCGTGGTAGTCACTTGTGAATATTAAGTCACAGACATGGCTACTTACTTATATATATATACATGAATTAATTAATTATATATTAATCATTATTAATTATAACTGAATAAAGTTAGCAGTTAATGATAATAATTAATTTATAAATAAAGTATATTTTAATTAAGCAATTAATTTATTAAATTATAATTACTATTAATTATTTCAAAACTAATTAATTCATAATTTTAGGCAAGACAATTAAGAGGTAATTAACTAATTATATTGAAATTAATTAAGTATACTTTTTTATATGTGTTAAATATATTATAATTAACTAATCAACTAATTATGTTATAATTAATAAACTAATTAATAATATTTTACGTAATACATTAGTTAATAAATAAAAATGTTATAAAATTATATAGGTGTTAATTGCCTGGTAACAAGAAAAAGAAAATAACATGTAGGATTGCGACTTAAGAAGTCATAACCATGCATTGCAGTCACACCTGTGAATATTAAGTCATAAGCCTGACTACTTATATATATATACTAAATATTGGTACTGAGTACCTATATATATATACTAAATATTGGTATATAATAATTAATAATGACTAACATATATAGTAAATATTAACATCCGCTACTTAATCAATTAATTATATTTTAATACATCAACTATTTAATCATATATTAATTATTATTAATTATAACTGAATAAACTTAACAGTTAATGATTAATAATTAATTTATAAATAAATTATATTTTTATAAACAATTTAATTTATTATATTTTAATTATTATTACTTATATCAAAATTAATTAATTAGTTAATTAAATAATTATATTAAATTAACTCATAATATTTTATATGTGCTAAATATCTTAAAATAAATTAATCAATTAATTATGTTATAATTAAATAATTAATACTTTCCTAATGAATTAAGAGAAAATGCGTGAGGAATTTATTCTCCAAATTTACTATATATCTCTATACTCTCACTGTCACGATCATACAATTCCAGCTAATTCTTCGCTGTCACGATCGTGCTTTTTCCGATATCTTCTCAATGTCACAATTGTGCTTATGCACGATCGTGTAAATCCTTTAAGGGTTAGTATGTCACGATCGTGCTTCTGCATGGTCGTGCAGCTCTTCTTGAGTTCCCTCTCCGTCGCCATGCATGATCATGACAGAGGTTCTTCTCCAGATTTTTACGAAACAAAATTTTTCATCACTTTTCCTCTCTCTTGCTTAATCTACGACTTCTAATTTATGTCTTCAATATTTCCTCTTCATTTTTACTTCCATTTCACCTCAACTCATTCTAATACAAATCAAAATCTATGACTGATTTAATTTAAAATTGATCTAAAATTAATAAAATAATTACAGTTAATGATTAATAATTACTAGATAAATAAAATTTATTAAATATAATTAATATATAATAAATTTACTAATTAAATTATTATAATTAATAGATTGATTACTTATTATTATTAAGGTAATTAAATGTAAATTCATAGGTGTGAATTAAGTGTCATTGTGACAAAGATATGTTTTTCATTTCTTAATTTAACATACTTAAAGTATAGTTAATTCATTAATTTTTATATAATTAATAATAATTAAAATATAATAAATCCATTGATTTATTAAATTATACTTTATTCATAATTAATTAAGTGTCATTGTGACAAAGATAACTAATTACAATTAACGATCAATAAATAATTTATAAATAAATTATATTTTAATAATTCAATTAATTTATTATATTTTAATTATCAGTAGTTAAGCCGAAATTAGTTAATTAGTTAATAAATTATTTTAATAAATTAATTATACTTTTATTAGTTAATTATATTTTTATATGTCTTAAATATATTATAATTAATTAATCAATTAATTATGTTACAATTAATCAACTAATTAATAATATTTTAATTAATTTATTAATGATTTAATAAAAAATGTTATAAAACTATATGGGTGTTCCTGTGACTATTAAGTCACAGGCGTCACTACTTAGCTATATATATATATATACTGAATATTACTATATAATAATTAATAATAATTAACAATTAATAATGCAGGATAATGAGTAACATATACAGTAAATATTAATATGTACTACTTAATTAATTATTTATATTTTAATACATCAATTAGTTAATTTTATATTAATTATTAATAATTATAACTGGATAATCTTAATAAATAATTTATAAATAAAGTACATTTTAATAAATCAATTAATATATTATATTTTAATTGCTATTAATTATATCAAAATTAATTAATTAACTATAATTTAAGTATATTTAAAGTATAGAATGAAAAATTTGTCACTCTATACTGAATTAATGTTAAGTAATCAATTTGTTAATTATATTTTAGTTAGTCAATTAATTATATATAAATTATATTTAATTAAAAATGACAAAAAAAATATGGGTAAGTAGTTACGCTGAAATTAGTTAATTAATTAATTATATTGTAATTAATTAATTATATTTTATATGTTTTAGATATATTATAATTAATTAACCAATTAATTATGTTATAATTAATCAACTAATTAATAATATTTTAATTAATTAATAAATGATTTAATAAAAAAATGCCATACAATTATATAGGTGATAATTTAAGTCACAATCGTGCATCAGAGTCATGCTTGTGATTATTAAGTCACAGGCGTGATTACTTGAATATTACTATATAATAATTAATAATAATTAACAATTAATATGCAGGATAATGAGTAAAATATTTACTAAATATTAATATGTACTACTTAATAAATTAAGTATATTTTAATACTTCAATTAATTAATTTTATATTAATTATTACTAATTATAATTAAATAAACTTAATAATTAATTTATAGATAAAGGATATTTTAATAAATTAATTTATTATATTTTAATTACCATTAATTATATCAAAATTAATTAATTAACTATAATTTAAGTATATTTAAATTATAGAATGAAAAATTGTCACTCTATACTTAATTAATGTTAAGTAATCAATCTATTAATTATATTTTAATTAGTCAATTAATTATATATAAATTATATTTAATTAAAAATGACAAAATATATGGATCAGTAGTTAAGCTCAAATTAGTTAATTAATTAATTATATTGTAATTAATTAACTATATTTTTATATGTGTTAAATATATTATAATGAACTAATCAATTAATTATGTTATAATTAATCAACTAATTAATAATATTTCAATTAATTAATAAATGATTTAATTAAAAAAATTTATACAATTATATAGTTGTTAATTGAGAACATGCACGAGTCACGCACACGCGTGACTACTTGAATATTACTATATAATAAGTTAATTAATAATGCAGGATAATGAGTAAAATATATACTAAATATTAATATGCACTACTTAATAAATTAAGTATATTTTAATACAACAATTAATTAATTTTATTTTAATTATTATTAATTGTAATTGAATAAACTTAATAATTAATTTATAAATAAAGTATATTTTAATAATTCAATGAATTTGTTTTATTTTAATCACAATTAATTATATCAAAATTAATTAAGTATAATTTAAGTATATTTAAATTATATATATTTCTGCACTCTCACTGTTATGCACGATCGTGCAATTCCAAACACGATTGTGCTTTTTCGGGTATCTCATTAATGTCACGATCGTGCAAATCCTCTGAGGGTTACTCTCTGTTACGCTTGTGCTTCTGCACGATCATGCAACTTCTCTAAACTCCCAATCTTGTGCACGATCGTGACAGGCGTTCTTCTCCAGATTTTTACCAAACAAGGTATTTTATCACTACTTCCTCTTCATTCTAATACAAATCAAAATCTATGATTGATTTATTTTAAAATTTAGGAAAACATAGATTAATAATTAAATTAAATTAACATCTTTATAATGTTATAACCTTTTTTTAAATAAATAAATAAATAATTAAAATATTATTAATTAGTTGATTAATTATAGCATTATTAATTGATTAATTAATTATAATATATTTAACACATATAAAAATATATTTAATAAATTAAAATATAATTGATTAATTAACTAATAAATTACTTTTTTGATATAATTAATAATAACTAAAACATAATGAATTAACTAATTTATTAAAATATAATTTATTTATGGATTAACTGTTTATCATTTGTTGTTATATTTATTCAGTTATAATTACTAAAAATTACTATATAATTAATTGATTGATTTATTAAAATATAATTAATTGATTGAGTAGAAATATTAGTATTTTGTATATATGTTAATCATGACCCTGCATTATTAATTGTTAATTTTTGTCTTCTCTTTCTTCTTTTTCTTTACAAGAATATTCTTAAAAAGACTTAATAATATTCAATAATCAACAATAACGTGAACTTAAGAAAAGAAAAGAAAAACAGCATAACCTGAACTGTCACAATAATACCTTAATAATTAAACTAGAATTATACTCATTCAAAACTAAAAACACTAAATCATAAAAACACGAATATAAAATAAAACAAATTAATAATAACAAGAAATTATTTTCTCATTTAATAATTAAAGATGTTAAAAGATCAATTCAACGAACACAATCTAAGCTTTTATGACTCATAATAATTCGTGAACAAACTATTCTTCACGTGCATAACCATAATTAACAAGTACCTCAACTGAAAGAGCATTTACAAGTGTGATAGACACTCACTCTGTTTTCCCTTCTTTCAAGTATTTAAAGGTCACAAATATTCACTCATTTTTCATTTCATGTTAAACATCAACCATAAGCTTGCTAGCTAGTCCAATCTTCACTACTAAATATCTAACACAAACATTAATCCGAAGGTCTTTATTTTGATTGTAATGAGGCCAAGATAAAGGTAAGGAAAAGGTAAAATTCGACTTTAAACCAAAGGACTAATTAAACATTTAAAATGATATAAACCAGTAAAATAAAAAAACATTGAATTCTTTCTTTTCAACTTGAAAGATAACCCTACCAATCTCCTTTACTTTTTCGGTCTCCTCTTTCCCTTCATTTTCTTTTTTTCCCCTTTTTCTTTTTTTTGCATGCCATTTTCTCCTTCTCTTTTTTTTCTTCCTTTTTCCCCCTCTTTCTCTTTCTTCTTCAATTGATATGATTTTTTTTCCCCAAACATACAATAACATATATATCTCCTTTGTTTGATGATTTGCTTTTTCTCCCGATATACAGTAACATATATACCTTTTAAATGCTCAACTTGCCCTTATAGCCGGTGAAATCAAAACAGATAAACAATAAAGGCCTGAGCTCCTGTTTCAGGTGTTAACCAAAAAAAGGTTCCAGGCAAGCTCAGAGGGATTGACTAAGGATAATATCATGGTGGGTTTTTAAGCTCTCAAGTTAAATCCTAAACACCTTCATCACTTTAATGTTTGCATAAAATCATGTAATCTCAACTAGTATTTGCAGGCAAGTTGTAGATTTGTTTAACCATGAAAGAATATTCTCAAGAAGGAATACTTTTAATTGGTCTCAAACCCTCACCAAAGAAAAGTCTCATTCATCTATCACAACAAGCTAATATCCTTTCAATTAAAATCCACGTCAATCAACTTATGTGTGCAAATATATTTATTCACTTATATTATGCATTTGTAATCCCGATTAAGTTCAGTCAATAATCAAACATCTTTAACTATTAAACAAAAAAAACACAAAATGTACAACAATCATAGTAACATCATAAGAAATTAAATAAAAGATCTAAGATGCAAACAACATTAATTAACACAATCAATAAAACTAAAAATAATTTTATGACAAACAATCAAAATAATAAAAGAAAAAGATAGAAATACAATACTAAGATGAAGGTAGATGCTTTCTCGAGCGAGGATTAAAATTCGCTAGCAAATCCCTGAACTCCTCAATATTTACCTTAATCTTGTCCAATCTCTCATTCGTACGCCATTCAAATACCATTAGTTGATTCATTAATGAGTGATATTCCACAGAATTAGGTGCAATGTTAAAATGTGTACCTTCATGTGGTAAAGTCTCATCCCCTTGCGTACCTTCACCTGCTTCGTCCTGATTGCACTTACTACTTGAAGCTTCTGCTCTCTTATTACTAACAACATAACGATCACCTTCCTGCCTAGCAAACTTCATGGACACCAAGGACTGCAAGTCTAAACTACAATTCCCTGAAACTAACTGCATACTTGTTCTCTCACTCAGTAAACCAAAATATTCGGCAATTTGGGTAACAAATGCCCGAACAACTATTTTTCAGGCTCTAATTTTGGCCACATCCATCATATGCACACTTAATCACATGCCAACGTTAAAGTGTTTAGCATTCACCACACACCACAACACAAACAATTTAGCTTTAGAAACTGTACCTTGGTTATCTCCTTTACCAAATATCGTACAAGTTAAAAACCTATGAAGATAACGTAAGCTTGGGTCCACTAAAGCAGACGATTTAGGCCTACTCGTAGAGAAAACATTTGTTGAGTTTATAATTTCATTCCAAAATTCTTTAGTACTAAATTCATCATGATAGACATATAAATCACTATGTGGAAATCCAAATATATCATTCAAATCATTTAAAGCAAGAACATATGTCTTATTCATTAATCTAAATATCAAATTAATCACGATACCATCTTCGTCATAGATCAAATGTAAAGTTGTCAAACATTCTAAATTTTGCAAAATTTTCCCATCCTATGTTTTACAACAGTTCATTAACTCAATCTACAATTCCTAATTCAGTTATAGCTCCATGATCAATAAATCTATTCAGCATAATCTGACGATCTTTTAAAGTTGCATACATTAATTGGCTCTCAACATCGTTAAATTGATGGCAAGGATTACCTAAAACAGGGACATTGTCTGCTTCAAAAGATGACGATGCTCCTAATCTCACATAAGGCATAATCTAAGTAACAATCAAGAATCAAAATATTTTCATTAATCTCAAACCACACAAAACAATTTATTGCTTAATTGAATTTAGAGTAGTTAAATATAATAGGCAAAGATGATAATCCAGCATCGTCATAGAATGAACAAACATTGAGCTTAAATATACATCCTTTAATAAATAATAATAAAGTAAAAGATAAAAACAAAAAAAGATAAAATAATGTTTTATGCTATCAGTTGTATGCTATATCAAAATGTTTTATATAATATCAAACTTGAAATATTTAATAATGAATCAACAATTCATTGAAAACTAAAGTTATTTTTATTCTTTCCATTTATTTAACAAAAAATCGAACAATTAAACACAATCCTTACGATTTAACAATTGTTTAATACAAAACAAATCGATAGCAAATAGCCAAATCAAAGCAAATTCTTAACCTAATACAATTCTTAACCGAATATAAAAACCAAGAAAGAAATCAACCAAATTGGATGATAAGCATAAAAAGTCAATTATATCTTATATCAAATTAAAGCCATAAAAAATGAAATAGTTAACGGTATAAAAAGAATGTATATGAAGAACGAAGCATCGACCCATATCAAAATAAGATATCAAATTAATACATTTTACTAAAAGCTCCGAAATATGTTTAACGATATAAAAGATTACCTGTAATTATAATAACCTTCCGACGGCGATAACGACAGACGACAATACCGAAGAGGCAAAGACGACAGCAACGACCCAACTCAATATCTAAACTCCGATGGAGATTCAAACAACTGGATTTTTCACTAGAGAACACGAAGAAGATGATGACAAAATAGGCGTAGGCTAGAACGAGCGTGATTTCAGAATTATGTTAAAGACCATAAAATGGGTCACGGGTGTGACTTTCTAAGTTGCACCCAGTAAGTTTTTTTTGGCTTAGTTAATTCAGTACATGTCTTTTTTTTTTTTCTTATTTTAATTAATTAAAACATTTTTTAAATTAGTTTTTTCAGTCACGGGCATGACTTAACAAGTCACACCCATAACTCAGGTGTAGATATTATAACAGTTCTATTTGCTTTCTGTATTTTATCCATTGATAACAAATGCATCACAATATAAATTTCCTAAATTATTTAATTTTTTATTCCAAAATTTTACAAACTAATTTTAATAATCCATTTTTTATATTCTAACTTATATATTTTTAATAATTCTGTCATAATTCCTTTCTTAATATGCAATTAAAATTTTTAATATTTATAACTTAATCACAAAATTTTAAATTACGCAATATTCATATACGCATTAAATAATATGACATGTTACGACTTTTTTTCATTATTTCAATTTATTAAAATATTTAATTCATAACAACAAAATTGAACTTTTATTTTAACTAAAATATTTAATTTATGATACAAAATTTAACTTTTGCTTTAGTCATAGATAATATTTGTATTTACCTACATTAAATATTTATAATTTTATGACAACATTTTAAATTACGCAATATTAAAGTAACATGTGACCTTTTTTACCTTAACTATCTACAATATTTAATTATTTTTTTTACATTTTTTTCAGTCACGGGCGTGACTTATACGTTTCCTTTTTTTCCATTACAAATTTTTAATAACTCATTTCACTAATCCATTTTTACTATTCTAATTTACATATTTTAATAATTCTATCATAACTCTTTTCTTATTATACATTTCAAAATTTAAATATTTGTAATTTTATCACAAAATTTTAAATTACACAAAATTTAATTATTTTGTTTTAGTCACACCCACTATATATCTTTATTACTTTTTACTTACATATTATAATATTTTTTAATTTAGTTTATATATTTTATCCATTTATAACAAATACATTTCCTTAATTTTAAATTTTTCATCCCAAATTTTTACCAACTAATTTTACTTATTCATTTCTAGTATTCTAGCTTATATATTTTTAATATGAAAAATTTTAACCTTTTTAAAAAATTAAACATTTCAAAATTTAAATATTTATAATTTTATTTCAAAATTTTAAATTGACCGATATTTATTTATACATTAAATAATATCATAATATAACATGTTTAAAATAAAAAATCGCACGATTAAATTAAGTGGGCATTATATTACTGGGCATTTGCTGAAGTAATTAGTTACATAGGCTTTCTTAGAAATTGATACTTGAGTGATTAGCTGATTTGTAAAAATATGGTGGATTTTTATTTGAGCCTAAGTGAGGAGTTGAGCCTATATGACTTTATTCGATAGTCATATCATTTATTTGATTGTGTGATACTCCCATAGGTAGTCCATCTAGAACTTGCCTTGAACCAATTTGAATCTACCAGATGCATGCTAAATAGAAATGATTAAGGCCCTCGCTCTTTTAGCCCTTGACTTAAACAACAACCTATGTCACTGTCCTTTGCAAACCTCTTAAAGCCTTTGATCTTTTGTTTGTAAAAAAAATCTTCATTTTAAACCTTAAACCCCATTAGTTTACCCCATCACAAGTTTAATAGAGTGCTAAGTTGCATCAGTTTGGGATTCTTGACAAAAATCTTTTTTTTCTAAGACACTTTGAGCAGCTTTCTTCATACCTCTACTTTTACAGCACATTACATATAGCTGCTAATGTTAGTTGTGTTTCTTGATTTTTGTGAAAAGAAAGGAAAAATAAAAAGAAAAAAAGAAAAGAAAAAGGAAAAGAATGACATATCGTAGCAACAAGAAGTGGGGAATAGTTAGTTATATCCATTCACATATCTCAAGAAATCTTTTTGTGTCCCTTTGCATATTTAGTACTCTATGAATGCTTGTGATGAGCTCTCAAGCCTCTTTAACATACCTTAAAC
>JAOSBP010000007.1:15015128-15028669 GCA_027563825.1 Erythroxylum mucronatum | reverse complement strand
GTTGATAATGTATGTGAGAATTTCATGATTGGATCCTTACTTCTTACAACCAATTAAACACGATAAGGATTATCAGAAAAATAAATGGGTCATGCCGATTTTTTAATAGAAGTTAGGCTTACTACGGGTTTTGGTGGCATTAAGCCTACCCATTCCCTAGTGCCAACAAGGCCCAAAAAGGTGGGTCGTGTCAAAAGATTTATTAGACGGACTCGATTTCTATAAAGAAGAATGATATGATGCTTATCATTTTACTATGATTGGAAAAGCAGAACAATTTCTTATTACAGTCGATACTAAACTAAAGAAAGAATTTAGTAGATACATCAAGATTGATATCCATTACCAACGAGGTATTGGAATGGGGAT
Source organism: Erythroxylum mucronatum (assembly GCA_027563825.1). Taxonomy (NCBI): domain Eukaryota; kingdom Viridiplantae; phylum Streptophyta; class Magnoliopsida; order Malpighiales; family Erythroxylaceae; genus Erythroxylum; species Erythroxylum mucronatum. The sequence continues at coordinate 15,028,300 of JAOSBP010000007.1, read as the reverse complement.
TGTTGTCTTTGGAATGGAAGCAACTTTTAAAAAATGCTTTCGAACTTATGCAGGTAAAAGTAATTTTACCTCACTTATGATAGCACCATCCAAAAAAACCCCTTGGCTGCTGAAAACTTTGTGAAAATGAAGATAGGGATGATTGAACGAGGAAAAATAAGATCAAGCCCAGAAGCTCAAAAAAGATTTTACCACCTTAGAAAGCATATTGAAAATATTTTTCCAATATGTTCTGGTGGCATCAAATTTCTCAAAGGAAAAGATAAAGAAGAAGATTCTGGAGTCAATACCTACAGTGATTTCGAATAATGGAAATCTATCACAATTTTAGATAAGTTCTTACTGATCGATAAAGGCTTCAAAGAATCTTTAAAGTAAAGGAAAGGAAGATGCCATGCTACAAAGATAAAAGCCAACAAAGACAAAGTTGCCATGTAAAGATAATCTGACCGACAAAAGTAAAAGAAGATAAAGTAAAGATGCAAAACATGAAGACTTATCTTCCATAAGATAAGGAGATCTCCTCAACCAATAAGAAAGAAGAAAAATACTTATAGATAAGGCGAATTCTACAACTGGATAAAATGTAATCAATTTATGATAAGATCCTGACTAGTATAAATAAGCCCTTGTAGTATAGTGAGGGGAATGCAATATGTAATCTCTTCTTCATAATAGTCAATCCTTTTGTAAAAAGCTTCTACTATGAAATAAAAATCTCCCTTTGCAGATATGGTTTTATAGTTTCAACCTTATAATCCTCTACTCTTCTCCCGAGTATTTTCTGATTTATGCCTGAAGGTAGGAAACAAAACCATGCTGTGTTGAGCATCTCTGAAGGAGTCTTCAAGGGTAGTTACCTCTCGATGTTGGGGTTGAAATGCCTGCTAAAAGACTTAAAGATAAATCGAATTTGTAGCAGTCAAAACGTTATAAGAAATAGATACATAAGTGTATTAGACCCTTAAGTTTGAAATTATAAATCTATTATGCATATTTGATATCATTGTCTATATGAGTTCTTATTTTTTGGAAAAATTTTATATGGTTTAAATGGATTAGATCTAAACTCAATAGATTCTCTTGATAAAATTATGTCTGCCTTATTTGATGAAATGATAGATATCATAGCATATACTGATGATATGCATGAAGAAGATTTTTGTCGAATTACCTTAATTTGATATCATAAAAAGCTTAGATTTAATAAAAAGTTGTCTCTTTTCTCGGTAAACATAGGTGATAGCTGCAATTTAATTCTCCAAAGTATAACACCTTTAATAACTGATTCAAAAGTTGTGATTTGCATCGGTTTAGGTGCAACTGGTATTAGAGCCATAACTGTTTGGTGTGAAATCTGTGAAAACTACATGGAGATATAAGAATTAAACAAAAAGATAAAAAAGTTAATTTATAAACTTTAATTCATATTAAACTAGATACTTATAAACAGGAAGTTCATTTAAATCCTAATATAACTGATATCCCAAGTACTTCCAAAAATCCTCCTGGATTTCCTTCACAAAGTTTTAATAGACCTATTAGTGGTTATGCTGGAACATATATGGTTATGCAAGATAAAGATGGTTTTACACCAATAGATAAAATGAGAACATAATTTATAAATCCTTTTGGAATATATTTAGATATCGACTATATTCAATATATAGAAGAAGCAATTGATAAATGGAAAACTGCTCTTCGAGTTACTGTTTTTATTAATAAAATAGATTATGAATCTACAAAACAATTTTTAGAAAAAAACTCTATTGAATAGCTCCCTTCAATTTTGGAAAATTTTAAATGAAACCTCTAAAAATACCATCTTTAATAACAATATGGATATTAATAATTTGATAACTCAAGCTGCTGAAGCATTTCGATTAGAATTTGTTGGAGAAGGAAATATTTTAAAAAATACTACAACAATAGGAAAATATGTTATTACTTTACAAAGACTTGAATTATGTGATATGTGTGAAATAAATAGATACATTTGTATTTGTATTGATTATTATTATCATATTTATAATCAAGTAGATAATACAAATCTTTATTTAAAAATGTTTTACTCTAAGAGACTTGGCCTATGGGGAAGCAAAATAGAAGCAACTTATAACCTAAGATTAGTAGATACCTTAAGGAAAAGAATCTTTTTATTAAAAGATAAACTCAGTGAATGGTGTAATGAAGCCATATTACTAAAACATAGTAAAAAGATAAAAAAAGAAATCTTCTTTAGGTTGTTATAATTTAAAGATGCCTGCTATGATTGGTTGCGATATTCCTTATTATTATACAAAGATAAAGAAAAAATATAAGAAAAGGAAATATTTGAAAAAGAGATATTTTAAAAAGCGTAAAGCTAGATATTATAAGAGAAAAGAAGCATATAAACCTAAAAAACCTAAGTTCAAAAGAAATAAGAGGAAAAATAGAAAGATGACTGAGTGCTAATATCTCTATTGTAAAGAAAAGGGACATTTTGCTAATGAATGCCCTAAAAGATTTAATAAAAAGAAAATTGAGATCGATGATGAAATAGATATAATAATAAAAAATGAAGATTTTGTTCAAATTAGTACTTTTCAAGATTGTTCTTCTGAAGAAAGGATATTTATAATAACGAAAACAAAATATGAAGATACCTCAAACTCTGATATAGATGAGTGAAATAGGGGAATCTTCTAATACTCAAACTAATAATCAAATCATAGATAATATAGTATAAACATTTGAACAACATGGCGAATATAGCCAAGAAGTTTTGATAGATAGAAAAATGCTTAAATAGATTCAAAATACAATATTTTCCATAAATTCTTATCGTGGATTTAATATGACTTTATTGGATAAACTTGGATTAAAATTTCGAAAACATCATATGTTTTAATGACAGGTGAAGCATCATAGGTGCTAATGGCAAGTGAAGCATCTTAAGAGCTAATGAAAACCAAAAAATCAGGCCTAATGATAAGCAAAACACAAAAAAGCTAACACTGAGTAAAATGACAAATTAATAAACTTCTATAGCCATATTGCCTTACGAAACAAAAAGCTTATAATATAACATACCTACATATTTTCTAATGTGCATAATTTCTAACAAAATGCTCACAATACAATATACCTACTTAACATATGTTTTAGAAAGCTTCAACCTAAAAGCATGCCTACAATTGAAGCTTAGGAGGTTGTTAATAGATATATATCAAATCTCTTTAGCCTTATGGTTAAAAGAGAACTTAAACATTTAAGATTTTCGTTAAAAAATTTAACGAGACGTTCTAACCATTCAACTCAATTTAATAATGATCAATATAAATATAAGAATAAGGAAATTGCTTAACAAAAATCCATTAAAAATTGAATAATAATCTAAAGAGGATAAATAGGGAAGAGAGAACACAAATTGATTTACAATAGTTCAGCAAACAACCCTTTCCTACTTCTAATCCCAAAAATCTTCTTTTGAATTCCATTATAATTCTTATTTAAAGGAAATAGTAACCTTTATACAATTTTTTCTTAATAAAGAGTGACCCTTTTACAATCTTCCTCCACAGTGAAAAGAAATTTCAATTCTACTTAGAACACCTTTAAGTACAATAATATAATGCCAAAAAAACCTTACAACTTAAAGTATCTCATTTTATCACTTTGATAACTTCAAAAAGGCTCACTTAAATAAATGTGAGACAAAGATGCCCAAGTGCTTGACAAACACTAAGAAATATGTAAGACACTCAAATACTTCTTAATGCTAAAACAAATGAGAAAACATATATTTATATTTGTGACCCTAGTAGTTATTAGAGCTAAAAACTAGCGGTTACGCTGGCTAGTTACTAAGCACCAGCTGATCAATTTGACATATTGGTCAACTAGTATGCATTAAAGCACAGACTCACTATTTATTGAGATATTGGTCAACCATTAGGGCAAATTGGTTCACCAATATGACAAAGTGGTTGACCAATATATTAAACAAGGTTATTACAAATTCTTAATATATCATCTTATACAACTTTAATCCATATTAGTCAACTACTAACCCATATAGGTTGACCAATCCCTTAAAAACGTAATTTTGACAAATTTAAATGCTCAAATTAAATTTGTTTAATGCACTTATGATTTAAACAGTTCCCACAATGTTCCTTAGAGAATGTTTGAAAGATCAAGAGACTTCTCTCTTAAACACAAAAGCTTCAACACCTTTTGATAAATGAAAAGACTTATCCAATGAAGTAATATGAAATGCTTATGCATAGTTTCCCTTTGAAATTATCAAGTTAACAAATAGAAATTACAATTAATAATACAAAATGTAAAGTAACGTTGATGAGTCTTGATCTTCTTTTTTTCTTGGCCTAATCTTTACTTTGTAAGTTATAAACTTCATCTTTTCTTTTATAATCTTTATAAAGCATCTTTTTGAGTTCATGACAATGTCTTCTCTCATATTGTTTCTCATCAAAATAATAAACTCAAAGTAGATTTGTTATCATCAAAACATGTTCAACTCTAAGCACATTCAAACCTTGTAACTAGATTGTTAACTCTAGCTCCCTTTCCTTGAAATTTTTTTTAAAACAATTAAAATGAACATTATAGACATATGGAGCATAGCTCCCTTATCTTAACAAATTTTAACAAAAATTAAAATGAATATGGTAGATCTATAGATTCTAGCTTCGTTGTCTTAAATATTCAAAATATAATTACATTAAAATTGATAGACTTGTGGAGTTAATCTTTCATGAATGTTTTAGGGCCTAATGTTTCTAACTTATTTTAGTTTTATAAAAGATGTCAATATCCATGCATTATCTAATTATTTATTCTTGATGCCAAGGAGTTGAAATGACTTTTTTTAGACCTAACACTTTTATGCTTGCATGTTTTTCTTATGCCAGAGAGGTAAAGTAGACTTCTCATAATATTGAGGTCTTTGGGCATTCAACTTTTTTTAATGAGTTAAATAGTTAAAGGAACTTATCTTAGACCTAATTCTTTTTTACTTGTTTGTTTTTTCTTCAGGTAGTAAGAGGAAGTTACAAGCTTTTATTTATGGTCCAAAGAGGTAAAATGGATTCCCCTTGGACCTAAAGCCTTTTGGCCTACATAAGGAGCTAAAATGTACTTCTCCTTAAGTTTTTTCGTAAGCCTGGGAGCTATAATGAAATTTTCTTAGACATAGGCTTTTTGTCTTGTAGGTTATTTCTTAAGCAAAGGAGCTAAAATGGACTTCTCATAGACTTGAAGCCTTAATTTTGTCCTCCAAGTTCTTATTATGCCAAGGAGTTGAAGGGACTTCTCTTGGACCTAAGACCTTTAGTCTTGCATGTTTTTCTTTTACATGTTAAACATAGTTCTTCTAGAATTGATGCCTAATTGCTAATTTTCTTACAATAGGGAGCTTAAGCGACCGCTAAGGATTTTATACCTACAACTTTTTTCTATCACCAAGGAGTTGAAGAACCTTCTTGTGGACCTAATGCCTTTAGACCTATATGTTTTTCTTCGTGTCAAGAAGTTTAGAGAGACTTCACATACACCTGAGGCCTTTTGACATGCAAGTTTTCCTTTATGTGCCCCGGAGCTAAAGGGGCCTCTTCTAGATTTCAGGCTTTTAGGATTTCAACAACACAGCTAATTTTAAGACTATAATTTCTCATCCGGATGAATCATATCTCAACAACACAGTTAATGGATCCCCACGGTAAAATTTACCTACGTACGGACGCCGATCAAATGCCGATTACGGTGCTAGTGAATCGTGGTGATGACTATCGAATGACAAATGACAACTCAATTGGCATATTTTCATTTTAGTGATTTGGATGGCTTATATATTAATTTGTTGAAGCTATATATATATAGCTGCATTATTGACTAATAAATCCAAATCAATGGAATTATATAACTTTCTCCACATTAATGACCTAAGACACAAAGTTGACACCTCAAACGAGTCTAGCCATTCTTTAGAAAAGTCGTATTCCAATCAGACAGAAAAAGAAATTCGTACCCTATTATAAGATATGCGTAAAATAATCACCACAAACCTAAAACTCAAGTCCAGTTGAAATATTCTCAAGTACTTAATAGTACATACACAAGAGCATGCTAGTGAGTCTTCTCAATCTGGAAAGTGCACCTTGCTTTATGAGTGTTAGAACTTTTCTCAAAACCCATTCACGCGTCAGAATTGATTCCTTAGATAAAATTAGACAAGAAACACTTAAAAGAAAAATATAATTCGATGAAAGTTTCAGGCTTACACCAATTCATTTATATATATACGTGTGTGTCTCGCCATTGGAAAACCATATCTTCTTTTCATTTTTTCACTTCTGCAGCATTAGTTTTGACACCAGCAAATCATATATGGCAAGAATTGGTGTTGTGAAAATAAATATTTTCATGCTTAGGTATATTATAACTATCTGTTCTTTTATCTGTTCATTTGTTAGTTATACTGATTATGATCAATAGTACTAGCTAGCCTTTGTACTTTCTACCTCTTCCACGCACAAAACTTATAAAAGATCAGAGAGATGAAACGAAGAATCGGAGACCCCCATCATCTGGGTTTAATTTATTTGTTCTTAATGATGTCTTTTGTATTAAGTAGTTCTCTTAATGGTTTCTCTTTTCATTTTGCTCGTACTGAACATGTCTACACTGTTTGTAACGTATGGCGACAAGATACACGCAAAATGTATCTTCTTCTGATCGTAAGAATGTATTGTTCACATAACAACTCATACAAAATCAAACAAAATGTAATTAACAGCAAAAGCATAAATTGTTTTGTCAGATCACGCATGGAAGGTCATAAGCAAGTGAAGTACAATTTTTGCAGTCCAGCAGCCAACTTGCAGCGGCAACCAGCAGGAATGAGCGAGAAGGAGCCACCTGGCAGTGACGAATTGTCATCATCATGGTGGATGCCTCATCCTCGCAATGGCATATACGTTCCAAAAGGGCATGAAAAGATGATAGATGATGTACCAGAGAGTGCAGCTTCTTGTAGTAACCACGTTTATTGGCTCAGGAACGTTGACGGGGTAGATAAACCTGACCCTGACCTTTCTTCTGATCGTTACCCTTCTTCCACCAATCTTTACTGAAGCTTAACAATTCATATTTGACTCCAAACATGCTAGCTTATCTATCCACAAATTAAATCGTCAGGATGATATGTAGTACAAGCAATGTTGTTAGTAAACACACCTTGAAATAATGTAATGTAATTGTGCGTGTTATATTTGCTACACCAATTCTACTATTGCTAGAAGTTGGCATGGGTTTTTATCTTCATTTTGAACAACAAACACTGGAGTTGATCATTACTGTTATGTTTAGAGAAATACCTTAACAAAAAAGAGAGAATTGTTACAACTTAAATTATGCGAATTTATATAACAATAATTTTTTTAAAACTTACGAATGAAGTTGAATAACATTATAAAAAGAGAAATCAGATATATAAAGAGAATTGAAATATTGATGACAAAGAATTTTAAAACTAATTTATTTAAGTGAATGTCAAAAAAACAATTCTTTAATAATTTTAAAATTCAATAATGAATAGACAAAAGTGATAAAAACCGAAGGGGGTAGTAGTTTCGCAAACTTTCCAATTTTATCCTGGACATCTCTAGCACAAACGAAAACAAAAGCAATCAAAAACGAAATAATAAAAAGCACCAGAAATTTGGTAACGCAGTTCGGCACACCTTGCCTACGTCTGCAGGGCCCTCATCCAGCTTAATACTTTCACGAAAGTACAATAGATTTACCCAAGGCTTTACTGAGCTGACACCACTCAATCCTTGACACTATCTCTCAACCTCACTTCCCGTGAAAGAATTTCACACCCAATAACATGACCGACTCGTGTTAACCTCGTCACAGAATTTTTCTAAACAACTTTTAATTAAAAGACAATTAATAAAAATACCTCAAGTAATCAATCAACTAAGAATAGAACAATGATATACTTGAGATAAAAGAAGGACTTCCCTATAGATTCAGCTTCCTGAAATACACCTGAATAAATTGCTCACCAGTTGGACTGATTCACACCAGCTTTAGAACAAGACCACAACTGCTCAATTAACCAACGATGCACAACATAAATATGCATGCAGTGCTCAACTATCTTCCAGTTGAAAACCCATTGTCCAGCTTCAACATCTCCAGTTAAACCATATAGGACAGTACACATACCATGTATATTTCACGCACAATTCCAGAAAAACAACTCTAGGAAATCAGAAGTTAAACCACGATGTGTGCATTTCCAGAATGTATGCATGACTTCAGCTATATATTTCCAGAAATCAATTACCCACTATATCGTTGATCCAACACCCACTGAATCCACCTCTGCCATTGATAAATACATTCACGATACTCACCAGCAAGAACTCTTGACTAGCACGCAAAACAAATGCCCTTTATCTTTTTTTCACAAAATCCAGCAATACACCTATTTACCTCACCCACGTAATCCATCATATTTCTTGTCAATATACATATTAATTAAGGATAGGACTCTATCACAACTAGAAGATTATTACCAATAGCTTTTTGAATCCATGTCATTATCCAATTAATATCTTATATGTCCAATTAATAAATAAGATGCCAAAACTAAATAAAAAGATATATACTATATATCTTAACATTCTCTCCCTTTTGGCATTTTTTGTCATATAGTCAAAACTCCCCCTAAAGGAGATAATTGGACATATAACCATCAAATGCACAAATCTATTATCCTCCTTAGGACAAAAAGATGCCAAAAAGCACAACAAATAGTCACGCATATACCTTGAAATCTCCCTTTGAATGGAACATTCACCATAAACAATCTGATGTCCCCTTGGGACAAAACATTGTCAAAACTAATAATGCCCTCAACACAATCAATCTCAGAAAGTAAAGTAACATAAAAATTAGTAGTAGGTTCAGCGGAAGAATTATAAGCACGTCAAAATGACAATTTACCGCCAATCAATACACATGCCAACATATCATTACTTACTTCAATTCCATCTTTATAAAACTGATTAAATTCATAAACCTAAGCAAATAAAGATGAGTGCTGCCAGTGTAGTGAGAGAGAGAGATACCCAAGAGAGAGACCCACACCCATGAGAGAGCTGAAAGTCTTCGATGGAGCCAAATAGAAGCCATAATGCAATCTACTAAAAAGATGGGACGACAATGGCAATATAAAAACTAGGGGTCGTTTGGTTCTACTTTTATTTTTCTGTTGTAGTTTTCAGTTTTCGTTTTCAATTTTTTGTTTCTATTTTTTCAAATAAAAATAAAAACCTGTTTGGTTGTTAATATTAATGTAGTTATATTTTTATCACTAATAATAATTAAATATTAAATAAAATTTAAAGATAAATTATTTTAAATAAATAAATTTATTTAATCTCTTATATAATATTTATTAACAACTTATTAATAAAATTATGTTATTTCAATAAAATAAATAATTTAAAATAAATATTTATTTATACATTAATATTTACTTGAAATATATTTTAATTATTAAATCAAATTTTATTTAAATATTTAAATATTTAAAATTTAATTATATTAATTAATAATTATTATAATTTAATTATAAAAATTAAATAAAATAAAATAATTCATAATTTTTATTGATAAATAATTTAATTTATTAAACATATAATCTTGAATTAAATTATTCATATTTTTATTAATAATTAAATAATTAAATAATACATATTTAAATGATAGTAAATCAGATTATGAAAAAAACAGAATTAAGAAACAAAAACCACTTTTTATGGTTTTCATAATTTTTGAAAACTGAAAGAAACTAAAACCAAAAACAGAAACTAAAAACTCAAATAAGCAGGTATTTTTTACTGAATTTGAAAACAAAAACAAAAATGGAAACAAGCACCCCCTAAAGAACTAAAGAAGACAAATCTTTTTTTTAATGTTTCTTTTTTTAACAACACAAAAAATAATTCAAAAATGTAAAGTACACAGTCCCTGTATCCCTCGAAGAAATTCAAACTTGACCTTATTACTCGTCATATTATCTTTGTCATCGGTATTTTATTATGAAGTAATTGATTTATTCTTTGTCTGAACAGTTTCTTCACAAGCAGTAACTAACTGTGAATGTAGACAATTTTTTGTTTTGCCTTCACAATGTCTTTATGCCTATAATTGACTCTTTCTAATCCAAGTGTGCTTCGGTAGCATGGCTGTTGCTGGAAATTTAATAGAGAGTCTAGATTTTCAGTTTTGACCTCTTTGAAAAATCATTTGTAACATCTTGTAGTATCTCAGCCGTATGTGCCTAATAACTCCCCAAAAATGACACGTGGGTACAAATCTTCAATTCTTTCTCGATGGTTCTTCTTCTCGGACAGATCTGGACATATCATTTTTCTCCTCATTTACTTTAGAGCACTCACCCTTATAGCCAATGTTTTGAAGATCCCCTTTAACCTTATCAATTTCCATTAACTTTTCTAGTTTTTTATGCTTCCATTCAACATTCTCAATCCCTTTTCGGTACTTCCCAGCTGCAACTTTGTTTCATTAAGCTCATTTATTGTAGATAACAACTTCTTCTCTAGATCTTGAATGATGTTCTTCATGGAAGAGTTTTCCTCCTTCAACTTCTCGTCTTTCTTACATGTTTGGACCCATTTACCATACATTAACTTATAGGCTTATAAATACTTTCCTTTTTATCATCTGAAGTACTATCATCACTGTCATAATCTGAGATTGAGCTTTGAGCTGAATCGTCTACGTTTTTGTCGATATTTCCCGATTTACTCACTTTTTCGTCTTCAGTTACTTTCTTCTCGATTACTGTTAAACAAGTAACTAAACTTTTGTTGTACAAAGTAACTAACGTAGCACGATTCACATCTTCTTCTTCACTTTTGGATTCGTTATCACTCTAATTGCTCGTATATGATTTCCCTTTTCTCTTCTTTATAATGTTAGCACACTCTGTTTAAACATGTCCGAAGCCTTCATACTCATGGCATTGAATTCTCTTTACCTTTCTTTCTCCCTTTTGAGTTTTGGCTTATTGTTTAAAGTTGTTGTTTGGTGAACTCCCACCGTTTTGCCTAAACTCGGGTCTGTCCTTTTTCACTCTCTTCAACCACTTACTGAACTCTCATGTTAATAGCTCCATATTCTCATTCTCATCGGATTCATCTTCTACATCTTTCATACCTTTTCCACTTTCAACCTATAGTGCCAATCCTTTTTTTTTCTTGTTTACCCCTTAAAAGATTCATTTGGAAATTGGTAAGAATTCCAATTACCTTCTTCAATGACAGATCATTAATGTCATGGGCTTCCTCTATTGCTGTAATTTTTGGAATAAATCTCAGAGGTAATGATCTCAACGTCTTCTTGACTAGTTTCAGATTGGAATATTTCTTCCCAAGTTAATGTGCCTGATTCACTATATCTCATAATCTTTCATGAAAGTCTTTAATAGTCTCATTTTCATCCATCTTCAGTTCTTCAAACCTCACAGCTAACATATGAAGTTTTGACGCTATCACAGATTTGGATCCTTCATAAATAGTTTGCAAAGTATACCATGCTTCTTTAGCTAATTCACAGGCTAATATTATTGAGAAGCATCCTTTGTCAACAACACTAAAAATTACATGCAATGCTTATGAATTTCCAAGTGCTCTTTCTCCTTCGGCTCTTGTCCATTCAGATGGATCTTTTAGAACTGTATCTCCCTTATCGTTAGTAATCATCGGATGTGTCCAGCCATGTACCACTGAGTTCCATGCTCTTATTCCCTGTGCTTGAATAAAGACTCTTATCCGTGATTTCTATGTAGGATAATTGGAACCGTCCAACAATGGTGGCCTGATAATTGATGCTCCTTCTCTTATGGCCATAATTGCGAAACCAAGATCCGCACCAACTTGCTACCAAGTTTTGAATCGGTAACTTTGCTCTGATACCAATTGAAAAATTGAAGGGGGTAGTAGTTTCGTAAACTTTCCAATTTTACCGTGTTCGTCCCTTGCACAAACAAAAACTAAAACTAAAACAATCAAAAATGAAATAACAAATAACACTAAAAATTTGGTAACGCAGTTCGATACACCTTGTCTACATCTGCAAGGCCCTCACCCAGCTTAATACTTACACTGATGACAATAGTTTTTACACAAGGCTTTACTGAGCTAACACTACCTAACCCTTGACACTATCCCTCGTCCTCATTACCCTTGAAAGTAATTTCACACCCAATAGTACGATCGCCTTGTACTAACCTCAACAAAGGATTTTTCTCAATAATCTTATGAAACAATAACATTAAATAAATCACTCAAGTGATTAAACTAACAACTCAACATAAACAAAGACAACACTTAAGATAAAACGCAACTTCCCTAATTATGTCGCTTTATCATCGAAATAACGAGAAGTTGTCTACCAAGAACACTGCTATGAATCTTTGATATAGTCACTAAAACTTCCCACACACAGTAGCCACAAAACATCTCAAATCAACAAACGTTTCATCACATAAATGTTAATCTAATATAGCTAAGACCACCCTCAATTATTGTTCAACAATAGGAAAGAATGCAGTTGGCCATCAACAATTATTCAGCCCATTTATGTCACCCAATCAATAGAAAACGTAGCAACATGATGGATTAATTAATAACGTAAAATCAACATCAATGCAGTCTAAGAAAAGACAACTATTAATATGCGTTGTGTGAATCAATAAAGACCCATTCAACTTAAAAATCCCAAAGTTGAAAGCTCCCAGCCAAAATCCTCTAAATCATGTAGCAAACCAAAGACAGGAAAAATGCTAGAGTCCCACACTAACACCAAAAAGATAAAAACGCAGCTGGAGACACACATTTATACCCTCTTCCAATTTCACACTCTGCACTACTGCCACATAATTCACTCAAAATTAATCGTACATTTTTTCCCACTTCAACGATGAGTCTTCAAACATACGTGATATATCACACCCCCTCTCAAGATAGACTTTGTAGGAAAATCCCGGGACGTACATCACATGTACCAGCAGCGGAAAAACAAAAATTTTGTTACCGGGACCTTCCCGAAAGCCAGGATCCAGG
>JAOSBP010000007.1:14946664-14961202 GCA_027563825.1 Erythroxylum mucronatum | reverse complement strand
GTCTAGCTCACCCCCTTTCATCCCCATCTCCAGGTATCGAGCAGGAGATTGGATGAAGGAAAGTCAAGATGTCTGTTCCATTTTGTTTGTTTTGTATTTTGTGAACTTGCGGATTGTGGCTTTGGTTTTGTGTATGGCTTAGAAAGCTGTTAAAGTTGGTAGTGTATTTATTTTCAGAATGTAAAGAAATTATGCATTTATGTTTGGATTTGAGTTTGTATATGAAGTATGGATTTTGTACATGAATATTAGTGGATTGTGGTTGGATTGATTTATGAATTGATGCAGTATTTTGAGATGAATATGAATGGGATTAAATTATGTATGGATCGATGTTTCTAATGATTTAGATTTATTGAAGTGTTTAGGTTTAGACTTGCGTTTGTTTCTGTTGGGATTTCTGGACAGGAGGTCCGATGATGGTTGTTTGGTTGGATTGATATATATATAGAAGTGAGTTTCTTTAATTTGCAAATTTTTGGGATTCTCAAAATGCAGCTGTTATGCTGCCAAATTTTCGATAGAATAGATTGTTGTTACAGATGATATTGAGATATAGGATGATTAAATTGAATTGAGTTTTGATTGAGGACGAAATTGCAAAAAGGGAAATTAAGTGCTTTGTATAAGATTGATAAAAATGATAGGAATGAAAAAAAAATTATACCAGTTTCGGATTAGTTTGGACCAAGTTAGTCTTAGGGTATCCAACGCGATGTTGTTTCAAAAAGTTTTTCTTTGCGGATGTCGGAATCTTGCCATTCAATTTGTTTCAGTTCGTTTGGAATTCAACTCGAATTACTTTGCTTCGTTCTCTCGAATCTGTTTTCATTTGTTTCGCGTTTCCGTTTCCGTTCGCTTCGCTTCTGCGTTTCCGTTTTCGTTTCGTTTTCACTTATGCTTTTACTTCCGCTTTCGTTTCGGCCCACTTCCGGGTTCGATCTTTGTTTTTTGTCTTTTCCGTTTTCCGGTTGAGATCCGGTTCCGAGATTGGGTCCCAACAAAAATAACATAATGGGTATACAATTTTCTATCTAACTTTGAGAACTCTTCTCAAATATACCATATGTCTAAGAAATTTAATTCACTAAAATAGTATCAACTATACTAAATAAAGTAAATTCCACTAAGAACAAAATATAAAAATGAGAAAAGTAAGTAATTAATTATATGTCATAACTACTAAATAAGATTAGGACTTTAATCATGTATTTGGTTACCTCACTATTATATTCAAAATAATAGCCCTCAATACTATCCAAAAAGATTACTTTAATATTTCTAGTAGGCTATGATCTCATTCAAATATAATTGATCATGAGTTTTTTCAATAAACCAACTAAACTTAAATTAGGTAGATAACAAGTTTATCAATCACATCTCATGTAACTCCTAGATCCTTGAGTTTGCTCAACAAGCTTAGCAATAAACAAAAATCTAATTTATTCTTTTAATAATGGAAGAGACTAATCATGTCTCAACATGTACTTAATATTTTAACGAGTAATTTAATTTCATTCATCTCATGAAACACGAAATTGTATGCAAAATATCACATATATAAAACATATAATTTAGTATGCATCCAATATATATAACAACTACATAAATAAAGTATGCAACTTATGCACTCATAATTAAATTGTATGAAAAAAATAAAGTTTCGTTTGATTGTAGTTATTGATCTTCATAATTTAAAATAATATTTCCAGCTCTTTGGAAAATTTAAATTAAATTAGACCCATTGATTCTTAAATATACTAAATTCATATTCAAAACGTAAATTTATTTTGATTTAAAAAAATTTTATAAATTCAATTAAAAACTATTTCCAATTATCTTGATTCCTTTAACAAAATCTAATTGAAAACAATTTTCAATAAATTATTCTTCTTATTTATTATAATTTAGAAAAAAACGTTTTTCAAAATTATACAAGCAACACATTTTAATTCGATTAGAAAACTACTTCTAATCTAATTAGAAATTACTTTTCCTTAATTAGAAAACTAATTTTTAATTTTAAAAGAAAACCACTTTCAAAATTAAATAAAATACTTTTAAATTTAATTAAGAAAGTTTATATTGTTTACATAGAGATTGATTTCTTAATTAATTAGAAGATCTTTTTTTAATAAATTAGAAAACTATTTTCAAAAATATTAAGAAAGCTTATTTTTCTTAATTAATAAATGAAAACATTGTTCAAATTTTAATCAAGAAAAATATCTTTTCTAAAATCAAGAAACTTATTATTCATAAATAGAAAAACAATGTCTAAATAAATTGAATAATGATTCTCTAAACAAATAAGGTTATAAATCTAATTTATCTCAACAAAATTGAAATAAATAAATATAATTAAGAAACACTTTTCTTAATTACTTTCTTAATTACCTAAGAAAATAATTTTCTTAATTTTAAAGGGTCTAATTTATTAATTTCTATCTAATTGAAATTAATTAGAATTTTTAAAAATTAAATTAGAAATCTATCTAATTATTAATCGTAATCATATTAAGAAAAATAATTATTTTATTTTAAAATTGATTTATAATTAATTTAATTTAACAATTCAATCCCCTAAAAATTAAAGCAAAATTTAAAATAGTCCTAATTAAAATTCCTTTGGAAACAATTTTCAAATAATTAAAAATACTTTTCCAATTTATTAGGGATTTAAACCTATAATTTCAATTGAACCAATTTAATTAGAAAGGGTTAGAAACAAAAAGAAAAATTGCCTGGCCAGACAACGTTTATCCTCAGTCGTTGAACAGACGTTGTTTCTGTGTGGGGCGCATGTCCTCGTTTTTCTTTAGGTTTTACTGGTTTCTCCGCAGCTGTTAGTGTCTCCTCTGTTTCGCTTCGGTGCTTCCTACAACTATTGCCAAGCCAGGGGGCGGCTACCACCCCCAACAAGAGCGACTCTTACCCATCGCCCCTGGCCACCACCTTTTGGCAGCCTCTAATGGCTACCATGTTCGACGCCTCAACCCACAACCGTTGCCAGCAACTGCCTGTCCAGCGGGAGCCACCATGTCTAGCAACTTTCAGTTTCGTCAAAAGCCTCAAGCAACTTATTCTTATTCCAAAACCAAACAGCCATAAATACAAAATAAAAGACATAACCAGAACTAAAATCGGCACAAAGTAGTACACAAAACGCAACCTAGAGAAACCATAACAAGCAGAAACAATCCAGACATGACCAATCACATCACTATTCACTCCCATAAGTTTTCTCCAATCATCCAACAACCAAAACATGGGAGCAACACCCGTTTTATTTCTAGATTTTTGGTTTAGGTTGTTTAAATCTAACTTTCAGATTTTATCAGCTGAGTTTCATAAACAAGTTCTACGGGTTCAAAGCTTATGTAGAATCAATTTTCCATAACAAAAGTAAACAGCAAATGCGAAAACTAATTTCCAGAACTAAGAAAATACAACACAAAACTACAACTATCGCATAATTGTAGAAATTTCGGAATCCACAACTCCAAATAATTGCAAGAGCAATCAATATAAACTTTTCATAATGTTAATATTCATATCTCATCTCAATCTGATTTTAGGTTTGCAACTATTGCAATTTCAATTTCAAAATGTGATTAATAATAGTAAAATAATTTAATCAAATTATAGAATTAAAGTGATTTTAATAACACGTTTGAAAAATTGGGACATGATCCAAACTTGACCGTAGTGGAATAATTATAAAACTTTTTCATATTTTTGTTTTTCGAAAAATCAAGATTACTGTAATTCTATAAAATGATTAACACATAAATCACAATAATGCCAAATCTTAATTTATATTTTATTCCAAAGCTTAATTATATTCTTGTCATATCCAGCAAACTATTTCTGAAACTGATTCATCTCAACTACTGTAGTTACACAAGTAGCCGACTTATAATGATATCAACAAAAACAAGATAACCCTGTAATACTTACAAAAAAAGTTAAGCAAGAAGTACTAGCTTTATTAAAGCTTAATTACATTTATAATAAGTTTTGGATGTTTTAGTAATTTAATTAAAATTAAATTCTAATTTCAGTTAAACTTTAATTAGAACTACAAATAATTCTAATTAAATATCAGTTATGCTCAAATCAGATTTAATATCTCATATTGATCTTTATTTATCAAATATCTCATACTTAATCATTAAGTTTTTCAAACTTTACAATCAAGTCCAACTTGATTAAAATAACTTTGCCCTCTACAACCTATTCTTTATGTGATACCCATTAGGTTCCTAAATACGTTGGTAATGATTATCAATTATAATTATAATTAGATAAATTAATACTCTTTTTAATTTTTAAATTCTTCAATTAAATAATTATAATTATAGATCAAGATTGACGCCTAGTAAGGAATCATGACCATCCAAATATTCAAGAATGTTAAAGTAGTTTTGACTAATCTTTCCATACATTTTCTTTATACAATTCAATCCTTTTATCATCTAATGTTTTGATTACACATGAAGTATAAAATTCATTTCTATTTTGAATTTAATCATATTAGTGGTCCGCCGTTAGTTATTGATTTAATTAATAACATTTGTAAAATATTTACAAAGTATTATTTCACCTTGGTCAAGGATTTTTACAATCAATTCTAATCGAGAACAACAGAACATTCTCCCTAATCATTAGGGTAACGAATTATATCTTGATCACACAATTATTTTTATATAGTTTAGGCTCCATAATGACTACCGATTGAACAACCCATGATTAAATAAGTCATAAATAATATCCAAAAATAGCAATCCCTATACAAGATAATTTTGGAGACCTTGAGTCAAAAAATCACTTATACAATCATTACAATAAAAATTACATAAACATACAAGTAATGTTTCAAATGAATTTTTCATATCGGATCAGCTCATGAACTTATTCTCTAACAAGCACCTATATATTAATTTAAGTATCTTCATACTTTAATTTACGAAATATACTACTTCTTTCATTAAAAAAACATAACATATAATGCTCTTTTTATATTATATTAATGTTTAGTTTTAATAGAATAATGATTATGAATAATTTAGGAATATATGCAATATAAATCTTATAATTATAATCTCATTTTTATTTTCAATATATAATTATCCTATAGACTTTACCATATATATCTAAATATGCACAAAATAAATAATGTCTTTAAATTATTTTGTCACTAAATTACAATCAATTAATTGACTGTAAGGCATAAACTAACATTTTTACATTCTACAAAATTGACAAGAAAATGAAAGCAATCGTAATTTGTAAGCATTCTTAAATACTATAATGATGCTTCTCCTCAAGTTACACTAGAATGGCAACTCCTTCAAATAGCTCCCTAGGGGGTGGTCAAGTTGATGGAGTAAAAGAGTATGGAGCCAAAAGATTATTTGTTCAATTCCTTTACTTATGCTCTCTTGATTGAGTTTGTTATATAAGACTTGTTTAGTACAAAGTACCTGATTGACATACTTTACAAGCTATTATGCTAATCCGAAGATTTATCCATTTAAAATTTAAAAGATAGTAACCGCAGATTCTCCGTTAAAAAAAAGAAGCAGAAAAAGAAAATCTCTTCAAATGCCTGAGGAGTTAATGTTTACCTAAGGTCTACATCAATTAATGTCTCTGATCCTGAATCTACATTATCCTTATCCAGTGACGACAACAAAAAAACAAATGTCAAGAGCTTCGCGCGATCCGAACTTCCAAGTTTCTGGTTTGCTTCAGGAAGCATCTAATGATGCCTCTGACGCTGAACATAGGATTATTCCACTGGTAAATTTTACTTGGGATTCGTTGAATTCCTCAACAAGCTAGCATATGAATTCATTAGAACAGGATCATGCAACTTGAGAACATCACAACTCAAGAAAACAACAGACGGCCCAAAGTGGCACAGAGTCAGGAAAGGGAAGCCATTGATATGAGCAACCCAGAGAAATTCAGGTTACTGCTGGAGCTCTCTAAGAGAAATCTTACGGGCCGCAAAGTGCATGATTTGACCTCATGTTTAAAGTCACAAAGCCCATGGAAGAAAGCCAATGGTAGCTTATAGAAACATTGAGAACTGTTTTAGCCATTAAAAGGCTTCAGTCACAGCTGGAAGTATTAAAGGCTTGAAACTTGACCTTCCAAAGAAGTGGAATCAATTTAAGTAATCAAAACTAAGCGCCCTCATTTCTGGTAAGCTTAGTTCATGTGCTGGACCTGGTCAACTTTTTCTGAATGGATTTATTACTCGATGGATTGGCGACTTGGAGCTCTTGAAGTACAAGGATGCTACCAGGTTGAAGACATACCCATGTGCTAAATACACTACTACTTGTGTTATCTGTATCCTCTTTAATGACCATCGTATCATAAGAAGCAATCAGGATCTAAGCTTGTGTGTAAAACATAAATTCCTTGGCTTAAAGTTTTTCATTTTAACGGGCGAGGAGATTCACTTTGCTTCTTCTGAGATACATAGGTTTGAACTGTTTCTGCTTTAATTCAGAACCAAGTCATGCTGGAGTTAGCTTCATACATCTTTAATGCTGAAATGGCAGCTTGTCATGGTAGTTCCAAAATCCAAATGCTCTGGTTCCTTATTCAAGTCAAACGAATCAATATTTTACACTAGGAGATTCACTTTTCTTCTTCTGAGATACATAGGTTTGAACTGTTTCTGCTTTAATTCAGAACCAAGTCATGCTGGAGTTACCTTCATACAGAGTTACCTTCATACATCTTTAATGCTGAAATGGCAGCTTGTCATGGTAATTCCAAAATCCAAATGCTCTGGTTCCTTATTCAAGTCAAACGAATCAATATTGTACACTATCTCTTACTTCGTTTTAATGAATTGATATGCTACCAATAGTCTCCACATGAACATAAGCCCTCCTTGAAGTAATGAAACCGCTTTGCATCTCTTACCGCAATTTCTCGTTTAACAATTTTTGAGACAAGTTTAATAAAAGTATGACAGTCTCCACAAACCCTAAGATTTTTCATTACCTGGATCACGGAACCAGGAACTGTATTCATGACCCCAAATGCAACCGCCAACTTCTCACTATGAACTTGTAAGGTCATTTTCTTTTCTTCCTCATCAACATCATGGAGAACAGAAGCCATATTAGGCACATAGCCAGCTTCAATCAGCTTTGCAGTAAGTTCCTCTAAGAATATGTAAATCTTCTCACGTTCAGGATGCTCCATATCTCCAACTAAGAATACATGCGCATTACCCTTCAGATCAACCAAGCTAAACCCAGGAGGTTTTACAACTCTCTGATTTTCCAACAGTAGCCTCATTCTTTCCACATCCCTCCACCTTTCAGCTTCGGCATATATGTTTGAAAGCAGAACACGATATCCACAATTACTGGGTTCCAGCTCAAATAGTTCCTTAGCACATACCTCAGCGAGCTCCACATTCTTGTGAACTCTACAAGCAGAAAGAAGAGAACCCCAGATTATAAAATCAGGCGTCCCATTCATACTCCTTATTAAATTATGTGCTTGATCAAGACAACCAGCACGTCCAAGAAGATCGATCATGCAACCATAGTGCTCAACCCCAGGTTCAACATTAAATTGATTCTTCATGGAATTAAACCAGTGCCAACCCTCATCTAAAAGACCAGCATGGCTACAAGCAGCTAGGACCGAAACAAAAGTTATGTAATTTGGTTTGACCCTGGCGCTTATCATCTTGTAAAAAATATCCATAGCTTCTCTTGCACAACTGTGCATCCCATAACCCGCAATCATAGCAGTCCATGACTTCACATTCCTTTCCTTCATGCCATCAAATGCCTTCCTCGCCATATGGATTCGTCCACATTTGCAATACATATCTATGACAGAGGTATTCAAAATCACGTTATCCATTGAGCCCATCTTTATAACCTGCAAGGAAGGGGGAAAAATATCTAAGCATTTTACTGTGAAGAATCACATCACAAAACCTTAACAGGCTGGTTGATCAAATAAATAATAATAATTTGTCCGTTAGGTTGGCCTTGGATAATAACAACGATTGACAGGGCAGATAATCATTGACATAGGAAAGGGAAAACGGTGAGTACCTGGTCGTGTATGGATTTCCCCAAACGTAGAGCACCAACATGTGCAGAAGCCAACAATAAAGCAGATAATGTAACTGAATTGTACTTGACTTCACCACCCATTATCATGTTACGGAAAACATCAAAAGCCTGAACCGATAATCCATTTTGGGCATACACAGCAATCATAGAATTCCAAGAGACTGCATCCTTCTGATCAATTCCATCAAACAATTTCCTAGAAACACCAACCTCGCCAAGCTTTGCATATGCATCCAATAAAGTATTCTCAACTGCGACCACTTCATCCAATCCACTCTTTATTACAAACCCATGAGCTCCCTGAATCACTCCTTTTCTGGGAACACGGGAACACGCGGATAAAACAGAAACCATAGCAACATCATCAATGAAGACCTCATTACATTCACCATCTCCCTTGCTCTCTTCAGCCAAAAACTCCTTAAAAAGCAATAATGCTTCATAGGCGTCATCGTTTTGGACATAACCCGTGATCATTGACGTCCAAGTGACTACATTTCTCCGAGGAATTTCATTGAACAGGATTCTGGCATCTCTCAGATGCCCACATTTCGAGTACAACCCAATCAAAGCCGACGATACAAAGAGATCTGATTCAAATCCCAAAACAAGAGCTTGTTGGTGGGCTTGCTTGCCGGAGAGAAGATCGAGCAAAGCCGAGCATGACTTGATCGCGCAAGGGAACGTAGAGCGAGTGGGTCTGATATTGAGCTTTCGCATAGATAAGAAGGCGCGAAGAGACTCTTTGGAATCACCGCTACGAGCCAAGTCGGAGATGAGAGAGTTCCAGGAGGAGACATTGTTTTTGTCGAAGTACTTGTTAAACCAGGTGTTGAGGTTAGCAGAAGTAGTCGCAGTTGAATAGTGATGACGGCTGCTGCAAATTTTGCGAGATACGAGGGCCACCACAACTGAACTACTACTTTGAAACTTCATTCATTATTTGTTTCCTTTCCTCTCTGCTGTTTATTGTCGGTCTTCTTCATAGTTTGGATTGAAATAAAAGAATCGACCAAGTAATTAGGCCTGGCCCAATTAGAGGCCACACCAGCAATGACAAAACCCGTCCTAGGCCTCGTGCAGGGCCTGGACCAGAGATAGCCTAACCCATTATCATCCTTATCAACCATTTAACACGTCACACTTACGAAAAGTATTACTAGTAACTGATTTTGAATCTGGTTTTAATATAATATTGTACCATTAATAATTAATACTACGTAACATTTCAGGTAATCTTTTAAATTAATAAAATATTTCCTTAATTTTTTAAAATTACAAAATAGTCTTTCAGTATATTATATAATTTATATGATTGTACATCAACTTTGTCTCCAAAAAATCATAATAATAGAAATTTTAAATTACAACAATTTGTTTATTTTTCTTAATATTATTTTTCACATATTTCACATATAAGTAATAACTACAATTAATATAAAAACGATCATTTGATCATCATACAAATATAAAGTTAAGGACATTACAAAATATTTAAAATGTTACAATTTCTTCCTATAATAAATAATAATTACATAAAAAACATCAAATAAAAATAATAATAAATATCCATGACTTTCTATTCAATTTACAATAAGCGTTTGTGTTAAGGAAATAACCAAGTAGAAGTGAAATCTAAAATAAACACATTTACAACTATATTTAAATTGCATATTTATAATTTATGATATACATCAAATATAAGTAAAATTAAAGGAAGAGGAGATGAAAACTCGAAACTTCATTTAATAGAATACCTGTTCAAATCGCGTTGACCTCAATTCTCATTTGGTATAAATCTCCCTCGTTACAAAGCGTCTCATCATCACCATCATTCAAATTCATTGTACCAAATGAAATGTCAATACTTTCTCATCGAAAATACTTTCTCATCCAAAATTATATTCTAAGTCACACTCATTTTTCAAATCCAGTTACTCAAAAACCAATCGAATAAAAGATAGCTATGGTCAAGGAAAATTAGATATATAGAATTACTTATTATATTAAGAGTCATAGTAACCAAATAAAATTAAATTATTAAAAATTACAATAAATTATATCCAACTTAATAATGATAATAACATACCCTTCCTGAAACTTTTAAATTTTATCAAACAAAGATCAAGTCGTTCAATCTTTTGTGCTTCTATCTATTCATTTTCTTAGAATGAATGAAATCAAAGGTGCTCCAATTTTTTTCACCCATGTTGCACTCATATATTAACTAAGAATTCGAATTGCAATCCTTTGCAATTCAGGAACACTACTTTCAAATTGGTCCCACCAAGTAACTGTAAAACAACAAAAGTAGCATTATAAACAAAATAAACTGATGATTAATTTTCAACAAGTAAGAAAAGTGAAAAATAAATACCTAGATTAAGTTTATCTCTTTGACGAATAGCAATTGACATCCCAAAATCACCAAAATCATCCTTATAAATCTCCATTTATGATGTGAACCCCCGTAAATCAAGATCTAGGAACCCATGAACAAGTTGTTGAGAGGAATTTTCAAAAAACCTAAATCAGTTCTGTTTTTTAGAAAAACCTTGAATAATATTAAAGAAACACCAACCAAAATTATAAAGAAGGATATTGATGCCACACTCTAGGCAAAGAAGAGATTGAGAGCGATAAGTCAGATGAACCTCGTAAGGAATAACCTTGATAAGTTCTAAGTTCAATGAAGAACGAAGTGAATAACCTTACCAAAAATGTAAAACAAATACCAATCTCACTTGTTGTACAAAGATAACGATTATATAGGCTAAAGAAAACCTTAATCAATCTTCTAGCAATGATTTATTCCTAAAAATAAGGAAATCCCTAAGATATAGGAAAGTCTTTTCAAATCTGATTCCTAAAGCCAAATATAGAAAGTGGACTTTTTGGCAGCCCAAGTCAATTAGAAATCTCCTTGAAAGCATCAAAGTAACCTAGTCTTCTAATTAGGCCAAATAAACAACTAATTAGGCCTATTTAATTTGTGAATTAAAGTGATAGGGCTAATTGATCTCTCCAAGCTCAAATCAACTTTTATTGTTGCTTGCTTAGCCCAAAAATCTTCAATTAATCCATTAAAAGCTTCCTTTATCCTTTTAGCTTTTGCCCGAGTTATTGGACCTCCATCAATGTGTAATGGATCATCGAAATATGTTGAACCAAATTTCACCATCCTTTGCATGTTTTTAGCTGGGTTTCCATCATTCCCCCTCTCCTCAAAAGGATTCGTCCTTGAATCTTCATCACCTACATCAAATGGAGAAAGATCATAAACATTAAATGTAGCACTATCATTATACTCACCTGGTAGAACCAGCTTGTATGCATTGTCATTAATACACGCAATGACTTAGAATGGGTCATCTACTCTTAGATGTAGCTTAGAACGACATCTTTATGGAAATCACTCCTTCCTTAAATGAACCAAAACCTAATCTCTTGGTTCAAAGATCACTTTCTTACACCCTTTGTTGGCTTGAGAAGTGTATTGTTCTATCCTCTTTTCGATTTGATGTCTAACCTTTTGATGTAATTGCTTCACCAATTCAACCTTCTTTGTACCATCTAAACTAGCATGCTCATCAATTGTTAGAGGTGTTAAATCCATTAGAGTCAAGGATTAAACCCATACACAACTTCAAAAAGTGAAAAATGAGTAACAGAATGGACAAAACGATTATAAGCAAATTCAACATGTGGCAAACAATCTTCCCAATTCTTTAAATTCTTTTGAATGATAGCATGCAATAACGTAGACAAAGTTCAATTAACTACCTCATTTTGGCCATCAGTTTGTGGATGGAAAGTTGTAGAAAACATCAACTTAGTACCTAGCTTACCCCACATTGTCTTCCAAAACTAGCTTAAGAACTTGGAATCTCAATCAGAAACAATGCTCCTTAGCACTCTATGAAGTCATACTATCTTGCGAAAGAATAAGTTTGCAATTTGACTAGCATCATCTATTGTATGACATGAAATGTAATGAGCCATCTTAGAAAACTTGTCCACAACAATAAAAACATAATCATTACCTCTTTTTGACTTAAGTAAACCAAAGACAAAATCCATGGAAATATCTACCCATGGTGCACTTGGTATTGGCAAAGGATTATATAATACATAAGGTAAAGATCTAAATTTGGCATGTTTGCAAGTTATACATTTCTCACAAATTCTTTCTACATCACATTTCATATATGGCCAAAAGAAATGCTTAAAAACTATATCTAAAGTTTTTTTAACACTAAAATGTCCCATTAGGCCACCTTTGTGAGACTTACAAACCATAACTCCCTTCGAGAACAAATAGGCACACACAATCTATTTTCACGAAATAAAAAGCCTTTATGCCTATAAAATCTGCCAAATTCAGCATGTTCACAAGCTTCAAACACATTACTAAAATCAAGATCAGAAGAATATAAATCCTTAATATACTCAATGCCCAACAATTTAGTATCCAACATAGAGATTAAGGTATAACTGTGAGATAAAGCATTTGCGTAAGGCCCCAAAATGTCACAACCAGGTACCACATAGGGCCCATAACAATCGCCGCATAACTGGGCTAAGGACACACACGGTATCCTTAATCTGACTATGCAAGGTTAACTGAATATCTATTTTTTTGAAAATATTGGGCAGCACTACGGCTATGTTTTAAAAATCCCAAAAGTTGCAAACATTTTTAAACACACTGCTATATTCACATCCAACCACAACTTTAGGACATTAAAGTCCACTCAAGGTAATCTCAAC
Source organism: Erythroxylum mucronatum (assembly GCA_027563825.1). Classification (NCBI taxonomy): domain Eukaryota; kingdom Viridiplantae; phylum Streptophyta; class Magnoliopsida; order Malpighiales; family Erythroxylaceae; genus Erythroxylum; species Erythroxylum mucronatum. The sequence goes on along the minus strand of JAOSBP010000007.1, from coordinate 14,948,306 downwards.
AACAGTATCAAAAGATTCATATATAAAGTCATTTATAAAACACAGGGCAATCAAAAGTTAACTTACAAAATCGTAAAGCGTATCTACATAAACACAGTTCATGAGCCACTAGACAATAAAAATACAAAATAGAAAATTACCCACGTGCGGTAATACTCCGAAAATGTTAAAAGACCACACAATCCACTCAAAGCTTCAAACTCACCAAATTAACCTGTATGGTTGGAAAGTGGAGGGGGTTAGTACACTAGGTACTCAGTGAGCAGGAAAAACATATATCACAAATAGAATTCGATTCATACCAAGACAGTGTAGATAACCTTTGAAGTGGACATATATCACATTGAAAACACATAGGCCCAGCTTATAACTCAACGTATCCTGGTTAGCAACCATATAGGCCTAACCTATTAACTCACTCATCCGGTGAACATAGGTCCCAGTTCCAGTACACAAAAGCATAAAAACGTCATATGTATCAAACAAATCTCGATAGGAAAACTAATATTAGGATAAGCCAAAACAATCATATGTGACACTACTAGTCGGCCAAACTAGTATGCACACCCACCGATACTCGGTGGTGACTCAACTTTCATCCGTGGTAAGTCCGGATTACAGTCGACAAGAGCGTCATGACCCTAGGTGATGACCTCGTCGGTGTCCAGACCCTAGGTGGGAATCACTCGCAAGTCCCGTAGAAAGGTGTTGATACCGCGACTAGACTTTAATGTACCAACGTTAAGGGTATGGAGGTCACTTAATCAGTTGTGCCTAGCACACGATTGGCCAATCGTTTCCTCACCAATCACAAAAATCATATATCAAAATTAAGTACAAAAATCAAGTAAGGCGCTATGCCTTTATTTATCTGTCCAACCGATAAAATGAAACCTTATCATGACTCTAAGCTAAAAGAGAACAAAAACATGCATTATATATGACTCAATTATGCATATGTAAATTCGAAAACATTATTTCATGCAATAAAAGCCATCTGTTGTACTCAAAATGCATAGTTGTTAAAAACAATGTCGTTTCATAATTAGATGAGCATATTAGCATCTATTTGAGATTCAATTCTACTATGCATTACCTAGGTTCAAAATTCACATACAAGTCATTATACATGTCTTAGGATGATCTAATCCCATATGAGAAATATGGTTTCCTAACTCGCCTAAAAGAAGGTGTACACTCTTTTAACTTCAAGAATCCTCAGTACGAGTTCCCTGATTCATGGCTCCCGAGCCTTTATACATGAAAAGACATACAATGAAATTACTACTTAAACATAAATTTCATGTTTATACACCCTCACTCCCTATAAGCTATAGAATCTGTCCATTAAACTTCTCACAGGATTACTTCCTTACTATTCACATTAGCTTTTCTTTTGCATTTTCTAAGGCATGTAATGCCTTTATTCTCATACTTGCTCATTTTCAAAATATAATTAAGGACATCTTTATCCAAGAACATTAGGCCTTTACTTGTAAATCTAAGCAACAATTCAAGTTCACTCTAAGTAAACATGAAAGTGTTTTTCCAATTTATACCATTATAAAGCCTTAAATCCTAAGCCAAGTTCACTTAGGCATTTTATCAAACACCTAATGTGCATGATTTTCAAGTCACATTT
>JAOSBP010000007.1:14928259-14940629 GCA_027563825.1 Erythroxylum mucronatum | reverse complement strand
TGCAGTTAATGTCAATTTGCAACAATTTTACTAACAAATTGCAAATAATATGAGCTCACTATAAGGAACTAATTTAAACACAAAAATTATAAATTAGGAGTCAAAAATTTCATTAACAATTACGAAAGTGCAGCCAATTTATAAAATAAACTTGGGCTCAATCAACTTCCCTTTTGCTCAATTTTCCCTTTTTTGCAAAACTAAAAGTCCACTATTTTCTTCTTTTTCTTTTTCTTCTATTTCATTTTTTTGTCTTTTTTTCTTTTCTTTTTTTCTTTTAACAAATCACAATTGAGGTTGTCAAAACAAGTGAGAAGGAACAAATATGAAATAATAAGAAAGAGCAATCAATTTAGAAAATTAACAAGATTAATAGATTTGCAAAGTTTGCAATGAACATAAGAGAAAAATTGTAACTAGAAAATTGATTTGTAAGAAACATGTATGGAAGAAAACAACCAAGATTTGTAAGAAACATCTATGGAAGAAAACAACCAAAATTTTAAGATTTGCAAGAAATGTGTATAGAAGAAAACAATTAAGATTTGTAAGAAACGTATATGGAAGAAAACAACAAGATTTCAAGATTTGCAAGAAACATGTATGGAAGAAACCAACAAAAGCAATAAGAAACTTGAAGCAAAATAAGTAATACACACCAAACTGATTTAGACTAAGCCAAGGTCTGATACCAACTGATATGAACCTCGTAAACCGAGATCTAGGAACCTATGAACAAGTTGTTGAGAGGAATTTCTAGAAAAGCTAAATTAGTTCTATTTTTAAGAAAAACCTTGAATAATATTAAAGAAACACAAACCAAAACTATAAAGAAGGATATTGATGCCACACTTTAGGAAAAGAAGAGATTGAAAGTGATAAGTCAGATGAATGCCACAAGTAATAACCTCGATAAGTTATAAGTATAATGAAGAACCAACAAAGTGAATAACCTCACCAAAAACATAAAACAAATTTCAATCTGACTTCTTGTACAAAGACAACGATTATATAGGCTAAAGAAAACCCTAATCAATCTTCTACCAATTATTTATTCCTAAAAATAAGGAAATCCCTAAGATATAGGATAACCTTTTGAAATATGATTCCTAAAGCCAAATATAGAAAATGGTCTTTTAGGCAGCCAAAATTAGTTAGAAATCTCCTTGAAATCATCAAAATAGCCTAGTCTTCTAATTAGGCCAAATAAACAACTAATTAGGCCTATTTAATGCATGAATTAAGGTGATAGGGCTAATTGATCTCTCTAAGCCCAAATTAGCTTCTATATTTGCTTGTCTAAACAACTTCAATCAATCCATTAAGAGCTTCCTTCGTCCTTTTAGCTTTAGCCCGAGTTATTGGACCTCCACCAATGTGTAATGGATCATTGAAATATGTTGAACTAGTTACACCATCCTTTGCATGTCTTTAACTGGGTTTCCATCATTTTATTTTAAATTATTATTAAAACCTAATTAAACTAATTTAATTACAATTAAACTTAATTATCATGATTAAAGTAATTATAATATTATGAAATAAAATTCTTAATTGAATTTTCATTTAACTTTGATGCCAATCAAAGTAAACTTTTTCATAATTCCCAATTTCCCCAATTTTCCTGCCATCTAAATAACAATCCTAATCTAATTTGTAATATACCTTTAATCCTAATTTCTTTTAATATCAACAACCATAATAAGCTTGGCATTTTCTCTTTTACACGAGAGGTATCCTTTACATCTTCTTCTTTATTGATGGTGAAGTTTTCTCCTTTATCGACACTAAAGATCCCTAATCATCTGTTGTGTTTGTGGTTGGCTTGATTTGTTTATAACTTCAAGTTTGGCATCATCTCCTACACTTTTATTGTTTATTCTTGCTAATTTGTTGATTTGTTAATAACATAGAGACAACATTGTAGTAGGTCTTTACTGTCTATATCTAATTGTATTAAATTAAGCAATAATGTGGTCTTTGATGTACATGTTATGTTTGTAACATATTTGGACAATAGCTAGCCTAAATCATTTAAATATGTCCCTATCATAGTACTTACTACGTTTGCATCATATTAAAGTACAATTTTTGCTTCATAGTTAGTATGTATCTATCATTTTTTCAAAGAAAAACATTTGATTTTATATATTAACTTATATTTTCTAAGTTAGATTATTTTTTTATATTGACTTATATTTTCCAAGCTACATTATGAAATTGCATCAAAGTTTTATTATGCTTGATATGCCTAGTTTACCTTGCTATTTAATGAGCACGTTGGTTATTGATAGTGAGGATTTATGTGCTTTTTATAAGTAATAAATACTTATATGAATGTAAATGCTTGTGATTTGTTGACAATAAGGTTGAGGTGCTTGGTTAAGCTATATAGAAAATTCCAATGAGCAATTAAAGGGGGTTAACAAAATAAAACTTGGAAGTGCTTTTGTATTGTTTGAATTTCTTAAGGATGGGCGAATGAGATGTTACCAGTCATTTAAATTGAAATGTCCAATAGTTGACGATGACATTAAAAAACTTTTAATAATTGGATCTTACTAACCAAAGACAAACTAGTTATAAGCATGCTTGGAATAATTAAAATCATGATGATGAAGAGGTATATGGATAAGAGACACTTTGTGCATAGATGGAACACAAATATTACACATACTATTGTGAAGAATTTGGAGAAGAACATAAGGGATGCAATGCTAGAATAGTTTCGAATGAAGATGAGGCATATGAAGTTTGTAAAAGTCATGGCAAACATATTGTGAGCATTGATAAACAAACTTATATATGTAAACATACAATCATTGTTTTCCATCATTCTAGTCAAAGGATTGAGACTTTTTTTTTAATTTAAGAAGACCTGATTTCTCAATTTGTATGACCACATATTATAGATCATTAGGGATCAAATTTCCTAGCCTACAACTGATGTCGAATTCATACACCCACCATCTAAAATATTCATGCTAGGGAGACCCAAAACTGCAAAAAGGAAATAACGAGCCTAAAAATAGAAAATTTAAATAAATTGCCTCAAAAGGGATAGGTGTAAAAATGTAGGAAATGTAACAATTCTAGTAATAATTCTAGAAAAGGCAATAAGGAAGGCTCAATGTTAACTTTTAAGGCATCTTCACAAGTATATAAACCTTGTCTTAGTATAGAAATCATTTTATGTAATTTTTATCATTAATTTTTACTAGTTATTATTAGGATGTAATTGAGCCAACTTTATAAGTATATAAACCTTCAACTTATGATCAATTTATCATATTTGTATTAACTAAAGGATGTGTTTCTTTTGATTAATATGGTTATTGGTGCAAACTGAGCTGTTGATATTGCTATACCAAGTCAATAAAGAAATATTAAGATTTCTATAGATGACATTCACTTATTACATTATTAAAAATTAACTCAAAGCAATGTTATAAATAATATATTTGTTTTCACATTGGTAGCTCTTCACATGCTAATAAAAGGAAGGTTAGAGGTATTGATCTGCATACATTCAAATAGTTATTTGAACCTAAATGTGTAAGGTTCAAGAACAATTTAGAAACACTTCACAATAGTTACAAGATGAAGTAAAGAAGAGGAGAGCATCAGTTACATAATCATCACCAAACCAAGTTTCATATTCAAGTGCAAATGAGGGAAGAAATATGGCACATAATCAACCATATTAAAGTTATCATTTATGTTGTTAATATAACTTTTAGCTAGATGTGTTGTTCACATAATTTTTGGATTGATCGATGTGTTGTTAGGATAACTTTTTGGATTGATATGTTACTAATATTTTCTTTTAGATGGACAGACTACTGGCATAACTTTTAGCTACATGTACATATGTTTGCTACTTTTGTATATAAATTTAAACTATATTACTAATGTTCATGTGTTTACCACTTTTGACTACTGAAGTTCAAATATATTACTATTATGAGTTATTGATATTACAAGTGCGACATGATAAATGACGAGGAATCATTACATTTAGTATGTAATTACAATATAAAGTTTAATACAAGTCCAAGTGCATAATCATTACATTCATTATATTCAAGTTTGAAATTAAATGTTGTAATTCAATGCCATTTCCCCATAACATATTCGAAAATAACACTTACCATAAGCATAATATATCCTATTACAATACTCATTAACATAAAGTTTAATTATTTTTTCACTTTTTCTAACAAATTAACGTATTGTTTTACGAGCTTTATCTACTCCTCAATCTCTTTAGTTGTGATTGTTTTACTAATGCTTTTTTCAACTGCCTTTTTCAACATATAATCTTCTTTCCTTTAATTTATGAATAACTTCAATAACAGTAAATTTCTTACTGTACCATTTGAAAAAATCACACCTCCTAACTTGAAACAAAAATCAATTCATAATTTAAACATTATACACAATAATTTTAAAACTAATTACAAGTAAAACTCGTTGGATAATTGTGGCATCCATAAAATCTCCTACCTAGATTATGATCACTCTATGAAGTTTTTAGCACAATATCAAATAACATTATGAGCATTTGAATTTCATGTTGTATTTCTAGATGATAAGCATCCAAAACTTTATAAGTTGTCACTACAATTATCACATATATAATATCGTATAGTCCTAAAAGTTGCAAGATTTAATCATATGATGCTACTACCACCATTCAGTTCTACGAGTGAACATAAGCATGTTTTTAAATTTTTGTATTGAAAAATGAATATTCCAAAAGGAATGCAATAACTATTTAATGGATTCATCAATAAGCAGAAGTGTATAGTTAAATATTGTAATGTATTTATAAGAATAATTCTACAAAATTTCTTGCTTAAATTAAGATTATTAAAATTTCCCCTATATTAATTCCTATGAATCCTAAATGAACAACAAAGTTTGATGGTATTAAACATACACTCTCAGCATAATCTAATACATCTATTGGAATAAGTGTTCTGATATACCAAAAACCTACATAAAACTTCTCACGACTTGTGTCTTAAATAGACTTCAATAAATGATACCTGCATAATGAATTATAATCAATAACTAAATCAAACATATTTTGACAAGATATCTCATCTATATATATGTGTGTGCATAATGGATCATAATCAAGTCAAAAATTTGCATCCTAGTAATAAAGAGTACAAGAAATAATACTTCTATAAATTAACTTCCCGCTCTTACAAAAAGACACATCAATTCAATAGGAAATGTTTATTCATTTGTAAGGTGTTCTTATAAAAAAATTAATCTATCAGTATCAACAATAAGTAAAGCATTCACAATTTCCTTATATGTGATTTTTTGTAGTTTATATAGGGGATTGAAGTAAATCATGAGAGAATGAAATTAAAGCATCCTTATAATGTATCTTAGAAATATAAATGTATATCGTTGTAGTATCAAACAATTTACAAAATGTAAATAGTTATTTCAAACATCAATCAAATATGGATCTCAAAACCAATCACAAATAATAAAGCCAACCTCTAAATAGGCAACATCAACAAAGGGGAGCTCTTTTGCACAATAAAGGAGAACACTTCACATTAACAAAGGGGAAGATGCTAAGGAAAAATCTCACGTGAGAAAATGATGTTATCTCACTTCAACCACCAATGCTTTAGATGATTAAGGTTATTGCATGAAGGAGAAGACTCCAAGTTTCAGATGGCCAAGAATATCTCTAGTATGAAAGAGGAGACACTAAGCTTTAAATTATGGTTTATTAGAAATTTGATTAGGGTTATTAAGAGATAGTGGCTAATTGGAACATTAGGAATTAGGGTTCTTTAGGTTGTTTGTCAATTTTGAGAATTTTATCCAATCAGATTATAATAAAGTTAATTATGATTATTTTAATTAAATTACTTTAATTAGTTTTAATTATGATTTAAAAATAAAATATGACAATTTTTAACTTAAATATGACAAGGTGGCCCACTGTAACATGTGGCATCCAGATGTCACAGTGGAGCTCAAGTGTTAGGTTAAAAAAATATTAAACTCGTGCCACATTAGTGTTGATGTGACTTCAACTAATTTATATCTATTTAGAGTTTGTTTTTTATGTTCTGTAAATAAAAGAGTTTATTATAAATACTCTAAATAGTTGAAACACTAGTATTTTGGTGAAAGTGTTAGGATTTAGTTTACAATTATTTTATCTTTTTATTAAAAAAATCAAGAACAAGAAATGAAAACCAAAAAATATAAGAGAAACTATACGGGTACTTACATGATTGTAAGTACTCAATTAATAAAACCATTTCCTTTTCTTTTCTTCTTTTCTTATTTTCATAATTTTCCTATTGCATGACTTCTAAAATAGTCCCAAGTCTTGATGTTTTTGAGAAACTAATGTGATGATTATGACAATATTGTTAGAAGATGACATAATATTTGTTTTTGAAGTTTAATATGACCTAATATCGATATTACCAAGTTATGTTTAAGTCTATTAATAATTAAATAGCTAAATAATCTTTATTATTCACTCGTTTATGTGATGAATATATTGGATTAAAACATAAAGGATATAAATTGGTCTTCCCTATCCTATTAGGATATACAATTAACAAACATAAAATCATTTATCAAAAGATATCTATAAAAAAGAAAAGGTCAAAGGAGAGATAACAATTTGTGTCAAGGATTTTGAAACATTTGGGCTTCATCAAAATTATACAATTTTGATATATATAGATAGATAGGTAGGTAGATAGATAGATAAATATATAATGAGAGTTATGTGTTTAAGATCTTATAATTAATGTTTGCTTGGATTGATTAAACCTTATTTCCCTATAAAGCTAAGTTTTATATGTACTATCAAAGCAGTTTGTTTTTAACATATAATTCATCTGCTTATATTCATAAAGAATTTTCTAATAATGGGTAAACCATTTCAGGGCATATATATGTATTTATAAGTGTTTTTAGGAAAACCTTTCAAAACAATTGCTAAAAGATCTTGGTTTTATAAAAGCTCTACCATAGATGGATATTTCTGGCTTTTGGATCTCTTTTTTAGGTGATTCTGTTCTTCATATTAATAACATAAAACTCTTAGTTTTCAGAAAAGGAGTAAAACCTTTTTAAAAATCATCATAATTCTCTTAGATAGTGAGATGGGTCATATGACCCAACTAAAGGTTGATGATAACTAACATTGTGGTTCTTACCTTCTATATTTAAAAATTTGTCACTACTAAGTTTTACAACTTTGCAACTATTGAATAATTACAATTCTATAAATGCTAAATATTTACAATTCTATCACTGTTAATTGTTTAAAATTATGCCCCTACTTGTAAATTTACAACTTTGCTGCTGTTTATAAATTTATAATTTTGCCACAAAAAATTATGATCTAACTTATAACTTTCTCCTTTTAAATGTGGATCAAGTGGTAGAAAGGAAATTTAAATAATTGTTAATAATCCATCTAATAAGAAGTTAGATTTTTAGGAAGATGATTACGTTTGTCAAGGTTTTATAAATCATATTAAAGAAAGATCTATTATTTATGAATAAATTTTGTACTTATTGTTTGTTGGTCACCAAAGTGGCCAAACTATAATGATGGCATATGTAAATACATAAAAGGTCAATTATCCATATTGTTTAATGAAATGCAAGTGAGTAAAGTACGTGATACATCATTGTTTATTGTTTTATAGCCTTATGATTAACCTAAAATTGAGTTGAATTGTACAAAAGGGTAAATGTAGAAGGAGTAAATCAATATTTTTGGTCAAATATATCTGTATATCTAAAGAATACGTATGTGTTTAGTTAGAAATATTTATTTACTTATAATTAATAATAATTATTATTAAATAATGACACTGTGTTTTAATATCCACTTAGAAGGAATTACAATATATTTTTAATTGTTTATTTTGAATCTATAAATGTTATTGCATATAATATAGGCGTTTATATATCAATTTTTATTTTTTCTATTTATTCATAAGCTTCATTTATTATTATTTTTAATGGTTTAAATTTCTCTGAATGGAGTGACTAAGTCAATTGATCACCTGGATTTAAAACTGCACAGAGTCAATGTCTTAAGTTGAAAAATTGAGTATTATAAGCTATCGTTATATGAAGACTAATTGATTACTAAGTTTTTAATCATAGCAAAGCAAATAAATTAAATTAAAAAGATTTTATGAATGACAATTACATTACTTAACTAATAGGCAAAGTGATTAACTATAAAAAAGGAATCAATGAAAATAAAATGATAGAGTTTTGGTATTCATTTATAAAGATTTTCAACTATCAAACAAGATTATTTATCAGCATTGAAATGATGATTAACTTGAACTATTTTATGCTCTCTTCTAAGAATGCATATATATATAATTAAACAATTATCATATCTCAATATGCAGTTGACCTAATCAAATTCATTAAGAACAACTAATCTATTTGTTATTATGATAATCTAGGATATCTCTTTCAGTAGATCTAATGTGTTTATCTTCCTAGTGCATAGATTATACTTCTCATTTTATTCCTTTATACAATCCTTAAGATTGAATCTATGATGGCCAAGCATAAATTCAAAAATCAAGTTCAAAGAGAATAAGTTCAACCTGAGCAATAACTAATCATGCATTAATAATTGAAATATCCTACATAAGTTACAGGTCTAATCCTAACTAGGAATTTAGTTCATACTAGAATCAAGAAATCCAATAACAAATAAGAAAGAAAATAAAACACAAGAACCCATTATCATGGATCTTAAAAATCTTAATTTGCTTTATTAAATCTTGATGGAATATCATTGTTTCACCGAAGTCCCTCCTTTTTTGTTCTAAGGTGCTCTAATTTGATTCCTTTCCCTCCTCCCTAACTCATATCCCTCTTTATCCTTTTGTAGCACAAAATCCAAGAATTTATGTAAAGGATATCGTTAATACGAGTTTAAAATGTGATGGAGTGGTGTCATGTTACTTTATAGCTCTCTCATAGCTCTCTCAGGAATGTTTACTAACAAATCACTGCCAACTCAGGTTTAAAAGATAGTTTCATGTTTAGCTTATGAAAGGGATAAAAGCCCAAACTGGGGCCTAACATTTTTGAGTTTGATCAGTTTAGGACTTAAACTTGTAACTTGCTCAACAAAAATCTAAACTTTCATGATTTTGCTCAATTTAAGGCTTTTTTGGATGGAAATTAGAATGTGTCGACACGCGCTATTACAATGTATAACGTTGCACCGTTATTATATTTTTAAATGCCATGTTAAAAAGGTAAAAGGTTACACCTAAATCACATAAGGCTTTGGTGCATAAGGTTAATAATACTTAGACCTAAATCATATAAATAATATGAATATTGGAAATATCAAATGACATGAAACTTCTTAGATCCTTTAACTTCAGAGCTAGTTTATTTTGTAAAATTATTCTACACTCCTAGGTTAAAGGTAATATAGCATATCCCTTACATCTATGTTTATTAGAGATGATTTTCTTCAAAAACTTTATGTAGGATGACATCTGGGCTAATGCTTTGACAAATGGGATGTTGATTTATAACTTCTTAAAAATATTCAGGAATTTCTTGAAGTTGTCATTATCCTTCCTCTTTCTCAACATCTAAGGGTATGGAATGGGTGTCATATAGGGCTTAACTGAGAATTGTGACTTATTTAGATTAATGTCTATTTGTACCATTCACTAAGTCCTGCCTTTGAATTTCCACCTCCCTATCATTTTCCTTTGGATTATCTAATTTTGAACTTATTTTTCTTTACTAGATGTAACATCAAGTGTTTATCCACCCCTTAATGTGATGGCTAAAACACTCTTATTTAGGTTTACCTATGTATTACTACAAAGCTTTCTTTAACCTCTTTCATTTACCATCCTGGCTGATTAGCTCACTTGCACTCAAGTTGTGAATGAATGCAAATTTGATTGCACCACCATATCATGTTGACTAGGCTTGGCAACTAAGTCTGGGATCAATTTGGCCTGAATTTAAAGGGCCCCACCTAATTTAATCGAGCTGTAGATTGCGCTCAAGCTTTTTTTATAAAAAAAATTATGTTTTGGGCCTAACTAAAAGCTTAAAAATTTAGGAAAATAAATGATATCATTTTTAAATTTTAAATTAGAAAAGAAAATAATCAGATTAGATCTAGGCCCGATTGAGCTTTAGGCAAATAATTGTTAGGAATATTAATAGTGAGGGCATTGACTAAGCAAAACTCTATATCTCTCTCAAGCTTCATGGAATGTTTCTTCCTTTTTTATGCAAAACTTTTAATTTGCATCTTAAGCTTAGTGGTATTATATGAACGAAAGAATAATATCATAAATTCATCATATATATGATGCAAATTCTTAAAAGAGTTAACATCAATTAAGAGCATGATGCCCTTACTCGATCTCTCATACAGTAAAGGAATAACCTCATTTATAGTTCATCTTCAGTATGAACATTCATATGAAGTTTTTAAATAAAGAAATAAAATTAATGAAAATAATCGTATCTTCCCTATGTATTATATTAAAAGTTGGCAGTAAGTAAAGATGGACTTGTTTAGGCTCATAAGATGGACTTCTTTTAGCATGATATATGAAGGAATAATATTAGTGATAGGCATATGAATGGCTCCCATATGAAATATATATGGATGTGGCTACCTAACACCAACAACGATGTTGTTGTTGCCACCATTGTTATTAATGTTTCCAGTATGGTTTTGATTTGCATCCGTCTCTTTTCTTCTTCATGCATTATTTTATTTGCATGTCTGCCCGATAGGAACTAGATCGTATAGTTTTTTAATTTTTGATATCCTATCTTTAATCATCTACTTGAAAACTGAGATAGGAAGATAATATTGAAAGAAAGCTGAAAGTAACAAAATAGTAATTGAAATAGTCATAGCGATGGTACCAAAAACTTCTTTCTAGAAGTTAAATCAAATAGTATTAAGAATAAATGGTAAAATAGTATTAAGAATAAATGGCTTAAAAGCCAATCAAGCTAAAGATTGAGGAGTACAAAAGAGCACTTAATTTTGGGCTCTTTGATCTACCAACTTTCATTTTCAATATTACAGAGGATGAGGACTAGGAGTTAGATGTAGTTGAAGACCCTAGTTCCTTTTTATAGATGGACTAGCTTTCTAGTGAGTGTGCTGGCAATGAGGATTTCTCTTATCTAGTGAAGTAGATTGCATGTAGCTTGGCATGTCTCAATTGGAGTTTTTCAATGGATCTTGTTATCCCTCTCCCTCTGTATAACACAAACACAACATTTAAAGTTTGTAGAACCGTTAACTTAGGAGTTTGTTATTACATTTTGTTACTAGCCCATTGCATTATTTGGTGTCATTCCCTCTTACTGCAAAAGAGGTTTAGAACCTAGCCTATCCTAAACTAGATTGTGTTGAAGTATGAACACTAAAAAAATAGGTGAGGAATTGATTAAAGTACATGTAGACATAGGGGATTAGACATAGGGGATAAAGCTGGTTAGGCTAACTCCTCAATCAGACTTTAGTCCATAATCTCCCTTTGTCAGCTAACTATTTCATAGTTGAGGCTTTAGGAGCAATTATTTTGCTCCAAACAAGCTGATGCCATCCTATAATAGCAAGTTAAGGTGATGGAGCTTAGGTAGGACTTGTTGGTGAAGTGCTTAAAGCTGTGTAAGGTCAATATAGGGTAATTAAAGGAATCTAGATCAGGAAGGTAGTTAGGTAAATTATCCTTTATCATTGCCATGCCACTATTGTGATTGACCAAGCTTGTTTATTTATAAATGCTACTACTTTAGAGTTATAAGGATATCTAGCTTTAAGAGTATTCAACTCTAGTATGAGATGGTGGGGCTTATATGGGACTATTTATCCACTTAAAGGCAGGTATTCAAACTATTTCCAACATAGATTTTTGTTGGGCCCCGATTCGTTATAAGCATGTTGAAATTATTTTGGGGCATGTGTAAATTATTTTGAGGTTAATTTGAGAATTTTTAAATTGGTTGGAATGAATTGAGGTAAAAGGATTTAGTGGAATTAGTTTTGTTGAGAAATTATTATTTGTGATGTATTGTTAGTATTAAAAAGAATTATATGAATTGAGGATCCTATAAATTTAGGTTATTGAGATTAAATGGAGGAAGTAGATTAAATTAGGGCTTTATGAGTTATTAGAATTTAAAGAGAATAAGTTGGTATAAGGGATAAGTAGGAAGTTATATATGTTTTAAGGCTTAAGGTCTATTAAATGAAAAAGAATTGGGCCTAAGCCTTAAGTAAGTTAATAAGTTAGTAAGTTAGAAGAGAGGTAGCTTGGGC
>JAOSBP010000007.1:14873220-14883242 GCA_027563825.1 Erythroxylum mucronatum | reverse complement strand
ACTTATTTCACAAGAAATTGTAGCCAAACAACTAAAGTTTAAGTTGGTCCAAACCTCACCTTAATAGCATAACCACACAATTAGTTATGGCAAAAACATTGAAACATGATCAACTTGCATTTTCCAGCTTTGCTACTAAACTTATATCCTATCACTTCCAATGCCAATTACACATCAATAAGCTTCCAAATGGGACAAGAATTCAACCAATAGGTCAGCAAGACCTTCACTTAAGCACCTAGCCTTAGAAATGGCAGCATACACACAATTGGCTTTTCTAAAATTTTCCATTAATCTAACCTTACAAAACTCAATCCAAAACCAAGTCAAAATCAATTTAATTCACTCTCACTCATTTCCAATTTACTATTCTACCCTTCCCATCGGGGGTGGGATGTTACAATAAAAATAAGGGTTAATTACTAGAAAAAGCCTAAACTTTCGTCAAATTTTCAATTATAGCCTAAACTTTAAAAAGTAGCAATAAAATATTCAATGTTTCAATTATAGCCCAACGTTAGTTTTTACCGTTATCTTTGTTAATGTGACACTGCCACGTGTCAATGAACCTTATTAATCAGACACGTCAGCGAAATTAGTAGGTCTAAAGTTTGATTATTGAAACAACGTCGTTTCACTTTAGAACTAAAACGACGTCATTTCATTTTTGAGAGAATTACATAGGTCATCATTCTCTCAAACCTAAATCCCTAGTTTTTTTTTCTCAATCTCACTCTCACTCCCTCCTTTAGTTCCATTTGCTTAAACAAACATTTTTGTGGCACTTCCCACTTTGAGAAAAAAGTGAGACTTTAAGAAGAAAAAAAAGCTAAGCTCATGTTGGGAAATCGGGTTGAGATCCAATCCCGACCACAACGGAATAATCACAAAATTTTTTCGTGACTTTTGATTTTTCGAAAATCAAGATCTATTTAATTTTATAAAATGATCAACACAGATCATAATAAAGTGAAAACTTAATTCGTACCTTATTCCTAAACTTGATCTTTGTCTTGGCATATTCCTCGAACTGTTCCTGAAACTAATCCGTCTCAACCATTATAGCCGCACAAGTGTCCAACCTCTAACGATATCTACAGAATAGGTTGAGAGAACTCTATAACTCTTACAGAGAGGGTTAAGCAAGAAGTGTTAGCTTCATAGAGCTTAAGCTTATATATAATAAGCTTTGGATGTTTTAGTAATTTAATTGAAATTAAATTCTATTGTCAATTAAACTTTAATTAGAATTAAAAATAATTCTAATTAAATACCAATTATGCCCATATAAGATTCAATATCTAATATTGATCTTTATTTATTAAATATCTTATATTTAATCATAAAGTTTGTCAAACTTTACAATCAAGTACAACTTGATTAAATTAACTTTGCTCTCTTCAAGCCATTCTATATGTGAGACCCATTAGTTTCCGAAATATGTCAGCAATGATTATAAAATCTAATTTTAATTCATAATTAAAATTAGATAAATTAAAACTTCTTTAAATTTATTTTTAATTCTCCAATTAAAAAATTTATAATCATTGATCAAGATTGGTGTCTAACAATGTATCATGGCCACCCAAATATTTAGGAATGTCAAATTTAGTCACAATCGTGACCTTCAATGTTATATATATATATATATATATATGCACAAGTATTGGAGTCACGCCTGTGACATATTACTATATAACTAAAAACATGGAGTCATGCTTATGACTCAATATTCAGTTTCAAAAAGTGAAGAAAAAAACCCTATAGCGTTCCTAGGCAGTAAGCACAGAAGAGAAGTCAAGTTCATAGCTTTGCCCCTTCCCTTTCCTTGCCCCTTTACTTTATTGGCACGTAAGAGAAAGAAAAGGATCATGTAAGCTATGATTATCCGCAGGGATATGGCGGATCAGGTGAGACTGATCTTTCTTTTATTCAAGTGTCAATTAAGAATGGTTTTGACTAACCTTTCCGTGCATAATTTTTCCTTATAATTCAATCATTTCATCATACAGTCATCCGATTAGACATAGAGCATGAAATTAATGTCTACACTATTTTGAGTTTGGTTATATGAGTTCTCTGCCATTATCTATCGATTCAATTAATGACATTTGTAAACTATTTATAAAGCATCAATTCACCTTGGCCAAGGATTTCTTGAATTAATACTAATTGAGAACAACGAAACATTCTCCCTAATTACTTTAGGGTGATGAATCCTATCTTGATCACTCAACTATCTTCATATAATTCATGTTACATCTAATGACTACCGATTAAACTGTAACATCCCGTTACCTGCGGGTATGTTAGAATAGTAAATATGAGTGATCAATGAGAGTTTAGAAATGTTTTTTTTCATGCTCATGCATAATATGTTATACACATACATTAATCCCAGATTTCTCATCATTCTAGTTTCATTTTAACAATACCCATAACATTTAAAGCATAACTTACTTGGTTTAGCTTCAGTTCTTCAAAAAAAAAACGCTTAGCCCTAGCTCCCAAGCATCACACGATCATTATCTTGAAAGAGGTAAGGATAAGTTTTTCTTGTGGCAAATTAAAGAAACAATAAGATGGAAGTAGCAATTAAAGGATGGAAGCAAGATGTAACTTGATGGAGGTTTGGGTGAGTCAAGAATAATGAAGGAGAAGAAGAGAAGAAGAAGCCACGAAAATATGAGGAGAGCAAGAGTTAAATGAAAGACAAAACATTTATTTGGTCTTTAAAGTGGAGAGTGTCGTGAAAGAGAGGAGTGGTGAGTAGCAAGTGTGGTGACATGTCTCACCTAGCACTTGTCATCTTTTTTTGGTTCCAATTGGTCCCCTTTGATATATAGTCCATTTAACTCCAGTTTCTACTCCAATTGTCTCCCAATTTTCATGACATTTGTCAATAAATCCTGAAGTCATTTATCAAAATTTTCATTGCCACTGAACAGTAATTTTTACTACCATTTAACAATTGTTTTGCTATTTGGCAATTTTTTCTAGTTCAAAAATGCTCAACAATTTTCAAAAATTTCACCAAAAATTCTAGAAATTCTAAATCCACAAATACACTTTCCAAATCAATTTTTTTAACACATAAAACCACATTTCTTAATATATTCCCTTATATAAACAATTATGCCTGAAAATTGCCAATGAATACATATAAAATTATTTTTATGCGCAAAGATTCAATATTCACGTATATATGCATATCATGTAATACATGAGCATGAAATGTGTTTCCCAATTTCTCAGTAATTTCTCTCATTTACTGTTTTTGCCTTAACATGGGTAATGAGATGTTACAACTCTCCCATCCTTGAAAGAAATTCATCCTCGAAATTAATATCTGATTGATCAATAAGGCAGGGGTATTATTACCTTATATGCTCCTTCATTTCCCATATAACTTCACCACTTATATAACTTCACTACTCGAATACTTTCTTCCAAATGACCACAGTTGATAGACTCAATAGGTCTCTCAATCACTTGTTTAGATATCATAATATCTTAACTATTTCATCAACATATTTCAATTTACTCACAATTTTTTACTTCGTAAGTTGTCAATACACCTCTGTCAAATCATATCATTATTTCTTAACATACTCACATATCAGAGACATCTTTATTGATAATACAACTCATAAATCCATGGTCCTATTCTCATAATAATTTCATATGGAACAATTTATGTTAACCTTAGTTTCCCTCTTTTTCCTAACCTGTTTACACCTTTATCTCTATCTAAGTACACCTTGGCAAGGTAATATTCTTCGAAGTATTTCATCTTTATCGGATACACATCTTTCTTATTTCAATCACAAAGTATCATTTTTCCTATGCAAACTCAAAATTTAGATTCATTTCAATTACTCAAATAAGATTCATAGATTCTGAATCCTCAATTTGGGCATTTCTGAACTTTCCATGTGAAACTGCTCTTAAATTCAATAGCTAGAAGTACTTCATTTTGCCTAAATTCTATGCTCTTTATTTCACTAGATTTGGTGACCTCTACATCTGAATTCATGATTCACTGCTATTGGAATTTCTGCTTAATGCCTCAGATACAACACTAGCTTTACAGAAAAATATTCATTTGTATAATCATAATCTATAAGTAACTATATTCATTGTCTTGGTTTTATATTCAATCCTTTCATATTCAATAATTACCTCAAACTTAAATGATCTGTACATTCCCGAAATGTCTCTGCACATCTAATGTCTCCAAGTTCTCAAAGCAATTACTATTATAACAATTCTAAACCATGTATACAAATCAACTCATAAGACTTTAATTGTCTCTATGCATACAAAATGACTTCATACTGTTACAACATATTGTATCTTAATCTCCGATATGAAACTTCATTATATACTGTAAAATCTCCAAATCTAAACGGCATAATTAACAGTGAGGTTATAGTTCCTCAAAATTCTTTTTACATTCATCAATCAAACGATTTATATGTTTTTCTTCAAACATTTTTGTTAAGGGCTAAGATAAGTGCTAAGATCAGTAAGAATCTCTTAACAATTCATGGTAGTATCTCATATACATCTAGTTCAAGAAAACTCCATACAAAAGATACTATTACCCTATACAAAATAATATTACTCTTTATAAATACCACTATTCTATGCAAAAATTAGCACCATTTTATACAAAAACATACATTTAGCTAATATTATAAATATCACCAATCCATATTTTAAATATTATAATTTTATAAAAAATATCATCACCCTGTATAAAAAAATACCACTACTTTATATAAAAGATGCCACCATTTTATACAAAGAATATCTTTAGTCAATACTATAAATACCACAATTTTATACCAAAAAAAAATCATCACTACTATTTTATTGTTTTGTAATCTACTTCTCAAGAGGAAGATAATGTGTCTCAGTTTGTATTTCTATGCTAAACTAGATAAATTTGTTTATGAGAACAACACAACTATATAAAAATATCACCATTCAATATAAAAATACCACAATTTTATGTGGAAAATACTACTACTTTTTTTTATAAAAAAAATAGTATTACTCTATTAAAAAAGTGTCACTATTTCACATTACAAATGTCGTGTAAATACAAAAAAAAAACACTAACACTGCTTTATAAAAAATAGCATTATTTTATATAAAATATAATTTAGATTCATATTAGTGAAACTTGTACAGTTAAGACTTTGAATTTTATCTCCAATTAAAAGTTTGAATTTTCTTTCTCAATCCTTTTCGTCCTTTTCTTGACTTTTCCCCCATAATTTCAATTTAATTAGTGAAGACAACTTCAATTTTCTTTCCTCTTTTTACAGTTTATTTACAATTAATAAGGCCTCTCTTTTTATTTTCTTTTTAGGCTAAAAATAAAATTTCCTCTAGCATAGCATAGCATGTGGTCTCCGTCTGTGTACCTTTTTCTATATTGTTGGTTTTCTTTTTCCTTCTTTTTTGTCATATCTATGCGTTTCTCTCTCTCTCTCTCCTTTTCTTCTCTCACTCAACGAAACCATTGTCGTAGCAGCCAAGTGGATTGGATTGGATTGGATTGGATGACACACTCCCTACACCTTTTACCCTAAAGCCCTCTCTGTAGTTGTCTATCCTTCTCATCTTCTCCCTATCCTGGTCATACAGACTAGGGTTCTTCGTTTTGAAGGCTAGTGTTTTCCTTCTTCCGTTGACATAAAGGTGTGGTTTTTTACCTCTCCTTCCTTTCCCCCTCTACTCTCTTCGGGTTTCACTGTTTTTCAGTTGAAAGGTGCTATCTTTATTGTTATTTCTTTCGGTTTGCCGTCTTCAGTTGTGTGGGTTGTTGCTTACGTGATGGAAGTTTAATGGGATGTTCGTTAATTCGGTTTGTATATGTTTATTTGTCTGTTTCGTTCGCTAGTTCCTTTGTTTCAATCTAATTGTTTTGCTTTTTATTGACTACGAATTTACATTGTTGAGTAAACGATTACTTTTGTAATTTTATTGAAACTATTCCTTAGCCTTTTTGACGTATTTCTTTTTTTATTACTTCTTTTTGGTACTCTGCCTGTTGTCAATCTGATATCTATAATTTGATTCTTTTTTTTTTTGGGTGAATATTGAGTAGGATGGTAGTTGGGAAAGAGGGCGGTAACTGTGAAAGGGCTTTTCTTGTTCTAGGAAATGCTAGATAATTGGATTGAATACTTTTAGTTCACATGAAGAGTTCAGCAATCTGTCCCTCTCTCTGTCACAGTTATGTAAACCTTATATTGGGAAACTTTGAACTTCGCTAATTAATTTGTTTAGTTAGACTAGTCTGTGGTTTTAGATACCATCACTAGTCATCACAAGCGTTTACCCACTATATTTATCTTTTTCTTTCTTTTCTCCATCGATAGAAGAGCAAAAACAGATGCTCTCTCCATTCATTGTATTTGATCCTATTGACGTGTGCGCATTCAAATTATTCAGGCTTAAATTTTGAGGCCTATTTAGATATGTACACTATACAGTTTGTTTCTTATTATTTTTGTGGGTTTTAGTGTTTTACCCTTTTGTTCAACATGATGTGTCTGCTATGAGCGGAGCTTTGCTTTTATCCTTAACAGCTGGAGTATCTATTTTGTTGGATATCTTCTATTAGCAAAACGTATAGGGCATGAAAGCATATACTTTGTTGGATATCCATATTACTTATGAATGTTCTTCTGCAGAATAGTAACTGAGCATCAAATTGCAGGATTCCTTGGTGACAAGAGCATAACAATATAAGAAATCTGTAATTTTGGGATTAAGATTCATATTAATTGTTATGTATGTGGAATGATGATTTTCAACCAGGTAGAGGAACACATTCTTTAAGAGTGACAACTATGATGTTAATGTCATTTCTTTAGTAATTCTTGACCTTCTTTGGAGAATGGCGGCTGATCATCAGAGAAAGCGGCTCAATGGTATCAGCGTTGCAAATTGTGGCCCTCCAGAGCAGTATAAAACCAAAAAGAAAAAAATAGAATCGTCAAAAAAAAGTTTTAGTGCAAAATCTCATATTTCTCTACAATGGGATGACAAGCGAAGTGAGGTTGTTGCCAGAAGAGAACAAATTGGCATTAGTCGGAGAGATTTGAGGCCATTTATTGATTCTGGTCCTCAGTCTCACAAGGTCTTGGCTGATGTATTTGCTGTTCCACAAGAGATTTTTGAGTTGGAAAATTTGGCAGTAATTCTTTCAAAAGAGGTATTTATAATCTTATCATGTTTGTATGTGTGAATTATATTTTTCCTTGTGAGCATGATGCCTATTGAAAGATGGAATTTGATTCAGGTTTGGCTGACAAATTTATCAGAAGAGGAGAGAAAACTTCTGATGCAGTTTCTGCCTATAGAACAAAATGCAGAAGAAGTTGTTGAAGCATTGCTTGGGGGGGACAACTTTCATTTTGGAAATCCATTTCTCAAATGGCAAGTACTATTTAAATGATGTGTATGCATGAGCAACTATGCAATGTGGAATTCTAGTTTGTCTTGTTGCTGTCACTGAGATTTCAAGCTTTTTTTTATTAATTTTTTGGATGAAGGGGAATGGGGGTTTTGTTGGTAAGGTTATTAATTGTAGCGTCCAAATAGAACAAATGAAGAGATGTGGAAATTTCCACTTACCTTAAATGTTAAATTCTTATGTTGTGAAAATATTTATTTGGTAGGAATTTTATTACCTTTGAGTTTGCTTTTGGGAGGGCCTGTATTCTTTATTCTTCTATGTGATAATGCCTCCTACAACTACCTGACATAATGTAGTTCTAAAAAGCAGCAATGTGCATTTGCTTCTTGTGCTGACATAAATATTGAAATATATTCACTAAATGTACTTGTTGGTCTGTGGTTTCCAAAGAACTATACTGATTTATGATGGGTTGAACCATTTGAAGTCTGAGTTTGACATTTCATATGGAACATAATATTGCAGGGGAGCATCACTCTGTTCTGGTAACCTTCACCCTGATGAAGTTATTCATCTAGAAAAATGTTTAAATGTTGATAAGAAAGGGTACTGCTCAGAGATACAGAATTATCACCATGAGTATGCTCCTTTGCTTTGATTTATGCACTTGTTCAGTAGTTTTGTTTAATCTGATGTCGTTTTCTCAGGGTTCAAATTTGCTTGATGCCTTTGCTGCTTTTGTGTGTTAATCCCTTTTAATCTGTCTTATTGTGGCAGGATGATAAACTATTTCCAGAAGTTGAAGGAAGTTTACGAAAGTAGTGAGGATCCAGAAGGGGAAGTCTTACAGAGAAAATGGAGGTTGACTCCACAGGAAAACTTTTTTGTTTATTCTTGCCCCTGGTGTATATATATCTTCTTTCATATTTACAGCTCAAGTTACGTGCAATACTTCGCCAACAATATCCATTCGAGTTTTACAGAGATCAATCATTGTTGTTGGATTTCTCCACAGCAACATTTATTTTGTACTCTTGCCCTTTGTGTGTGTGTGTGTATATATATATATTCTTTCATGGTCACAACTCAAGTTACATATAGTTCTTTTTTGAGAACATCGATTTGACTTTTATAGAGCTGAATCATTGTTGTTGGATTTCTTCTCTCCTTTTTGAGCATGTATGTGATTTTTATTTGACATGATTGATTTTTCCTGGTACGGCCAGAAAGCATGCAAATGAATCTTTATTTCACAATGTTGAGGAGAATTTGGAGGCTACATCAGAGTCTTGCTCTTTGGCTACGGATGACAAAGCTTGTAGTAGTGATAATCAAACTTCTGCAGTGATAAGGTGTGGAGAACTTCAGGAGAGGTGATTAACTTTCCAAAATAATGCTGACAATTGTGACTGTTTATGGCAGTCATAGCAAATATTGGATTAATGTTTTCCAAGACTCATCTCATGATGTGTGGTATCCTGCATTAAGGGGAAAATAATGAATTACCAGTTTCCGGTAGTTCTCATCTATCTGTTGTTGACAGATGATCCTTTCAAGAGATTATGAACATTCCATTGTGAATAGATGTATCTGTGTGTGCATGTATTGGCATCTTAGATGTATGAAAAATTCCTTCCCGTCATTTGCTCTTAACGTGTTTTGAAAATCTGAGCCTGTTTCCTATGCTTTTAAGCTTGAGAAACTGTGTATTAATTCCTGGGCTTTATACTTTACTTTTCCTTTCCTTTTTCAATCTCTCTCTCTCTCTCTCTCCCCCCACTCTAGAAGTGAATGCCTGCATATATTAATGGATTCATATGCTGATAGAAACGTAGGGAATTTAGTTGGTCTTTGCTTGATGTTTCCTTTTCCTTACAAGTTCTCTATTGAAATTCTTGTGGGAATTTTGCAATTTTCATCTGATGTGCCGAAAAATTTATACTTCTCTTGTGTACTTTATCTTCCATTTTGTTTTATTGTTCTGTGCCCCCTGATATTTCAGTAATCTTTACACTTTGCTTCCATCCAATATATATAGACAGAAGTTGAGGTTTGTGGCTACATGGCACTATGTGCATCTTGGAGTCTTTAAATCTTATAGGCAACCTATTTAAAAGAGCCCTGAGGATGATAAGTCTGTTGTGGGCTTCTTAATATATGGTCTTAAGATAGGAGTATTCGTGACAGTGTTACTGGTCTGTCAAACATTACTTGACCAACTGCAGTTGTGATTGAAACCTTATGTCTAGATGTTTCTTATATTCCTTTTATTGCCTACATATGACATCAATAGTCCTATGGAAGTTTATTCTGAACGTTTCAGTTCTGGCATCATGTTTTATGTTATATGAGCCCACTTAAAATCTTCCATCCTCCTGTGGTAAGGGCCCTACTGTATGATCTCGTCACTGGATGATCAAGGGAAAAATCCACCTTCCTTCCCTTATTGGTGTTCTTCCCTTTTGAGGAAGAACTGATGTTGGCTATAGCTAAAGTAACTAGTGTATTTTTTTCTCAACAATTTCGATGTCTTATTCATTAATAATTCTGCTGTTATATAGGCAGAATAGGAAAATAACAATTC